>OY735214.1:50901429-51271429 GCA_963457665.1 Thysanoteuthis rhombus
AAAATATTTCGGGTAGAGGGAATTCTGAATTGTAGTGTTTAAAAAAATATGTTTTCTCTATCTTTAAAAAAAAAAGAGAAAGTATTTCCAGTTGTTAAGTATAATGGTCAGTTGGGCTGTTTCGAGTTTACTGATTGATTCATTACACTTTTTGATTGTTTAAAAAAAATGAATGGGTTTAAAAAGTGCTCTTTTGGCCGGCATAACCCCAAGGGGTTCAGGAAAAAAAATCGGACATCCCCTGGAGTTAGACCACATATTCAAAAACATCTAGAATGTAGGTTAGCTAAATCATAAGTCCCGAATTACTGCTCATGCTTTCCCGTTCTTTTGGGGGCGTAAGTGAAATTGTTTCGATTAAAATACTTGTTATGCAAAAATGATGATAATATTATAATTAAAGGTCATCCTTGCCGGGGTTTTAAAAACGATCAGCTGTGGTTATGATTGCAATATTGTTTAATGTTAGTGACGACTAGTGTTATGGGTTCTTTTTTTTTTTTTAAATTATTATAAAAGATTTAATAAAGGTGGTATAACTTTTTACGATTATAGCTGTGAAGAGATACTGTTGAGAGTAAATATTGAGCTTAGTGAGCGTTGTAGGGAGGTAACTTATTTTCTAGATAAATTAAGGGAAATAACTCTAACAAAAAATACAAGTAATAAGACAAGAAAAAAAAATATGAATAACTCATAAGAAATTCCAGACAAGATGAATGAAACAAATACAATAGAAAACATAAAAACGAAGTCGTTTTTTATTTATTGGATGTCTGTTTAAATATTGAAGACCTTTTATGGAGGTTTGGCTTACATGATGTATCTTCATTTTTTTTTTTTTTCTTCTTTTTTTGTATAACCATATTTAGGTATAAATTCAAAACTTGATAACTCTCAAAAATGGAAAATTTCCTGATAAAATGGAGGTCATAATCGTTCTTGATGTTAAAGTGTGAAAAAAAAAAATCATTATGAAAGTATTTCAAATTTATTATGCACTATTCTTACTTCTTGTTATTCGTTCAATATGTAATTTTCTTTCCTTTTCATGATTTTATTGTTTTGTTCGATCAATACTGAAGATGAGACTTATCTCCCTCAATGTAGCTTAACAGTTATCTTGTTTGGTGTTACTGATGGCAAGGGTTATGAGTTTTTTCTTTTCATTGCAAAAGATTCAGTTTTGAACAAGCAAAGGAAAATAATCATACAGTTGTTGCATAACAAAACACAATTTTATTTAAAACAAAACACTTTTCTTAGTAAATATCACTGTGATGAAGAGCACTCTTATGAAAGAAGTCCATAATGACACTAATAAACTGAGTAACCCTGAGATGTTCTTGAATCCCTCCAATAACTCGTATTGGTGGTGGGGGAAGCTCAACTGGTCCAGACATGTCCAACTGCTAAATATGCTACTTCCTACTGATATGACCTATGTCTATGTTGAGCCTCAGCTATATTCAGGTTCAGTAATGAAATAACTAATGTTTCAAACATGGATCTTAATATCAGAAAGTACTACATTCAAACATAGTCGTTGAAACAAGTTATCCATATGTATAGCACAAAAATATGTGAATAACCTATAATTCAAGAGTAAAAATATTTTGTGAAAAACTATTTCTTGATAGAAAAAAATGGTTCTCATCTTTTGATCCAGTACCTCAGAAGATTAAGATCAGCCGAAATAATTGAAACTGTTTTCTCAATGTATCCAGATGTATAGAGAGAATTAGGAGAAAACCGACAATTAAAAAACCTGTTCGGATAACAGTTGAGGCTCAGCATTTCCTGGCTCCTATGCATCTGGTTGACCAGCAAAGGGAGATAACCGCATGGGCAGTATAAAAGCAATTACTGAAGATCTTAATTTGAAGAATTTGTGTGAGAATGAAATATCAAGAGATGGAATAATCACTGCTTGTCACATGACTTTTTTTTTTTAGTGAATCTATGATTAAGGTTTGATGTAATGAGTTTTTAAAAATTCTAGACTTAGTTTGTTTGGATTTTCTCATTTGGCCAGGATTGACATCTATGAGAGATGATTATATTAACCTATACAACATTTTCTCCACAGAAACAACTGTAAGAAGAACCATTTGCCACGGCACGATATAAAAAGGTATGCTTTTTTTCTCTGATCTTCTGCTTCAGATTTTTTGGTTCATCTAACAATTACTTATAATGGTTATCTTTGGAAAACCTATTAAAAACTATTGATATGACTTACAAATTTTCTTTTGGTAGATTGTTTCCTATTTGATGCATGAACGTGGACTACTGGGCATTGGTATTCCCACTAGTGTACAGAAAATACTCATTAACAATAGCTGTACATGATACAACATTGTAAAAAGAAATAGCTTCAGTTTCTTGGATCATTCTGATGAAATAAGGAAAACCAAAGAAATTTTGACATTTTCATTTACTTGTATCCATGAAATAATGACCAGTGCAGCGGTCCCACATGAGAATATCTAGAATTTCATCCCTTGTAGCCTATATTCTATGGAAAAGAGTTTGCCAGGAATTTGATTTCCCCACTTTTTATTGGACTGGGAGTTTTCCAAAATCAACATTTTTGTGTTTTTGATAAAGCAAAAAAATAGCCTGTAAGACACTGAAAGTGATCAAAAACCTAGCAAAATATGGCCAAAATGATCGAAACAGAGCTCAGCTGAAATTGGGATATATGTATCAGGTATCTATTAGGAATTAACTGTTATATGACTGGTGAGAATGCTGGCTAACACTATGTTAGCATTGTCATGAAATGTAAAGAAATCTTTCCAATTTGCTCTTCCTTTTAATTTCAGGTTCATCAGTTATCAAAGGGAGAATATTCAGATTCAGAATTAGGATTTCGAAGTTTACAAGGAAAATCATTTTCTAGACAGTAAAATGTTTTTCATTCAAGTGTCAGCTCGTTTGCTCATACATGATAATCTGTTGGAGAGGAACCATATACGTGTGATATTTCTGGCAAAGATTTTCCAAAGTCAGATATCCTGAAAAATGATCTAAAAACTCAAACAGATTCATTTTTGTTGTTTGATATGTGAAAAAAAACATTGACAAAAAATTGGTTTGGAAAGTCATATGAAAAAACAGATGGGCAAGATACAATTTCCTTGTGAAATATGTGGCAAATCATTTTCTGGCAAATCTGCCTTACCTATGCACATAAGGACTCATACTGGTGAGAAACCATTTGGTTGTGAAATCTGTGGCAAAGCCTTCTCCCGGAAGTCAGTCTTAACAATTCACGTGAGGACTCACACCGGTGAGAAGCCATTTTCTTGTGACATATGTGGCAAATGTTTTTCTTCCAAGAGTGCTTTGACGCCACACCTTAGAATTCATCCTGGACGGACAGCATTTCCTTGTGAAATATGTGGCAAATCTTTTTCTCAGAAATCTGCCTTAACAATTCACATGAAGACTCACAAAACTGAGAAGCGATTTTCTTGTGATATTTGCAACAAAGTTTTCTCTGGAAAGTCTGGGTTGAGGTATCACAGAAAGATCCATACTGGTGAGAAGCCATTTTCTTGTGAGATATGTGACAAACATTTCTATGTAAAAAGTAATTTGACAAATCACCTTAAAATTCATACTGGAGAGACTCCATTTTCCTGTGAAATATGTGGTAAATCATTCAAGCAGAAAAATACTGTAAAAGTACACATGAGAACTCATACAAGTGAGAAGCCATTTCCTTGTGATATATGCGACAAAGCTTTTTCTGAGAAGTCTGCTCTGAGATGTCACATAAGAACTCATACAGGTGAGAAACCATTTGGTTGTGAAATATGTGGCAAAGACTTTTCTCTCAAGTCTAACTTGAGAACTCATTTAAAGACTCATACAGGTGAGAAGCCATTCACTTGTGAAATATGTAAGAAAGCTTTTTCTGGGAAGTCTGGGTTAAGAGGTCACATGAGGACCCATACAGGTGAGGCACCATTTCCTTGCGAAATATGCGGCAAATCTTTTTCTTGCCAATCTGCTTTAACAATTCACATAAGGACCCATACAGGTGAAACACCATTTCCTTGTGAAATATGTGGCAAATCTTTTTCTCGACAATCTGCATTAACAATTCACGTAAATACTCATACAGGTGAGAAGCCATTTTCTTGTGATATATGTGGCAAAAATGTTTCTGGGAAGTCTGCCCTAACAATTCATAGAAGGACACATACAGGTGAGAGACCGTTTGCTTGTAATATATGCGACAAAACTTTTTCTCAGAAGTCTGCTTTGAGTTGTCACATGAGGGCTCATACAGGTGAGAAACCTTTTGGTTGTGAAATATGTGGCAAAAACTTTTCTGTGAAGTCTAACTTGACTAAACATATGAAGACTCATACTGGTGAGAAGCCATTCACTTGTGATATATGTGACAAAGCCTTTTCAGGGAAGTCTGGGTTGAAAGGTCACATGAGAACCCATACAGATGAAGCATCATTTACTTGTGAAATATGTGGCAAAACTTTTTCTTGCCAGTCTGCTTTAACGATTCATATTAGGACCCATACAGGTGAGGCCCCATTTCCTTGTGGAATATGTGGCAAATCTTTTTCTCGACAATTTGCTTTAACAATTCACATAAATACTCATACAGGTGTGAAGCCATTTCCTTGTGAAGTGTGTGGCAAATCTTTTTCTTGCCAATCTGTCTTGACTATTCACAGAAGGAATCATACAGGTGAGAAACCATTTGCTTGTGAAAAGTGTGGCAAGTCGTTTCCTTCCAGGCCTGCCTTAACAATTCATGTAAGGACTCATACAGGTGAGAAACATTTTGCTTGTAAGATATGAGACAAAGCTTTTTCATAGAAGTATGCATTAAGAAGTCACGTAAAGTCCTCACAGATTAGAAACCACCTGCTTGTAAAAGATGTGACCATTTTTTTTCTTGGAAGACTGCTTTAACAATTCATATGAACACTGATACAATTTAGAATGCATTTGATTATGACAGGTGTGACAAATATTTTTGTCGAAAGAATGAGTTGATAAAACACTGTCACATTCATACTGGAAGGACACCATGTTCTTATAAAATATTTAATGAGGTAGTTCCGCGGACAAGTAGCCTTGAATGTCAGATGGATCTCACTCAGGAGATATGCTTTTTTCATGTGAGATGTGTAACAAAGTTTTTCTCCCCAAAAGTTGATTTGCAGTGTTTTATTCATATACATACTGGAGAGAGACCCTTTGACTCTGGAATGTGTGGCAAAACATTTGGTCAAAAAATGTGTTGAAATGTTATATGATAATTTACACTGAAAAAATTTACTTGTAAAAGAGACTGTCGTCACACATTGGGACTCATATTGAAAAACTCCATTCTCTTGTGAAACATTAAGGCAAAGAATTTACTCAAAAAGACTGCTTGGAAATACTTGTGAGAATAGATATTCATTTATGAGGACGTTTTGGTGAAACTGCATTCAAAACTCGAAGCAAAGGTTGTATATTCTTGTTCTAAGAGTAGCAAATTTCTCTTTCAGAAAAGACTCATGTGGATGTGATGAACTATATTGTAATTCAAAATATGTGCCATAGTACTTTCTTGAAATAAGAAAATGGTGTGTCTTATATTCAAAAGAGCACATATGTAATTAGATGTCATTCTCTTATGAATTATTCTAGATGGGTTTTAAAATATGAGTGTCACTTGAGAACACATACTACAGTAGATGATCTCACCAAGTTGAAGTTTTCTTTCATTCGTTATAGCCTTGCATTGCTATAAAACATTTCTCACTTCAACTTAATATTTGCGGTGCTGAAAACATGGAAACAGCAGTTTGGGAGTGACCAAAATGTTCAACGTCAATAACCAGTGACGGCCATTTTTGAAAAATGGCTGCCATGGTCATCAGAATGCAAATTTGTGATGTCCCAGTATTTAGACATTTTCAAAATATATCAAGCTATACATGTGCCAAAGTTGGCACTCTTATCGCAAAATGAACAATGGGTTAGCTGTGCTGCCTTATTAGTTGTTATGTTTTTTTGATTAAATTGAATAAAATTTGATTAAACTTTATTATAACTACCTTTTTATCTTTTTTATTTTGAGAAAAGATTTAACTAAAGATGTAAGTGTAAAAGAGTTTCTAACAGACATAATGTATCTATCCAGACTTTGCCCAGCCTTAATTGTTCATAGTAAACTTCGCACACACACACTCACTTCAATAAGTAGAGGAAATTTTTTTCTTTTTCCTTTTCATATTCCCCTCCAAAATGAGGTTTTAGTAAGGGGTTCAGTTCTCAATAGAAGTTGATGCTTGATTGGTCCCTCATTATGCATTTGTTTTTCAAAAATTTGGCATTTTCGTGCCTAGCAAAAGGTAAGAGAAGTAACTTTTAAAAATTTCAAATTGATCATCCCCACCCCATATCATGTTGCCAAAAGACAGTCTGCTAAAGAGAAAAAACACCTTTTCACATATATCTCATCTGTTATGCATGTAATTGTTACAATTGTTGCTGTTATATAAATTAAATACTTTTGCTTGGTTTGCATTATTCCTGTGTTCTGACATTGATATTTACTATTTGTACCAGTGGAAATTCCTTAGTTGTTGATAGCTAAGATTATCCATTATCTTATGCCTCTGCATTTCTCTCATCCTATACCTGTATCTTCTCATACTCTTTCTGCCCCTCCGAGTCTTTTTGCCGGTTCATGATTTTATCTAAACATCATACAAAAATGGATTACATTCACTCGTGAACATCTTCTTACCTCCTCTGAAAACTACCTAACTTTCTCTTCTCCCCACTCTTTTTACCTTATTGAACTAACAAACTTCCTTTTCTCTCTTTCTGTCTCCTTACCTTGTTGACTTCAGGTCATTGATGCTACAACAAGGAGTAGACTTTGCATATGGCTGAGTTCTGCAACGTATCCACCAACTTAGCAGTTCTTTTATCAAGGTACATAAAGACTGCAAGCCATTCCAACACAAAAAAAGGAGTGAGAAGGCGATACCATCTCACTCGAACTCATCACGGCTTGCCTTGAAATGATCCTCCAAAATTTAGATGAGACGAATGAAGGAATCGGAATCAATAGCAAATACCTTAGTAACCTTAGATTTGCTGATGACATTTCCCTCTTTGCCAAGAACATTGATGAACTTCAGATAATGTGAGACAGATCGGATAAAATACCAATAAGTGCAACAAATATGTTGGGGACAAAGACATGAAAATCAAAATCGAAAAGGCTGAACTAAAGAAAGTAGACAACTACATATATCTGGGACAGAGTGATCCCATTAAATCTTCATGTGAAGAATCACCCTAGGTTGGCTAGCCTTCAGCTGAGAATGCTCAACATTAAAGAACTATATCTATAAACTTGGAAATAAAAGGTTACAATAAATGCACCCTCCCAATAGTCACCTATATTCTAAACATAGAACCTAATCAAAGACTGGCTCTCAAACAAAAATGGGATCATGTTCAATATCCCACGGAGAGATTGCAAGAGAGCACAGTATATTAGAGAAGAAACAGGAACTAGAGATATCATAAAATCCATTAGAAGTAGAACATGGTGCATGGATCCCCAGAGATCATATGTGAAATGATGAGATAATTTAGATAAGTTCAGGGAGTGTTGGTGCCAAAATGCCCAGAATAAAGAGGTCAGGCAGGTCTTGGAGAAGGTCTATGTTTAATGATGGATGTCAAAAGGCTAAACATGATAATGGTGATATTATATCATCATTTAACTATTCTAATGCTGTAAATCTCCATCATTCACTATCCAATCTTATAACCATTGAACTATCCCCATGCAGTAAGGTATCAATTTCAATCCCACATTACAACCATTGGAATATCCCCATACAGTAAGACCACAACCCTTTGTGTCAAATGTTATAACTCTTGAGCTATTCTCATGCTGTAGACCCTCAACACATACAATCAAATGAAATAACCATTGAACTGTTCACATGCAGTAAAACCTCATCAATTCCAGTCCAATGCTATTATTTTAAGATATTCATTCTATCATTTAGAAAGAAACAGGGCAGATGAGGGACTCAAGTTGTCTGCAGAGGGCATTGGAAGAGAAAGGGAAGTTGTTTGATAACATTTAGATAAAAGCATGACCTCACTATGAAGTCAGAGGGAATAACGGAGAGAATGAGATAATTTAGGCATTAGGTTAGAGGAGAGCAGAGGCATGTAAGATAATAGATAATCTCAGTCACCAATATCCATGGAGTTTTCTTGAATCCAGTTAGTTTATTTATGATTTCTTTTCTCTAAAAATGAACATTGCTTTGCCTTGTAATTGCAATGTCTGTTGAAAATCAGAGGCCACTGTTTAAAAAATATTCAACCTGATAAAAAGAAAGGTAATTTGATATTTAAATTAATAAGTATAAAATTTGATATGACTACATTTTCTCCTCTCTTTTTTTTCCAAATAAGTTAAGGAATATTTTAACTTGAATAATCAAGGGCTTTTCCATAAAAAATTTGGAAAATATTCAAATAAAAAATATCATGGCCAATTTTAGATTTATGAGAAAAAATGTCAAGTTTGTCGCATTTCTGCAACACATTTGACAAACTTCAAACAATTTTATAGTTTTCAGAAAAATGACTTATTATTACCATTGTTATTATTATATTACTGGCAATAATACCTGGTGTTGCCTGGAGAAAATAACATCAAATATAACATATTTTCCCTTTGCTTTAGATCCATGTAGAAGAAAAGATATCCTTGATCTTGACTACTTGAAAGGGAAATAATGTTCCCTCCTGATTTTGATCCATAAAAAACCAGCACATCTTGTCTAGAACTTCCTAGTTTCAAAACTAATTTTCGCTCTTCCAATAGAAAAGAATCGTATTTTGGATTGTTCAACATTATGTGCAGATTCCTCGTAGCCCCATTGGAGATTGAATCTTATATATGGTGGTATGATCAAGATATCAAGTTGAAACAAGCCTTGATAGAATGATAAGTTTAATCAATACAAGTAATCTAATATAAATTGAAAAAAGTTTATTTAAATTAAGTATTTTGGTTGTAAACCTTTGTACAAATGGATGGGTCTTTCAGGATTTAAAATCAGGGTGAAGGGAAACATTTTTTTGAGTGATCAAAATTGGAGGTTATTTTCATTCAATGTGAGTCAAAATAGAGGGGGTAATCTATTTTTATATTTTATGAAATTAATTTTTCTGATTATACATTATCATGTACTGTAAGTAAGTTAAATACATAATAATAAATATCAAATATTAAGTGATAAATAATATGAAATGTAGGCGTGGCAAATGGAACTGAGCCATCAATTCAATTAAAAGATTGATGTAATGTAATTTCATTAACTTTCTAATCATTTCTTAAAATTGTATATTTTTATTGGGTAAATTTGGGAAAAAATCAGCTGGATCTAGCTAGAAATGGTCAATTTGGCAACCATGGTATGATTCTTTGGAGTGAAGGGCAAGCTGCTTTTCTGGTCAGTTTCAATTGTTGGCTTCCTTATTCCACTAGTGCTGAAAGATAATGTATAATCAGAAAAATTAATTTCATAAATAAATCATCAGCAAAAAATTGACGAAAAATAAACTCATGTAAATATGTATCCCGTAATTACTTCGAAGGGCCATGCTTTGTTTCGTTTTTTTTTTTTTCTTTTTTTTTTTATTACTATCTCCCTCATGAACTTGTGCATAGCCATCCTTCCGTTGTTGATTTTCGCCAATGGTTATCACAGAAATCTGTCTGGCGGCGTATTCCAAAAGAATGCCTCTATTAACTCACTTTGAAAATCCCTTACTTAAATACGTTTCTAAATTGAGTAAGTGATATAAAATCAAAGAGATTTAATGTCATGTTGAAAGCATTTCAATTCCGACTTGAGAGAATAGTTCGCCGAGAATTATCTTATTTTTACACCGTCTACTTCCGGGAAGGTTGTTCTTGTTTTCCATGGAACAAGAAAATGGGAAATTGAACCCGGTAAAAGTTATATTTTTAGGTAAATATCGTTCGTACCATTGTTCTTTCTCTTACTTTGCTACACGCCTTATGAGAAAATTTCTTCGTCATTATCCAAGCAATTTATGCTTTGTTGTTATGTTAAATTATGTATTCCTGGGATATTACTTTCTTCCGTCTAATACGATATTTGGCAATCCTACATTTTGTGAACGCAAACAGTTTAACCATTGACCAAATCCACTACGAATGCACCGAAGGGTGAATATTCTCAAGTCTATATAAAAAAAAAGCATTAGGCTGTAAAACCTTTTTTTCGGCATAATGTAGAGAAAGTGGTCCCGATTGTGAATTGTCAAGTTTCGCACCATCGCTCATTCGATTTACAAAAAACATAAACAAAAACGGAACACACACACACACACACACATATATATATATATATATATATATATAAGGAAAATCCATTAAAGCAAAACAGAATTTGGATTAGACAATATTATCTGCTGTAACCATGATGAGTGAATAGAAAATATAAACAAATGATTTAAAATGTTTTAAATTAATGAAAAAACAGTAAAAATAAATATCAAAACTATCTATTGAATTAAATAGATACCTAGTTTTGATGTTTTATCAATTGCAATCGACTCTATTCTCTTTTGTGCATCCGTAGTTGATTTCATCAATGGTTTAAAGAAAACAAGTCTTCATTGAAATGTTTTGCAGGCAGTTGACAACTCGTGAAAAAAAAACATCATAATCGATCGTGTAAAATTTGCTTTATCGTCGGGATCTTTGTGGCATTATTATCAAAGTAAGGTTGAGCAAAAATATTTTTGATAGAATTTTTTTGTGTACACCTTATAGAATCGGAGATATTTTGAAAACAGATAGTAGCAACAGTGCAAACAAAAATTACATGAAAGATTTGAATTCGAAAATGTTCCCCAGTTTTCGCGTGCATAAAATCAAATATTCATTGGATTTTGATAAAATTTTCGGTATTTGGTAATTATTTAGAATAGGTAAGAATAAACTTTACCTTACCGCGATTTTAATTTTTTAAAAATTTTGAATGGCCAAAAGTGGCTATACTTTTTTTAAAATGGCTTTTAGGTAGATAAACTACTGCTGGTGGAGAAAATTAATTAAATCAGACAATTTGTTCCAAATCCTTGCATGATAAAGCAAAAGTGTTTAAATGTACCTTTTCCAACACTGATAAATGATTTGGAATTAAAAAACAGTAACCCTACTTACAAATAGTTCCAACCCTTACTATATACCGTACACAGCTGCAAAATACACAGTATTTTTAGATGAAAAATAACATTGATCAGCAGTAAGAATCTAATCACTTTCAGCCATTCAAAACCGTGTATACAGTCTATCTCAATTACCACCTTAGCAAAATTTTTGCATAATGTTCAATCTTACCTATTTCAAACAATTATCTAGTATTTTTTTTAATGTGCTGCCCCCTTAATTCATTTGATTTTTTCTAAAGTTTATTATGGCAGTTGAGTAATGAGTTTTACACAAAGATAGGTCCATGTCTATATAGACTTCTAGGTTTTAATTTTAAACACTAATAAGCATAGAATATTGGTCATAAGTACTTAGGGTCAGGGTGTAAAGTTAGCTTCTATTCAACTATGAAATCCATGTGGCTAAATGGTTTGAAGTGGCCAGGCGTATATTGGATCTCCTGTGGTTAGAGTGTGAATTAGATTCTCTCTATAGGTTTGCTCTTTATTTTCTGATGGTGCTCTTTAATCATTGCCATTGAATTACAGTTAGATTCAAAGTCGTGATAAAAAGCAACTGAAAGTTAGGATGAAGATAAAAGCAAGTCAAAATTGATATCAACGTTACAATCCTCCATCCAATGATTAATTAGAAAAAAAGTCAAGAAGTTTTGCCAATTAAGTGACTTCCAGTCATTAGGGAGAAACCGAGTCGATTCCATTTTTCTTGTCTTTCAATGCTTAATCTTCCGGTCAATTGCTTATTGATCTCTGATCAGGGATTTTACCAACCCCTCATGTTGAGAAAAAGCTATATTTCAATTCGTTTTTTCATGCAGCGTGTGACAATGCTTTACCATATTTCAGCTGTGTGATGATGAAATTAATTTGGCAAATTAAATCATGACTAATTCAAGTGGGAGTTATATTTAGTTGATTCAGTTACAGAATTTCAGTTTTAAAACCTGTCAACAAAATGATATCAAAATTATTGATTTATCAATTAAAAAGTTAAATTCTGAGTTTCAATTGATAAAAATTTCTTCTTATTCTCTGGACAATGATTTAGATTTTTCTCTTTTTAACAGAAACAAGAAAGGACTTGTGTTACAAATATGAAAGCATATTTTATTGGTTGCAACTCCGACCCTAGACACTTACCATTTTTTTACAAACTTTATCCAAATACTTACCTTTTTTTTTTCAGGGTCAATTTTCCGCAACAGAGACAAAGACATTTCCAGGTTTTCTATGCAATTTATCATGTAACAATTGATGAAGAAACTTTACAGCAAAAGAGATTTGGTTAGAGTTAAGAATGGTATCTGATTCTTTTCTTTTTCATTTTTATTGTCACTTCTTTTGTCAAACTCTCAGGGTTGGCTTCATCATCATAATTAGTAAGACCTGGAATTTTAAGATGTCTTAATTTAAGACCTGTATAAAAGAAAGAGTGAAAAAGAATGAGTGATCCTGTGATGATATGCCGTGTCAATTTGAGTTTCCAAGTTCTCAATATCTTTTTTTTGTGAATATTGAATTTCTGTTCTGAAAAATTTTTTTTTTAATATAATAACAAGTATATATATTTATTTTTCTTTCCAGTGAAGATTACCCTGCTATAAAGGATGTGATACAACAGTTAATATGATTATAGAACCATTGAAAAGAGCAGTAGATATTCATCCATAAATTATGTTTATTATCACAAATTAATTTTTTCAGTGGTCTAGGACGTTCTGCTAGACATCAGTAGATTTCAGGATCAAATCCTATATTTCTTTTTTCCTTGCTTTCAAGATCATCGGTAGATTGACCATTAGGCTGAGTAGGCCTTTCCTTTCTCTAATGGTGGAAAAACCATTAAGCCGAGTAGGTTTGTTTTTTTTTCTCTTTTGTCTAACTCTAATTATTGAGTTTGTATGTAACAAGGACAGATGACAATGACCAGAAGAAAATGAGTGACATCATGCACAAATATCAGTGACCCAGTAACCTATGCAAAAACTGAATTCACTCTCATTAGAACCCAACTCAGGTTGACTTGTTCTGTTAAAATTAGCAAATCTCATTTACAGGAACTCTTAATAAAGAAGTTGAAATGATACACCTAGTTTTGGAATAATATTGTATGGAAAAATGAATTCTGTTTTGTTTACATTTTAGATTTTAGAGAAGTAAGGAAGTTTGAACTTAGCGCAGCCAAGATTATCTTTCTTTGATTGCGAAGCACAATAAATTGCTGGAGCAACTGAAGATGAACAAAAATTTTCAGCATGAAATCAACAACTGAGAAGAAAAAAAAGCTCCAAACTTGTATAAAATATATTTTTATCGTGAAAACCCTTGTGCCATTGTTGAGAAGAAAGATCGGAGAAAAAATCTCCTATTGACTCTCTATTGCTAAATTCAATAGCACTAGAGATATTTGTAAAATTGGCAATGTGAAGGGTTTTCTATGTAAACAAAAATGGTGGTAATATTTGCATTTAGAGAATTTCCCAAAATTCAACAATGCAAAACACCACAATTTTGAAAATCTTGCAATGTTTTATTCGATTTCAATAAAATCATTGGTATTCCAAATTTTTTTCAAAGAATTTTTATCCTTTTCAAATTTCAAAGAAGAATTTTCTTCATATGATTCCTCTCTCTCTTGATTATTCTGATAATTTATTCATACATGGGTCCTTTCATAGAATTTTTTCCCCCATTTACAGATATATCCCTAGAGAAATTATTCATGTTTATTCTTTTGGGGAAATATTTCCAGAACTGCTTAAACAGAACTCTCGCTTTGGGATTTTAAAAAGTAAAATATTTTTCTTCTTAACAAATTTTCTGCTTTAGATAATTGTTTATAATTAAGGCTTTTGAATTTGAAATTACAAGTTGATAACTGAACTGGTCTGCATTTGGTAGGCGAGTCCAGAAGGGTTCTCAGTACCCCTCAGATGTCTTTGACTAGCCCTATCTACATGGTGATAGTAGCTCTGGTCTGGATCCACTTCTCTCTTAACATGTTATTCTTGGGTATCTTTTGTTGGAGGGATTGACAGCACATAAAAGGAAACAATTTTAATAGATTGGGAGATGCCATAGGTAAAGCTTCAAGGTAATTTCATCAGATTCAAGGCAACAATTTCAATAGGTAGGGAGATGGCCTGGAAAAAAGCTTAAGGGCAATTTCTATCTTTTCTGTCCAAATCTTTCTTGGTGGAGCCAGCGCAATCTTCTCTGGTGAGTAACAATGTATCCCATATCGGAAAACTGGTACCATTGACAATTTGTTGTGTTTTTAACACATTATCTATTGATTTGATGATCAGACACAGTTCTTTGTTAGATCTTCCCCAGTTCAGGCAAATCGACCGAAAGTCCACCCTCTGTTATAAGATGGTGTGTAATTCTGGGCTCTTTGTTCAAGCTCTGTCACATCACTACCTTAGTGGCAGTAATTCAGGAAAAAACTTTGTCACAGTCACAGCCCCATCTCTGTTCAATAATCTAATACACTATCTTGAATTGATCACTTTTTTCCAAACAGTTGTCCTTTGATATCATGTCACGCAATTGACAATGTACGATCTCGGATATATATTTGCGACAACTTATTCAATTTACAGGAGTGAAAGAGTGTGAAGACTCTTCTCTTGCCTAAGAGCAAATACACGTTCAGTATTTACTATATATAATACCTCTGTAAGATAAAAAAATCTACGTATTTAACTCTTTATAGAAACTTTCAATCAAAGCTCAATATAGCTTCCTTCAGTTTTTAAGTTGGTCTGGCTGGCTTGGTATGTATCATGTATACTGGTTGCACCAATGGAGCTAGAGTATTGAAAATTTTAAACATTTATTCTTTATGCCTGGGAAAAACTTTTTTGTTGGTTTGAAAAAGGTTTTCAGTGGGGGAAATGTCCAATCTGCAATGTAAATTTATACCAAATTGATCCAAGTTGGACTTTTTCTGTAATCCTTGCAAAACAAAAGGGAGACAAGTAACTTGTTGATTGTTCACCCCCTTTTTCCAATCCTTCAATTGATCACCCCCAATATGTAATGCTACTAAAAGATGTTTGTCACGTGACGGTTTCTCTTAAGTGACTAACCAGACCCGTTTCCCAAGTATTTTTACAATCAAGCTGTCACATCACTTCCTTAATGGCAGTAGTTTAGAACATATAAAATGGCTATATGAAAATCTTCAGGCAAATATGACTATTTGAAATTCAGTAAAAGAAAGAAGTATGTATTTCTAGAGATGTGTGGTAGAGAAATTACTCTCCATTTTTTGCTTCTTTTGCAAACTTGAAAGAGATGCTCTTATTTTCATTTATGATTTTATCATTTGTTTGCTTTCACATTAGACGAGTGCTCTTATTAATTTCACAACTGGTTCTCTTTCAGGCCAAATCCAGTTGGAAACAGTGATAAAAAAAACAAACTTTGAATTTACCATAAATTATGAAATTTCCATGTGAAGTGTGTGGAGAAACTTTCACTGGAAACTCTCTGCTAACATCTCACTTACAAACACATGTCAATGAATCATTGCATCATTGTAAACTGTGTGGAAAAAGCTTTGCTGAAAAAGATCGCTTGAATGAGCATATGAATTCTCATGGAGAGGCAAAGGCCTATCACTGTGGTGTGTGTGGAAAATCTTTCTCCCTACGCAATAACCTAAGAACACACATGAGATCACACACTGGAGAGACCCCTTTTCAGTGCGAAGTGTGTGATAAAGCTTTTTCAAGAAATTTTCACCTAAAAGAGCACAAAAAGACTCATACTGGAGAAACACCCTTTCAATGTGAGGTCTGCAAGAAATCTTTCTCTCAGAATGGTAACTTGAAATTGCATATCAGAACCCATACCGGTCAAACACCTTTTCAGTGCCAAGTGTGTGACAAATCTTTCTCTTTAAATGCTCATCTAAAATCACACATGAGAACACATACTGGAGAGACTCCATTTCATTGTCATGTTTGTGGAAAAGATTTTTCTATAAGTAGCAATCTCAAGAGACACATGAGAACTCATACTGGTGAAACTCCTTTTCGGTGTGAAGTGTGTAAAAAATCCTTCTCACAGAATTCCCATTTGAAAAAGCACGCAAAGACACATACTTGTGAGACTTTACTTCATTGTCGGGTATGTAACAAATCTTTTTTCCAAAAAGCTCATTTACAAAGACATATGAAAACACATACTGGAGAAACTCCTTTCCAATGTGAAATATGTTATAAGTACTTTTCTCAGTATGCTCATTTGAAAAGACACAGACAAATTCATTCTGGGGAGAGGTTGTTTAGCTGTGATGTTTGTGAAAAAACTTTCTCACGCAAAGATAAACTGAAAACACATTTGACAACTCTAAAACATGAAATATCATTTGGAAGTTGTGGGAAAAAATAGTGATAGTTTTTTTAAAAATATTCAGAGGTTTTTTTTTCCACAGTATTCCACATAAAAATTGAAGACTGTTGAAAAATGAAAATAAACTTTTAGGTTGTTTCACACGGGTGCTGTTTATTTTTTACATCATAGAGAATAGTGCTAAAATTAAAAGATTTATTAATTCAGAAACATTTTTGCAGATTTAATGTAAACATATATTTCATTTGATGTCTTTTAGCCCTTAAGGCCAACTACGAAAGAAGTTGGACTAATTTTCAAGTACAACTTCTAATTGGGACATATTGCTGCTCAAGCTGCTGATAATAGCATTTGGAGTGAACACCCTTCCAGTGTGCACTGTTCAGCATTGGATCAATAGTTTTAGGCCTGGAAATATGGATACCAATAATAAACCTTGATAGAGATTTAATGGTGAAGAATTACTGACAGCTGCCAACAACCCACAAACAGTAGTTCAACGCTTTCTGGAGGCTCAAGGACTTCAATAGCAACCATATCACATCATCTCAAGGCAATAGGGAAGGTTAAATAGGTGGGAAAATGGGTTCACATGAACTGAATGAAATGCTGCTTGACAATCCCCGACACCACACCCTTTGGCTGACTGTGTCTAAACTTGATGAATCGGTGTGAAGTCTTGCAGTAGCCACCATATTCACTTGACATTTCTTTTTCAGATAATCAACTTCTGAAGCATTTTGAACTTTATATCTGCAATAAAGCGTTCAATGATAGGGAAACCATTTTTTGTGCTTTTCCTGAATTTGTGATCACTAAACAGAAATTATTTCTTATTATTAGAGGATCATTTGAAAAAGTTTATTTCTTCAAACGGGTCTTACTTTGATTAAATATTTACCTTTTCTTGTTGCGTTTATCATCCTTTATCTTATAGAAAAATCAACATTATGTATGTGACACCCGAATGTTCTTTCGATTGTATCATGCTTAATTTTTTTCTTGAATACAGGTATAACAATGAATAATCTTAATTTATTAAAATCACTTTTTCATTATCTACTCCTCTCTTTTAAGTTTATCTGTCTGTGTCTCTGACCTTGTCTTACAGAGTAGCCCTGTGTACTAACTGATATCTTCTGGTCAAACTGTGATGCCATGATTCCATGTGTGATCAAGAATCAGATTGAACACACTGAGTGACTAGCAAGGTCCCTCTATAGTGAACATTGTACAATAAACTACAACATAGTCTATCTGACTGTATTATCAGTTTACAAAATGTGATTTTATTGGATTGGCCCAAAAGATAGTTCTATGTTGGTCATTGGATGCTGTAATACTTCAGTAAACCTAATATATATTTAGAGGAACTACTTAACAGCGTGATTGCAGAACAGGCTTTATTCCACGTATCAAGTGTTTGTTAGTCACAAAAGTTAAGTATTGTTTTATAGTATCAATTGGTGATGCCAATATGAGTAATAAAGGTGCACTGGTCATTGCACGTGTCCTCCAATCATCCCTTCTACAGCCAATCTCATTACATATGGCATTAGGAGCATTTAGTTTTAAACAACTTCATTCTTAAGAAATCACTCGTTTGGATTGTGATAGTTTGTCGAATCAGTGCATTCAAGAAAATTATCAAATTTAGTGTATTTATATTAATTAATTCTACCGTGTTAGTAAACAAGTAGTTTTTTGACGTATTATTCATTTTTATTTCAAGAAAGATAATAATTTGACTCAAACAGTTTATAGGTAATGATCAGGTGCGTCAAAAATGGTTTGAGAGCTTTCACGCTGGGGATGTCTTTTTCTACAATGCCATATGAGTGGGTAGACCAGCTGAACAATTGAATCAAGGCATTATTTGTGAATAATCAACATTGTACAATGTGGGGAAATAGCCAACATACTCAAAAGATCTGAATCAAGTGTTGAAAATCTCTTGCACCTGTATAGTTATATTAGTCACTATCATATCTGTGGCTTCCATATGAGTTCAGCAAAAAAAACAAAAAAAACATATTGGAGTGTATTAACATCTGTGATTTTTTTAGACAAATTATGATAGTTCATTGAAAAGTGGATATTTGAACATTGGGAATGCAAGAAATCATCAGCTTAGTGAAATGAATCACCACTAACCATATCAAAGGCTGATCTTCATCTAAAGGTGATGCTCTCTATGTGGTGGGATTGGAAGTAAATCATCTTCTATAAACACATTCTGGAGAACCTAACCATTGTTCCAACAAATACTGTTTCCAATTAGACCAATTTGAGGCAACCAGCGATCAGTGAAAAACCCTTGGAATTAGTAATTAGAAAGAGTGTGATATTCCATCTGTATAAGGCTTGATTGCATATTTCTTTTATGATAAGGTTAAAATTGTTACAACTTGGTCGGAAATTTTCACCCCATTTGCTGTATTCCTCTAATATTGCACTGCTGGATTATTGTTTATGCTGGTTTTTACAGAATTATCTCAACGAAAAAAAATTCAGTTCCCTGGAAGATTGCAAAAAATACCTTGAGCTGAGTGAGATAAGAAGTTCTCGGGAGATGGAATTATGAAGTTGTCTGAAAAATGGTTGAAGATAGGTGAACAAAACAGTAAATATTGAGTTCAATAAAGTTAGTGTTGGAAGAAAATTGTTTTTCATTTTCACCTGGGAAATCAAATTGTCTTTTAAGTTCCTTAATAAGATAGTGGATTTAAAACCTTTATTTTTGTATTTTCAAACAGATTATCAAACCTTTTTTGCTTCACTACCTTATATATATATATATATATGATCCAACAGAATGATTATAAATTGCTTTATATTATATTGAAACTTACTTGAAATGATCTTCTGTATCACTCGCCCTAGACAACGTAAATAGAATAAACAATAAAACAAAGAAAATGGAGCTGCTATAAGGATTGAACCTGTGACCAACAGAGTAGCCACTTCAGCGTAGCATTGCTCTTAACCATTCTTGCATTTGATCCCAGCAGCTGCCCCATTTTCTTTAATTGTTATTTTATTTACATTGTCTAGGGAAAGTTATACAATAACCATGTAATGACAAGATCATTTCAAATAAGTTTCTACATAACGCAATTTATAATTATATATATACACACACACATATATATATATATATGATTATATATTATTAATGAGAACCATGCTTGTCTGTAATGTTATAGAAAACCATCTAAACATTGGCACAACCCAACCAAATTTGGGATGCAAACTCAATGGACAGAGGGAAAAGTTTTCAAGTAAAAATGTTTTGGATTTTTTGGGGAAAAATATTTTTGTTGCATCTGCTTTCATACTCAACCTTATGATAATGATCTGATTCCTATCTTTCTCTATATGATACTGAAAGTCTGATTCACCCAACCAAATTTGGCGTGCATTCTAGATGGACCCAAGGGAAAATTTCAAAGTGAAAAATTATTTGATTTTTTTTTTTTTTTCATCTTCCCAGATATTTAAATCAAATGTGATCCAAGAATTCATCATGGTGATGGTTTTCCAAATAAGATATGATTCAATGAATTCGTAGTTCAAATCCATTATCTCTTGTCTCTGGTAGGAAGAAGCAGAATGATATTATAGATTATACCAGATCAAAAAATTAGGCACAGGAATGACAGGAGTGTTTACAGCTAGTTTTTTTCTAATTCTTGACATACATCTTGCATAAGTTTACATGCACATGTTCAGTTTTTGTTGCTCTTGCTGTAATGTTTATTTTCAAACAACAAAACAAAGTAGTGAATTGTTTGAATGATTTCCAAAATGCTTGACTTGATAGTAACATGTAGGGCTCAGAATTGATGTCGTCCAGTTGCCCTATGTTTAGGACAAAAAGAGATTTCTAAGATGAAAGGAATTTTAAAAAAACTGTTGATTTTCCAAATTAGAAACTGAACCGAGATGATGGGATATAAAAAGTTAAAGTTTACAGTTACATACCTATACACTATAAACTTCTCTTTTTCATCTTCCTTTCCTCCTGTTTATATTTGTCTCTTAGAAACAATCCTTTTGAAAGCAAATGTGTGGCCATAGAGCAATACCTCACATGATGTGGTTTGAATCAGTGCTCGATTCAGTGTAGTGGGGTTTATAATTTACGTCTCAAAATTCAGCTAATGCAGAATGATTCACTATAGTGTGGATATTCTCTAAAAATGTATTATTCAATGCTATCTACTTTAAAACAATTTTGTGCGTTATCTTATCTAGGCTCTGATAACTATGGCCACCACTTTTTTGGTTGACACATTCCACATTTGGTATCTGGTTATCATACAAAATATTTTATATTGTTATTAATCCTAATCGAAAGATAAAAGTCATTTAAAATTTTCCAAAATTTCTATATGTTATATCAAAATTTTGTGAGTGACAATAGTTACAGATTTAAATTTTAGGAATCAATATTGTTTTCCATCTTTTGTTTTGTCATCAAATGATTACTCTTTTTGATGGTATAAAAATTTTAAACTATTCCTAAAAATAGTAGCCTTCATGATGACATTTCCAGGGTGACTCAGTATGAATGCATCAAAAAGATATGGTGTTATGAAAGAACAAATATAACGGTTCAAATTGAAAAAAAAAAAACAGATGGCTCAAAGTATTCAAAATTTTTACTTGTACAGTCTTCAGTACTTGTTAGATTTCATCACCTGTTCAATGCGATAGATTTGGTTTTGGATTTAATCATAACTAATGACTGAAATGAATTGTACAGGATTAGTGCCTGTTGAGCTTTGGGAAATGCTATTCCATGTTATTGAGAGTTATTGAAAGAAAAAAAGAAAAAGAAAATGCTGCAATCAACATCAGACAAATTTATCCATAAAAAGTGAATTTTTGAATAAAAGTTTTGATTTGATATGTCTGTTTTAACTCTTAATGCTTTATCAATATCTAATACACTGCAGACATGTTATAATGTGGCAGTTTTTTTATTATGAACCACTGTCTGCAACTCCAATTTAAAGAAAAAGAATTTCTCAATGGCAGTTATTTCATAAGTACAAGTTGTTTGTTAATCAGATGTTTGAAGAATATGGCTCATATTTTTCCATTTAGAAAAGGTCACCTGCATACTCCTAACATAGAATATGGGCTGGATATTTCTGTTCAGAAAAGATCATCTGGATATTCCTAGAACATGATATAACTCGGATAAATCTATACAAGAAAGATCACCTAGATATCCCTAGAAGAGAATATATAACTGGAAAGTGAATTTTTCCAACAGATTTTAACTTCTTCATACTCTTCTGAATATTAGAGTTTCAAAAAATATTTTGATCAAATAAAATAATTAACAAGTTTAAGGAATGCAAATGAAATCATACATAAAAAAAAGTAAAAAATATGAAAGAAAAGGGAAACTGATTTTCTTGTTTTGTTGTGTTGAGGAATTTTTTTCATGTTATTCGTAATATATCATTATTGATAATTGTTAACTTTCAATATTATCAATTTGTTGCAGTACTGATTACTATATATTGGAAAGTAAATGAAAATATAAAAATAAGTGAAGAATGACTCTCTCTCTCTTTTAGTTATCATTATGGTGATGAATTTATTCATTTATTTGCATTGTCAAAAATCCAGTCTGTGTTAGGGTTGACTTTATTTTCCCTCCTTAATAAGAACAATCCTGACCAAATTCAGAGAAATAAACTCTTCACTGTTAGTCCATCACGTTAATGTTTCCGCATCCTGATATAAAATCATGACCATGGTATTGGAAAGCAGCTCTCTAACCAACTGAGCAGAATTGACTAGTCTTATAAACTTACAATTTTTATTTTCATATACAGTACAAATGTTACAGTAATCATTTTCTAGACCTGGTTCTGTAAGGGAGTGCTGTATGAATTTTTCAGTTTACTAATGAAAACATTTTGACTTGCTAAAGGGACCTTCAGTGAGTAATATCTTGATTGAACATCTTAGATCTGTTATAAAAGAAATGTAGTGACGTTTTTCATAATGATGGACTTATGCTGTGGTGTACCCTGGTCATGTAAGATAAAATTCTTATAAAATATGTTTATATTGTATATTGTTGGAAAGGAAATTTCATGCTGAGTGAAGTTTATAAAAGAACTATATGCCTCAGAGCAAGTCATTTCAAGGTATTTTGTGGACTGGACTGATAGCTAGAAAATTGAGGAGATAATTAATGATGGATCCACTCCAGAATTCAATTGCCCACCTTTCCGCAAAATCTAAATGAAAACTTTTGAAGATATTGTATGGATAAACAGATAACACAGACTATTGTGTTGTGTGGACTGTTAAATAGGACATGGAAGGTCACAAAGAATATCAATGAAATTTTGTAGAAGCATGGGCAAGAGGCTATGAAAGTCATGAGAAAACTTTAGTGTGGATCTGTGCAAAATTACCCCCTACACCGTACAGTTAGTTACGAGCAAAACCAAAGTCTGATCGGAAAACATTTCACAGGGAACTTTTTGGTCTAATACCGCAATTTTCTAACACTTTTCATTCTCGGTGTGTCTCTATAAACAGACCGAACAGTAGCAGAGTTCTAGTAAAAACAGTTTCTCTGCTTTTCAGTGTTCTTTATTTTCATACATTTCTACCCTCCAGATTTTTTTTTCATTTTATCATTTGAAGGATATGCTTTATAAAAGAATTTGTCATTAAAGAATTTTGGCTTTTAAAATAAATTATCTTATATTTTTGCTTATACTAGACTGAGACTGGGTGTGTGACGATGTTTAACGTGTTTAATTTTGATATCCTGTTATAATATTGGCAAAGTCTGACACCAGGACCCGACTTCCGGTTCCAGACAGAGATATCCTACAACTAATTTTCAATAGGAAAAAACAAAATTTTCCTTTTTTTTATTTTTTAATACTAATGGGAAGGGGTATTTTGATTGAAATTTTGCACAGTTCATAAGTATAGGATAGTCAATTTATGCTGAATGAGAAATGTTGGTATGTTTTAGTGATTTTGATCAATTTCATTTGTTTTTTTTCTTCACTTCAGAAGGTCGAGCAAAGGAAGCACTAATGCTCGCAGAATTGATAACAAAACATGTCAATAAAAATGCCTGAAACAAGGTACTTGTCGATTTCATAGTAATTATCTTCGTATTGATGATAAGAAGGAAGACCGCAGAAAATTTTTAACCAAGTTATTTGATGAACAATGTGAAATCTGAGGTGATCGTAGTTGAACTTGAAAAGGGCAATGTAAATGTGATAGAAAACTGACACAAAATTGTAAATCAAACCCCTTACCATCATGATTCAATACATTGCTAAACATTATTTATACATTATATTTTTTTGTTGAAATCAATAAGTAGAACTGAGGTTCGATCAGAATGGAAATTTAAAAAGGCCATTACTTGTAATAGAGTGGATTAAATTAATTAGGTCTGATTACGACTCCATGGATTACCTTAAAACTTGACCCTACTCCATTAACATTTAATACTAAGCTAATTCTTAATATGAATAGAAACAAAATAATGGAGACAATAGTAGAAATAACTATGGCTGAACTACAGGTGGTGATAGTGGCTACAAGATTTCAAAAAGTAAGTTCAGTGACATTGGAGAACTAGTCAGTTAGATTATTAGAGTCAGTTAAAAAAACAAACCTTTAATGATAGAGGTGGAAAAGCAATTTAAGTGACACCAGAGAAGTAGATCTAGGGAATGCTAAGTTGGGATAATGTGGGGCAAGTGTACATATATATGTATGTACACTCATGCATATACGGGTCTTTTTCAATACCCTCTTCAACTTGACAATGCATGAATGCTAAGTTTACAACATGCAACATAGATAATTTCAACACTAAACTGCACAACTGGTAATTGTTTAGATCAGGTTCATCAAAACATTATGTGGATATTTTCCAAGGGAATTAATCAGGATAGATGCTGTACATGATAAGCTGCTGCTGTTCAACTACTATGGAACAAATTTTTTGTCCACCCATTTTGAATGGCTGAAAGTGGCTTAACTTATATTGTCGATCAAATAACATTATTTTCAATCAAAAATATCTTTCACTTTGGAGCCAATGTGACGTGTTTAGAGTTAGGAGTCAGGGTGTATAAGGAGGTTCGAGTTCGGGTTAGGTAGGCTTGGGGTACATTTTAATTTTAAAATGTCTTTTTTCCCACATGTATACTGACTGTTATGGTCACTTTGAATAATTTGAACATCACTACAGTTTTATGGATTGAAAGCACAAAAATTAATTACAAAAAAAACTGATTAATTGTTTGGAATAGGTAAGCTCAAACAGAATTCCAATATTTGGCAAGGGAGATAATCCATAGGGACTTGATATATATAGTGCCTAATAAGATTTGAATTATTTCTAACACTTTCATTTGATTATTTTGCATTTTTAGAATTTTCTTATGATGTACCAATGAATTTTTTTAAGAAATAAATTTAGATATTTTCACTCTATTAAAATGCTAGCATTGTCCGGAGAAAAGAATGACTCCAAATTTGACAACATTAAAAAAAGTAAAAAATACGTTCTTATATATATTTCTTTTTGAACAACACAAACCAGCACCAAGCTAAAAATTGGTTTGAGCACTCATGCAGGCATTCTCGATGATACTCCAGTACTTTTGCACATTCTCTTTCTCATATCGAGGGTCATGCATCCAGGGCAGGCTTGCACTCACTCCCATGGACCCATATGCAAATATGTTGAATATTTGAAAAAATTTGAAATAAAATATTTTTTGCTGATAATTTTTTTGTAATTTCTATCCATACAACCTTTGTTTCCTCCAATGATTTATTACTTTTGAGAACAATTAATTTGCAAGCTTTTTGAAGGGAGGGTCCTATTTACAATGTAATTACAATGCTAAACTTGACATTGGAGAATACCCAAATAATAGATAAAAACAAATATTTAACTACAGGAAAATTTGAAAATTTCGTAATTTTTTCTTCTTGTATTATTACATTCCAAGTTATTTTTCCACTGGGCAACGCCACGTATCCATGCTTGTGATTTATAAACAATTTTTTAACATTTTGGCCGTTTTTTGGCTACAAACAGCTCCAATTGTCTGACAAACTTGGTGAGCTACGAAAACACCCTTCCGGTTCCGCTCTGCTGAAGGAACATAGAACAAACTGCCCCACGGAATCGCTACCTTCAAAAAGACAGTCGCAGTTAATCCTAATCTATTTTCCTTAACCCACCAAGGTGTAATAATTGGATAATCTCGTAAGTATTTAGAGTTTTATTTTACTAAATATCCTGGATAAGTCACGAACTAAATCAGTTCATATTCGATAATACTCAACTGATATTGTATCCGTCTTTATTGCCACTATCGATCGTCTTTTTTTTCTAATCCATACTGAAAAATTTAACAAAATTCGTTGGCGATAAATTAATATATCGGTTGTTAAGGTAGTTATCTATTTCCTTTTTATCATGTTTAATTGTTCGGATGTTGGCATGAAAAATCTCTCGCAGTTTTGGCGCGGCGGGGAGAAAACATGATACGGAGATAAATATGAAAAACTTTTCAAACCGCATTGTTTTTTCGTACGTTAAATTGTAGTAAAAAGATAAACGGAAGTAATGAAAGTTGGTGGTATAATAATTTCCACTTAGTTAGTGCCCGTCCGAAAGCTAACGTTCATTTATTTCAAGTACGGAAGCTTAGAAAAAAAAGTTGAGTATCATTAACAACGTGCACTTTCTTTTTTCTTTTTTAAATCTTTGTCGTCACTCCGTTTAACAAACGTAAATGACATTTGAGAAAATTTGTTCAATTTTCTTTCTCCGCTTTTGCTAAAGAGGAAAGACACCAAATTTTCGTTTACAAAAAAAAAACAATTTGTCATTATTATGATGTAAAGTTCGGTCATTTTAAAGTCACTACATTCTATGCCCAATAGAAGCCATTTTTTTTTTTTTATATATATTTTCAAAATTTGAACCCGGCAATCAAAAAGACTGAAATTTCTTCTCGCATGAATTTATTTCTTTATGATTAATTACCGTGTATACTCATGTGAAAGATGAATTTTCTCAATTCTAATTTTTTGAGGTTAGATTAATGATATCAACTATTACAAAGATGCTACTTTTCAAGGGATTGAAATTCACAGTACAATCCAAAATACTGTATCAATAAGCAGATTCCTAAATGGTCTCAATGAACAAAAATCAACAAAAAAAAAGAATAACAGTAATAATAGCAATGTTCCTATGCATCAAAACACACATCCATCTTAAAATACCCATAAATAAGACTGCTTAGCTCTTACAGATATTTACACTTGTGCTTTTACTCCAATACACTTGGCAAACTAGCCAAATGTAAATTTAAAGCTGATTATTACAGTGTGTTATTGTTACTTACGGCAATACTATGTACATGACCAGTACCTGCTTGGCATGTCTCTATCACAACTTCTATCAGTGCAACATTTTTATTTGTAATTTATTCCGTGCAGCTTTAGGTTATACCAAAATGATGAAGACTGTAAGGACACAACATCACTCTCTCTCTCTCTCTCTCCACCTAAACAACAGTCTCCTCCCAAAATGTTCCCTTCTTCATGGCTGGATTGGGAAATGCTGTTTCATTTTCTTAACTGCATTTATAATAAATTCAATGCAGCCCAAGGCCACAGAATATAAGACCGATACCAAAATTAATGATGACAATAGAGATTATTTATTCTCATGAAAAATTGAAAAATATGACACAAAGTCAAAATACGGGGGTGGGGTTTCTAGGCTGGTAATCTTTTTCCTATCTTTATCTTAGCTAGTCTCATTTACTGACCCAATCTCACTTTAATGTTTCATTCACCAAAACCACATATTTTTTCTGATGACATCCATACTATGTTTACCATAATACCGGACTCTCTCTATGATGAAAAAAGAAACAAAAATGAATCAGGAAGTTTTTATTTATTTATGCCTTCAAAAAGTTGAGTAGAAATTTAATACAAAGGCATGTCAGTAGACATTGTTGACCTACTTAGTGGATATCTATTGTCATTTTTTGACCTAAGGTCATGGTGCTATGCAGGTGACAAAAGCCAGTTCAGTCTACTATTAGTTTATGGTAAGGAGGACAGTTCATTGCTGCTGGTTTCGGGTAAGGAGAGCAGCAAAAATGATAGTCTGGTTATCAGCTATTGATTTTCTAAACTTGACCAAAAATCTCCATACTTACATTCAGAATTGAGAAATTGCTTCAAGGAAAAATCCATAGTTCTTTCACTGTCTGTATTTTTCTGAATTTTTATCTCCTTAAGATCCACCCCATGTAGATTCTAAGAAAAACTTTTCATCATTGTCTGATAAGTGGAATGATAATGAAAAAAAAAGTTTAAACAAAAATCACATTTTAAGAAAAGTAAAGATAGGTGCGTGAATCATTATTTTTCTTTTCATGAAAATTAGCACCAAATTATAACTTGTCTTGAAAAAAAAAATAAACAGTTGTGAAAAACTGCAATATTTTGCTTTTTCCATGTTTTTAATTTCCCAAAGTAAAAAGACATAAAGTCCCATGAACTATTCTAAAAAGATTTAATGCTACCCTATGAACTAATTTGAAAGGATGTCAACAAAATTTAATTTTGTATGGACTCAACTTTATTATGCAAAAAAATTGTTACTATCCAGGAATTATAAAACTAAATCCTCAAATAGGTTTATAAAAGCAAACTTTATCACATGAATAGAAAATTTAAGAAAAAAAAAACTTTCGAGTTTGGAACAGAAATTTTGAAATAAAAAAATTGTCTGTTTTTTTTTTAATAAGTACTGAAAATTCAATAAAGATCTGATGATTATTTGATTTGTAAAATTTGAAAATTGCCCTCTTTGGTTGCGTGTAAAATTGTCCATGCAAATTAAGTATTGTTAACTTTTTTGGCAAAAACTGACTTCAAAACAGCAAATTCTATGTTGTAATTGAAAATTTGTTTTCCTTTCATTTTTTTGTCTAAAGTTCAGCCTTTTCCTTTTCTAGCAAAAAGAAGAAAATAACTAAGAACAAGATTTTTTCTACTTTCAATAACAATTTCAAAATCGAGCATTGATAGTCTATTTTAAAAAAACAAAAAAGACAAAGTGCACATTGCCAAGTTTAATTTTTTTTTTTTCTCCATCAAATAGAAACTCAATTTATAGCATTAATTTTTAGTCTGAACAGTAGTTTGATCTCTGAGAATCAAAACAATTCAAACTCTTGAATTGATATCTTAACTCTATTTTATTTTCTAAGTTCTCCCCTCTCTTGCAAAAGTTAGGGGTTAAGGTTTTTGTTTTTATTGCTGTAACTAATAGAAAAGGCTCAGCATTTGGGGACTTTTTCAGAATCACAAGAAGTCACAATGTAGCATTAGTAACAAAAAAGTCACTAGAGAAGATTATTTTTCAAAAATTGAATGAGTAATATTTCAATTCTTATCAATTACATTATTTGATGCTTCTAATTCATTCTGGCTCAATGCAAAAATGTCACTTTTTTTTTCTTGAGACATAAGTGACATCATCCTGACTCAGTCCAAAACAAGTAGTCCATCGGTCAGGAGACAAAATTTTATCATCGGTACACTTAGTGGTACTAAATCTAACTATGTATTTTGGTTTTGTTCATCTCTGTGGAAAATGAAAATGGTGGAAGATTTGGGTCACCCATCTGAAGCGAGTAATCAAAGTATAATAGTCCATGGGTCAGGAGTCCAAATTTGGAGTATCGATACAATTAGTCTATTGGCAAGTAAAATCTTGGTAATCAGATTACATCATATCTGAAAAAATTGGGTTTAAGAAAGAAATCATTGCCAGTTTTTCTATGAACTCAGGGGGTGGCTATTTTGAAATTCAAAATAGATGACTGAGTGTACATTTCTTCCAATTGTGCCTGGATATATCCCAGAATTCAATCACTTCCACTTCCTACCCTTCCACAAACTTTTGGAGGTATCATGTGGACAGAGAGAAGCGAAAACTAATGTTCAAACCCACAAAAATATCTACCAATTGAAATTCATTGCATACTTTTTGAGGTATCTTGTTGAAAGACAGGAGTGTATACAGAAATTTATGGGGTGGGGGGATGCAAAAATATCTCTCAATCGAAAAAATAATTCACCCCAAAATTCAATCACTTCATACTTACTATGTGGCTCAGTTTTCCCCCAAATTCAATTTGAGTTCATTGAGAACTTTGAGATATTGTGTAGAAAGATATATATTTTAAATTACTTATTAATTTCATTTCTATTACAGACAGTTTAGGATATTTAAATTTTAATGACAGTTTCTGTTAAATGACTAACTAGACTTGTCTGATGTTTTGATGATTGAAAAATATCGCAATATGAATTTTCTCTGTGTTATCATGAGACGTGCAACAGTTTCTTGAACAGAAAATTAATTCTCATAAATGTTAATAATGTGCATAGCTACCTATTCATTTTATCATTTTTTTTTCTTTTCTTTCACAGATATTAACAGAAGTGGAAACCATTGAATTCATCAGTGATATGTAAATATCATACAATGAAACAAATCTCTATGAAAATGCATTACCAAGAAGTTGAATATTGCTGAGTTTGTTGTAATGATGTTTCAAAGAATATTTTTCAAAATATTCCGTGAAAAGAGATTCTATTTCTGTGAATTTGGTAAATCTGCCTTTCATGGAAATAACAACTGAATCAATGCATAACACAGAATAATATTAACAAGATTTTTCTGCAGTATGTTTATTTATACTTTCCAAGATTCAGGAACTGAACTTGGAAGATCAAATTAGAGGATAGCAATTTTTTTTTTTTTTTAATATGTCATTTACATTTGGAGCTGTTTATATCTAGAAACTAGGAACAATCACCACAACACCAAAATTGAGATTAATCATATTCTTTTTTTTTTTTTTTTTCTAATAAATATATGTAAGCAAATACAGAAGAGAAACTATATAATTTGTTAATCCAGTGTACGCTCATCTACATAGGTTTCAAATTTCAAAATATGCATGGTAAAACGCACAGGGAAACTGTATTCTTGTGAAATATGTGTTTTTGAATTTTGAGATTATTTCTTAAAGACAATAGCAAATGAACACCGGTGAGAAACCATTTTGCAGAGTGCATATTCAGCACTATCGAAGAACTCGAGTGATCACTCTCTAAAAGTGTGTTGGTTACTCAGTTCAAATTTTAAAAACACCTCCAAATAAAAGGGGACATTATTCTTATGAGGTGTACAGTTCAGCATTTTCTGAGAGATCATCTTTAAAAAAAATCATATGCCAGCACCCACTGGTGAAAGCATATTCTAGTGAAGTGTGTGGGTCTGCTTTTTCATAGAACTCAAATTTAAAAATACACATGGAGACGCCCGGGGGAAAGAAAACACATTCTTGTGAATTATGTGGTTTGGCATTTCCCTATCGTTCCTATTTAAAAAGACATATGCGAAAACACACTCTTGAGAAACCATATTCTTGTGAATTATGCAGTTCAGCATTTTCCTTGAGTTCATCTTTGAAAAATCACATGCGAACACACTCTAGCGAGAAACCATACAAATGTGAAGTGTGTGGGTCCACCTTCTCACAGAGTTCAAATTTAAAAATTCACATGGACACACACAGTGGGAACAAAAAAACATATTCTTGTGAATTATGTGATTCAGCTTTTCCTTATAGTTCATATTTAAAAAGACACATGCAAACCCACATGGAAGAGAAACCATATTCTTGTGATGTGTGTGGGTCTGTTTTTTCGCAGAGTTCGAATTTAAAAATCCACTCAAAGATACACACTGGAGAAAAACCATTTTCTTGTGAAGTATGTGGTTCAGCATTTCCTTACAGTTCATATTTAAAAAGACACATGAGGAAACACACTGGTGATAAACCATATTCTTGTAAGGTGTGTGGATCTGCATTTTCCCATAGTTCATCTCTAAAAATACACATGCGAACACACAATGATAAGAAAGCATATGCAGGTGATGTGTGTGGATCTCAGAGTTCAAATTTGAAAACACATGTGGACACTCACTGGACTGAAACTATATTCATGTGAGGGGTATGGTTCAGTATTTTCAGTGTGCAAATTAAAAAATACTCATGCCAACATGCACTGGGTAGAAATCAAATTCTTGTGATGTGTGCGGTTCAGCATTTTTCCATAGGTCAGCTTTCTGAACACACACTGGAGAGAAAACATTCTTGTGAAGGATGGGATTTAGCATTTAATGTGAGATCATCTTTAAAAACATATGGAAACATACACTGGTGAGAAACCGTGTGCATGGGAAGTGTGTGGGCCAATCTTTTCGTTTAGTTCTTATGTAAAGATATACATGTAAATACTTGGCGAAATCAGAAAACATTCTCATGGATTATGTGATTTGGCATTTCTTTTTTGTTTATATTGAAAAGACATGTGCAAGAACACACTGGAAAGAAACAACGTTCTTGTTGAGTGTGCGGGTCTGCCTTTTTTCCAAGTTCAAATTTAGTAATTTACAAGGATACACACTAAAGAGATACTATATTATTGTGAAGTATGCAGTTCAGCATTTTTCCATAGTTCATCTGCGGCTGAGAAAATATCTTGTGAATTGTGTGGATCCGTAGTTCGCTCTTAAAAACAGTCATGTAAACAAACACTGGTGAAAAACCATATACATAAATAGTATGGATCAGCATTTTTACCGAGTTCAAATTTGAAAAACACACACTGGAGAGAAACCATATTCTTGTAAAGTGTGTGGATCAGCATTCTCTGAGGGATTCCGTTTCACTATGAAGTGATTCATGCCAGCACAAAATGAAATATGTATTTTAAAGAAATGTGTGATTACTTATTTTTTATGGATTTGCAGAGGCACAAAATTATTTTTAGATTTTTTATATAGTTTAGAAAACATGAGATGTTTCATGACGTTCTGCTGAAAACTTTTTTGTCAGTAAGATATTTTTATTTCGGGTTTATCTACTTATGAATGTTTATTGTTTCCAAAGGTTTATATTCCATGTTGCAAAAAATGAATTCACTCAAGCATATGTTGATAAGTAAATTCTGTGTTATTCATTAATTTCATTTTGGCGTTCTTTTCTTTTTGCCAACAGGTGTTATCTTCATCCCTTGACAATTCAAAGGTCAAGAAAAAACAATGAAATTCTTCTAAAACGATTTTATTTTACACCTCAAACAACATAGAAAAAATGTAAAACAAGTATTAAAAAATAAAACTTTAGAAATATCTGTCAGTAGCCTGTGTCCTTTTAATAACAGTAAAACTCCTGCTATGTAATCTGACCATTATATTTTGTTACCAAATTTAGAATTTTAATCATCTAAAACTGCTTTATGATTTACACTTATATTATTAGGCCAAGTATTGAATTGATTGACAAATAATGTGAAATTTAAAGCGTCTAAAATTTCAACCTTTTGTAATGTACTGGACTTCAGGCATTGTGGTTTTTGTTACTCCAACTACTGGGATACTGATCAGTTGGAATTTCAATATTTGGTTTTATTGTATTCCAGTAAATTTGAAATTACCTCTGTCGAATTATCTTGGCTTATTTCTTTGAGTTCTTCAAAGATGAATTGGCTTTCCTTCATGTTCACATTTGTAGTGATCATAATGCGGGCAGCAAGTACTTGTACGGTTTGAAAATTTAATGTTTCTTCCAATAACTTTCTCCGTACATGAATTCACTCAAGCATATGTTGATAAGTAAATTCTGTGTTATTCATTAATTTCATTTTGGCGTTCTTTTCTTTTTGCCAACAGGTGTTATCTTCATCCCTTGACAAACTTTAAATTTCACCATAACTAAGATACAATTTAGATAATGATGCACTCACAAAATATGAAATATGGTGGAAACTTTATACGAATGCATCTCTGTTCAAATAAATCATTATATGAACAATTCTTTTCAAAAAAATGAGATCGTCTTTGTATACCAACCATTCCCCTGTATTCAAAATTTTTTTTCCAACCAATGTAAATAGACTAACAAAAGAAGCAAGACATCTATTTTAGATGTTTTATAAAAAAAAAATCAAAAGACTACCAAATGACGAAGGAAATATATTTTAACTGTTTTTAAAATATTGTTTTTGTTTTTTAATGTAAATAATAACAAAAGGAGAGAAAAAATGTCATAGTATATATTTTTTTATAAGAGGTAACTTTTAGAGGTATGGAATAATCCAATTTGTATCATTTCTTTTGCAAAAAATTGATTCAATATCAGAAAAACTCACAGGAATGGACCAAGTTCGCAAATTGAGGTTCCACTTTAAATATCTTTTATTATCGAAGGAATTATGGGACAATATTTGAGAAACAAAAAGTATTAGTCTGTGAACAATATGCTACAAACAATTGAATGTCAGAAGTCTATTGGGACTCCTTTTTGCTCTGTTACCTCTGCTAAATATTCAGAGTATTTACTCGAATACTTTTGGCAAGATTTTCAATTAATTCATTGCATTTTCATGAACTATGATGAACTAGCTGAATTTAATGCTACTCTGTTTCCAGAAGTTCAATTTACAATAATCCATTGAATTTCACAGCATAGTTTATTTCTTTTTATTGATGGTAAGACTCATGGCATGTCATCTGACCATAGTATTTTGTTGATTAAAAAAATTGATTCAATATCAACCAGATAATAAATTGAAATTCTGCTAATAACTCTTGACCCCTTCCCCCTCAAATTCATACATTTTGCTAGTGATCATTTAATCATTTATTTAGTGGATTGGGAAAAATACAAGGAAGAAATGAATAAGAAATTGAGATATGAATAGGCATCTATGCAGACTTTGCTGGACACACTGAAAAAATCATATAATACTCAATTTTATCTTTGGAATCTTTGTGTCATTGGTAAGATGAAAAATTGGCAAAGAATATGAGATAGAAATTACCCGTGTACACCTTATAGAACCAGGGATATTTCTAAACACGGATACATGAAATGTAGCCACAATATGTAAACAAATTCATCTTTGAAAGATTTTCCATCTTTTTACATACAAAAACACCAAGATTTGAAAAAAAAAATCGACTACCATATTTTACAGCATATAGGATACAACTTTTGTCCCCCAAAAATAAGGCCAAAAAAGATTGCCCTGCATCTTATATGTGGAGATGTGATATCCTCTTGGCTAATGAATTGCCCAATTGGTCTCCAGTAGGCTACATGAAACTTCTACCTAACCAAACTCCAGAATGAGAATGTTATTGTTTAATTGAACATCATCATCATCATCACTAATTTGAATTGGGAATTTCAAGATTGTTCAGAAGTTTCTGTCAATCTCTCTATCCAAAATGACAATCTTGTGGGGGTTCCAATACTGATGTTCACATCAGACCTTCCTCTATTATTTAGATGGAGCTGAGAAATCAGAGGGGTACTACGAACCTTTCTGACTACCAGATTCAGGCCAGTGCAGATATGTTACCTACAAATGTAAGAAGGGTTGTGTTAAGCTGCGCTAGTGCATAAAAGCTTGTTTTAGATTGCACAGCCCCGTGTTACAGTGGAGGGGAGTGCTAAATAGACTTTCCCATGATAGGCCGTGGGTCTAGGTTGTTGCTTATTTTTCGTTTGGAATTATGCTATGGCCACTATCTTTAAAAAATGGCAGCCATCTGGAATTTTCAATGACTTACATGTATTATGCCATTGGCAATTCCCAAACTATGTATAGTAAATAAATTGCGTCAATTAAGTCCTCAATCAAATATTTTGAATAATGGCCACCACAGATTACATATTGGAAATTAATGATTTGGGAATACCTTCAATGATATTATTTGCTTTTATCACAAAATGCATAATTGTTTGGTGTAGCTTAACCTGTTATTGAAATTTATCAGATTACTTTTGGGCATTACTTTTATCCATCAGTCAAGTATTTTGCAAGGGAGATGAGTCACATAAAAAACATTTACAAAAACACATTTTAATCCACGCAGTCAGAAAGAGTCACATAGCCTACTTACTCTGCAAAGAAAAGTTGTACCTGTATGCTAGATTTCAGATTTCTAGATGCAAAATTGAGGCCTAAAAAGTGGAACAGAGAGACAAACATATATATATATATATATATATATATATATGTATATAATTAATTATTGTGTCATCCATAGATAGCTGTTTCATTGTATTACAACACTTCAGTGAGCCAGTAGACTATCCATTCTCCCATCCAGTACTATTAGGCAGGATTGAAACCTTTGCTTCAGACGTGGTGGCCGATTTCCTGCCTCTGCTCCACGGAACTGGACGGTCAGCAAGGCTGAATTTAAGCAATATATTTATTAAGTTTATATTCCCCATCTACCAGTGTGCTCCATTCCTATGGAAGAGCATTGCATAAGCTTACAATAAGCTTACAATGAACGAGTAATGAGTGCTCAGCCTTGAATAGGGGAGCGTTAATTATTGTGTCATCCACGGACAACTGTTTCATTGTATTACAACTCTTCAGTGTGGCTATATATATGTATAGTCCTCAACCTAGTTGTGCAAAGACAATGCTATAATCAATGAATTAGAATACCCTAGCTTTTACAGTATCATAATTTTGAAAAATTCACGCTGATATACTAGGTGTCACAATAATGTCAAACTTTTTTTTGATAATGTTAGTTGAAGAGTATAGACTAAACACGTCTTATGCCATTTAACAACAAAATTAGCGCTAGCCAAATACTAGGGGAAAAATAGCCCGGAACAACTTTTATTTGACACCGCCCACTTCCTGTTTTGATATTCTTTGGAGTTTATTTACTATTTACGAAGACAATGGACTGAGGTAAACCGATTTTTAAGTATATACTTTATATTTCAATTGATTTTTATGTTTAAAAAAATCAGTTTGTATCTTCTTTATCGAATCGTTGGATCTAAGATAATTTTTTTTTCTTTAATAAAAATTCAGTAGGTATAAATTTGAATTCGTTCGTCAAGAATTAGAATACTATTTTCAATAGCTACTTACTTGAATCGCTACTCTGTAAAAAGAAATATCCGGTAAACTGCGAAGATATATATAGTTTATTCAACTCTTTTCAGTTGCATTTCTTACCGAATCTGTGAATTTTTGTATTTCATGAGTTCGGGTGATTATTTGTTTTTATGTCAGTAAATGTCAAATGGGGAAGTAACTCCCAAGTAAGATTGAATTCATCGACATAAAACAACAGACCGCCCAAGAATAATTACCGATGGATGGAAAGTAGGCTACTGTTTAGTTTTACGCTATTCTTAATAATATTGTTGGCTTAGTTGAATCAAATTATGCCAATGTGCAAATAACATCCATTTGTTACTTTTAAAAGTAACCACTGAAACACAAACATACCTGACGTCGAACGAGTTTTTGCCAAGAATTTCGTTTATGAATTTAATGCATTGGATAGTAATCGCATGGTGTCTTTCTCTCCTGTATGTGCGATTATTGTCGTATTATCAAGTGACAATATGACTTATTTCGTAAATGTCTCAGTGTACACTAGATAGACAAAAATAATAAACAATAAATTGTTTTCATACTGTAACGGAATAATTTTTTCACCTGCTATCCACAATAAGTTTAGTATCAGTTGAAAGCTGTTACATCAAACAAAATTATGCGCTCTGCAAACAATTTATTATTGCCAATACTTTTCATCATAATTTATGAATTGCTTTTTATTTTCTAATCAAACACTAATTATTCACTGCTAAAGAAAAATTTGTCTGAAAAAAAAAAGCAACTATTTCTCTTAATTTTCAAATAATCAATTTATTTATCTGCTTTCAGATCACAATTGTTCCAATCTCATTTCTGAGATGGTATTTTATTTCTACAGGACAGGCTTTTACCATTTTGGAGTTTTGGTTACATGTGTATAGACATGTGACTTTTGCATTGCTGATATCTATGTAATGCTTTCATCTATTTGGGGAGGCAAAGAAAGGGAACTCTCACTTTAGAAGACCATAACCAAATGTTGGAACCACAAGTACTCTTTTCAAAATTGGAATTTATATTATGTCACCATGAAACATCCATGTGGTATTTGTAGTGAATTGTTTCCCCCAAAAGATTACTTGAAAGGACATTTGAAATCCAATACAGAAAAGACAACTCATTGATATAACTTGTGTGGAAAATCTTCAACAAATGATTTTCACTTGAATCACCTTATAAAAGGCCGAACTTGACGAATGCCGTTTTAGAACCTTTTTCTTGCAAAGACACCTTTACAACTCACATCAGTACCTGTACAATATGAATTGTGTGACTAACCATTCTCTGTTTATAGTAATTTAAAATCTCATAAGAGAACACATACGGAAGAGTTTCAGTTTCAGCTGGGTAGCAAGACTTTTTCTGTAAATAAACATTTGAAAAAAAATGGGAATGAGAACACACTGGTGAGACACTCTTTAAATGTCAGGTGTGTTGCGAATCTTTGTCTCAACTTTTTCATTTAAAAAGCCATTTGAAAATCTACTCTGAAGAAACTTCTGCTAGAGGTTAAATCTGAGAAAAATTTTTCTTACATGGAGACAATTTAATATCACATCTGCAAATCTATGTTGGAGATATATTTTTTGTTGTTATGTGTGTGACGAATATTGCCCTTGCAATGCTGATATGAAAAGGCATAAAAATATATATATACAGGAGAGAAACCTTTTCAATGTGAAGCTTCCTTGATAATTGTTAACTTGAAAACAGGTATGAATATATGATGGGATGCTGAAATGTTCTCAGCCTGATCAAGAAGGGAGAATGTAACATACGTTTTATTCCCCATATTCACCCTGCAGTTCACCACACTTTTATTCTCAAGTTTGTTCAACTGTTTCAGAAGAAATTTCCGATGTTTGGTCTTTGAAATACTGCTCCACTGCTGCTGCTATCACCTACAAATCATTTGAAAATTTCCTCCCTTTCAAACTTCTTTTGAGGTTTAGAAACGGGAAATAGATAGAGAAGATCTGGTGTGTAAGGTGGATGGTCTATGCTCTCAAACCCAAAATTCTTCAGAACATCCGTGGTCTTGCCAGCCCTGTGGGCAGGGGCATTGTCCAGCGGAAAGGGTACATCTCATTGTTTGTCCATCAATGCATATTTTATCCGGCACAGAGTAGTCATCTGCATCAACTGCTCAGCCCTCCAAAATACCTTATCCCCCAAAACCATGACCATGACCTTTCCTGGGTCTTGAATTTCAACCAACAGCTTCTGCATGCATAACTGCTCATGATTCCCTGGATATCTCTACATTTTCTGCAATTCTTTCAGCGGAGATTTGTTGATTGGCCAAAATCAAGTCATGAGCGTGATCAACAATTTCAGGAGCTGACACTGTTGAGCCCCTCAGACTAAGTTGCGTCTTGGGTCTCGAAATCTCCATGCAGGAAGTTAGCATACCACTTCCTCACAGTCAAGTATGACAAGCACTTGTCACTCAATGTTTGCATAGTGCACTCATTGATTCCCTTTGGAGTTTTCTTCGGCAAGAACTTCATGATGACCCAGGGTTCAACACTTGAAAATTCCACACTTTCCATTGACATGGTCCAGTCAATGATCTGCGACAAATTCAAAAAATAAGTGCAGGGATCCTGCAAATTGGCACATAACAATATAAAAGAACATTTATTCCAGCTATGATGACAAAATAACGCTCAGATTTTGGGAAGTGGGTTGGGCTGAGAACTTTCCAGCAACCCCTCATACATACCTGAGAAACTTTTGAGTTTGAATTATGTGATAGACCTTTCTCAGCAGGGATACCTTAAAATCATGAGAACACATTGGTGAGACTCATTTTTAATTTCAAGTTTGTAAAAAGTCTTTCTTTTGACTGTATCACTTAGAGAGACATGTGAAAACCCATACTGGAGAGATTTCTTTCACCTGTTAAGTTTGTGGGAAAGCTTTTTCCTGCAAAGGCAATTCAAAGTCTCACATGGTTATACACACTGAGAACTTGCTTTCCATGTGAAATATTTAATAAGCCTCTTTCCACATCACACCATTACAAAGGCATCTCAAAACACATGTTGAAAAAGTAAATTTTCTCTCCAATGTGTCTTCGCGTGTGTAATTTCAAAAGGGAACTACGTGAAAATACTGATGCACATACATTAGAGTTTAGTTTCTTTCCAGTGCATGTTTGCATGTATTTTTAAATTTGAAATCAGTGAAAACGCTGATCCACATACTTCCAAGGGAAGGGCTTTTCTCCAGTGTGTTTTCGCGTGTGTGTTTCTAAATTTGAAATCAATGAAAACGCTGTTCCACATACTTCCCAAGTGAATGGTTCCTCTCCAGAATATGTTTGCATGTGTATTTTTAAATGGGAAGTTTTTGAAAATGATGATTTGCATGCTTCACAAGTCTCTCTTCAGTCAGTATTTGCATGTGTGTTTTCTAAACTGGACTGTTTGAAAATCCTGATCCACACACTTCACTGAGAAGTATTTTCTCCCCAGTGTGTATTCGCATGTGTGTTTTTAAATTTGAAATCTGCAAAAATGCTGATCTACACACTTCACAAAAATGCTGATCTATACCCTTCACAAGTATAGGATATCTCTCGACAAGAAAATCTTTTTTCTGGCATGTGCTTGCATTTGTAATTTTTAAATTCACTGAAAATGATGATCCACACACCTCATCAGAATAACATTTGTCTCTAATGTTTGTATGAATATGTTTTCAAACCTTAACTCTAAAAAAATTCTAAAGAGGAAATATGAAACCAGACCCAAAATGTACTAGTAAAATATTTACCACTTGAAACTGAGATGTTGTTTTTGACTTTTCTTACCTCCAGGTGGGGAAGTTTATTCATCTATTTTTTTTGGCAGAAAATTTTTGTGACAAATATAATCTTCTCCTCTAAGTTTTCTATATATTATCAAAGTTGATATACAACATCAGTGAAATATCTTGTCAACTATTACCAAGTGTTTGGTTAGGGAGATACCAAATGAGTAATCAAAAAGGAATGTGCTGACACTGACTTTCCAACTTCAGTGGCACTAAAGTCAAATATTAGTTTGCCTGGAAAATATCCAGCCATTTTGAATATCTCAAGAATCAGTAGCAAGGCCATGATGTAACTTGGCAATCAAAGAGAACTTCACTACTTGTGTAAATAGATATTTTCTGGACAGATCTCATACACAATTAATTATACATATCTGAGTCACTATTCCCACGTCACTTGATTCTGCTCTGGACTCTTACAATTTTATATACGGTAATAATTTGAATAGTGCAAAGTTGAGATATTGCTGTGCAAATTAATGTAACTGTATAAGCTGAAAAAAAATCAAATTATAATATGACCTTGAACAGTTCGGAAAAGCAAAAAAAGTATAAAGAAAAAAAAAATGAATTATTGAAAATTCTTTTTTTTCTCCTCTCTCTCTCTCTTTTCCCTTTCTGTGCCTTTTCTTCCCTGCCTGGCTTGTGGTATGCAAGCACTGTTTGCAGGATTTGTCTGCCCACGATTGTAATGATCAGTCAGGACTTAATCGGTGAAAGGTAGGTTTCACACACACATCCTAAAGCAGGGGTGGGTATATGGCAGTGCCTAGCCGAAAGAAAGTAGAAGAAAGCATAAATAACTATGTATGGAAGGGTGGATCATGATGTTATTAACTAAACCTAGAAAAAAAAAATTGTTAATACCTTCTTAAGCCGTCACTGTTGAAGCAAATTTTAACTGGAGAAAACAACAAAATGGAATAAGCTCAAGGTAAATACAGATCAAAAACAAATCATAATTGTTTCTAATATTTCATCTTGAAAGAATGAAAATGAAAGACAGTCAGCCCCTTAATTTCATAGGGAGTATACCTATGTTTGAACTGTTAAAAATGTTTATTACAAATAAATCTAAGTTAATTTAACTTAGTAATGCACTGGACACATAAGGCCCCATGGTTTACTAAACTTACATTATTTCTATTAGTCCACTTTTTCACAGCAACCAGAAAAATTTTTTTAAATCTCTATAATGAACTGATTTAATCAGTTGTATACTTGAAAAATGGGAAAGAAATGGTTATAGAATTCAACGACTGTTACTACTACTTAACACTGTTGAAGATTTTCCATGAATATGAGGAAAAAAAGCAAAAAACTTATTAAAAATTAATTTTATTGCAATGAATATATCATTCGCATATTTCGGCAACTCAAATAATTCAATCCTTACAAATATAAGCAGACTTTTTAGTCAACTTTACCAAATTGTGCCTGATTTTGTAAATGGCTTGATTGGCTGGTGTCAATGAAGAAAGATTACAAATGTGACTATTCACAGCATAAGAATGAATGATAATTTAGATTAATTTTAATGATTTAAAAGTTTAAGTTTCATGATAAATTCGTAAGTTGTTTCAACGTAAGAATAATTTTAGTGTTACTATTAAGCTGGCAAGATGAATTCCCTTGGTTGAATATACAAATAGATTATAAGTTCAAAATACTAACTTCCTTTAGTTTTAATCATTTGATATGTCAGCAGTGACACTAACTTTGAACTAAATTATCTCTTTATCAGTTCTAATAAGTTTTGCATTCTTTCAATTGATGAAAATTATTTTATTAACCATTAACAATTCGTATTTTTAGATGTCTTAGTTATAATTTTCTGATAAACTAAAACTTTAAATTATTACAAAATACAGAAAAAGATTTAAGTTCATAAATTTGTTTAGTGTTTAATTAGTTACATCCTGCACTCTCACTGTTCTTAGTTTGACTTATGTGTTAATTGAAAAGGACAAAAAAGTCTCAGACTAATCTGATTGACCATTTTACTTAACTTGTCATATTCACCTGATCTCATTTTGTTTAATTATATAATAATAATGAAAACAAAAAAAATAATAATAATGATAAATGACAGTTTATTTTAATTAGGTATCAGTTTTCATTAAAAAAATCATTACGTGGTCATAATCTAAACACTTATGTATTTTTTCTCACCATGCTCCTATGATAACCTTTAGATGAAAATCATTTATATTCTTAGATGTATTTAGAAATGTTTTGTGTCTTTTAATGGACAAGCAGACAAAATGTATGCTACTAGCAAATGGATTCTGGTTTCTTCTGGTAAAATTCTGAACGAAAGTTTTTCAGGAGTTTTAGAAATTTTCAACTCGGCGCAGCATGGGGAACCAAGTGCCTAATCTCATTTGAGAAAAAAATTTGCAGTAGTTATTTTTATTGTATTAAAGCATACACACACACACACATATATATATATATATATATATATATATATATATATATGCAGTGATTTGTACAAAAATGAATAAAACAAAGAAATGATGTTTTCACAAAAATCTATGGTCACAAAGATCCCTAGCATTCATTGTTCAGATATCTTTGCAGTTATAGTATCATTGTGCATATATATTGGTTTTCTTTTACAAGTATCATTATTGATCAGTATATCAAAAATAGGAATTATCCAAGATAAACTTGATCTGTAGTTTCGTATCTTTCGTATAGATCATTTATTTCATTTTGGAATTTTACACAGAAATTGAGTTTTATGATAAATATTCTTTGGATAGAAATCCAGGGCTGTTATCTGGTAAAATCCAGATCTGGATGGATATCAGAGATTCACATCTCGTAGATCCCTAGTCACAGCTGAAGTCTACTGCGAACAGTTAGGATGTCCAAACAAAGCCTTAACTGAGAAACATCCAGTGTAGGTCAATGGAGGAGATGTCATTCTGCAGAATGATAAGGCCAGATCACGTTCAGCAAAAAAGGCTCGGCAGAAGATCGGAGATTTAGGCAAAGAAGGTTTTACCTCACTTGTCCTATTCATTAACGTTTTTCAAATGATAAAACTCTTCAAAATAATGATGAGGTCAAACATGAGCCATTAGACTTCTTTACCTCATAGTCAGCTTCTTTTCATGGAAACAGGATTGAAAAATTGTTTAAAGATGGACAACTGTGTCAAATAATAGTGGCTATTATGTGATCGATCAGAAAATGAATACTTTTTAAAGAAAGATGTTTGGCATTACTTTTCAGTACACCAATTACTTGCTTCATAGTGTCCATCGGTACCATGCCTGCAGTCACCAAGGGAAGAGAGAAAGAGGTGTTGGGCCCACACAAACCTGCTGACCCTATTTGATTGTACAGGTCTTCCTCCCTGCAATATCATCTATCATTCTTTATTCACTCTTTGTCATCAACGACTTTTCCTCTCAAGTGTGCCAAAGAGCCTGCTATACCAATGCTTAAGATCAATCTCATCTGCTCAGATTACCAGGACTGGTCAACCATCGCCACACCTTCAATCATCATTGAATTTGGAGTGTATAAAGTGAGGAAATCCATTGGCTCAGTCCATCATCATCTTCAGAACGTGTATTTATGACACTTCCAGGTGTCAGTAGAGAACAACAGCAATAATTAAGTAAGATAAAATCTATCCAATATGTGTTTTCATATGCCTTTTTAAATGGTTACGAATAGAAAATAATTTCCTACATATTTCACACTGATAAGGAGTCTCTCCAGTATGGGTTCTCATGTGATTTTTCAAGTTACTACTATGAGAAAAACCTTTCCCACAAATTTCACAAGGAAATGGTGTCTCGCCAGTGTGAGTCCTCATGTGAGTTATTAGATTAGCATTTTGAGAAAATGATTTATCACATACTTCACATTGGAAGGGTGTCACACCAGTGTGAGTCCTCATGTGTGTTTTTAAACTGTCTTTGCGAGAAAAAGATTTTCCACAAATATCACAAAGAAAAGGTGTTTCCCCACTATGAGTAACCATATGTCCTTTCAAAGTACCTTTTTCAGAGAAAGATTTTCCACACACCTCACAATGAAAAAGAGCATCTCCAGTATGAGTTCGCATATGTCTTTTAAAGACACTTTTTTCTGAGAAAGCTTTTCTACAAATTTCACAATGAAATGGAGTTTCCCCAGTATGTGTTCTCATATGAGCTTTTACAGTGACATTATGTGAGAAAATTTTGCCACACACTTCACACGGAAAAGAATTCTCACCAGTATGTATTTTCATATGAATTTTCAGATTATCTTTGCGAGAGAAACCTTTTCCACAAACACCACAGAGGAAAGGAGTCTCTCCAGTGTGTGTTCCCATATGTCTTTTCAAAGTACCTTTTTCAGAAAATGCTTTTCCACATACTTCACAAGAAAATGGAGTCTCTCCAGTATGAATTCTTACATGTGTTTTTAAATGGTCTCTTTTGGAGAAACTTTTCCCACAAACATTGCAGAGAAAGGTATTATTTCCAGTATGCATTTTCATGTGACTGTTCAAGTGGTCATATACTGAGAATGACTTTTGGCACACACCATACTGGAAGATTATCCCTTCTGAGTGAGATTTCACGTGTTGATTTAAGCTATCTTTTTCATCAAAACTTTCACCACACAATTTACAATATAGCATAGAAATACCTGATTATTATGTGTTCTTAAATGATTTGTTAGCAGAGATTTCTGGACAAATGTTTCCTTACAAATTTTACAAGTATATTTCATATCTAGAAAATAATATATTCTTTAAAGCTGTATCAATTATTCCAGATATGCCATCTTGTAATCTGAAAATAAAAGAGATGTTAAAAATTACTAATAAATTTGAGTAAATTTACAAATACTGAATTGATATAACTCCAACGATAAATCATATACAGATAAGATATTGACTTCAATCATATATACAATAGGGTAAATTGATTTTCCACTTTTGAAATCATCTTTGGACAAGTCTATATACATGAGACTTTACATGATAAGAGCTGATACTAAAACTTGGATTCCTAACTTTTATCCTCATTGGAGGAATTATATTCAAAAATCGTTTGCTAAAACGCATGAAAAAACCCTATTTATCACAAGTTTTGGTTAAAAAAAACTGTGCTATTTCAACAATGAATCAAGAAATGGTTGCTATTTTTTTTTCAAAAAAGTATAATAGATAAAGGATTTAAATAAGGATATTCAAAATTTAAACCATAATATCATCAAACTGTTCAATATAAAAACCCTTAGAAGCAAAGGAGGGCTTCATCTATTGAATATGGGAATAGGAATACGGGAGTGTAAATAAAGGAATGGTAGGATAATTAAGAAAATACACAAGATAACATCCTTATCAGATTGTTATATAAAAACTATTAAACATGGGGACAGGATTATTCTAACATTTGTGCACCAAGTTACTCTATAGCATGGATTACTTCAGTTTGGTTATTGCTTTAAAAGCAACCCTGCAATAATGTCCTACAACTTGAATATTTTACTTTTTGAAGTAGTTTCCTCAAAGAACGGTAAAAGATAGGAATAAAAAAACTGTCAATTTTCATCATATCAAGTTCTGACTATCTGGACTTGTCCAAGATCACAATTCCTAAATCGACTAACCCAAATGCACAAGAGTAGATCAATAGGTCCGTAGCCTGACGCATAGTTATCAGCTGAATTTTGATTTTAATTTTCCACTGTATAATGTTGAATCTAAGTGTTTGATTTTCATGACTAAACCAAGTTCATTGACAAAGGAAAATATTTGATTGAAAAATAAATATTTTTGTGTGAATACAAGCTTTTTCATTAGGCTACTGAATTTACACACATGTATATACGTATAAATTGTGGCCGTAAGAGAAATCTGTACATAAAATTTCAAAAGAAAACTGAACAAGCAAAAGTGCCTTTAGGTTGGACTTGATTGCCCGCCAGCTAAAAGGCAAAAGGGTGTCACTGTACACGTGGCGGACATCCACACTTCATGGACAGTTCATGGTACACTGACAGCAACTCTGCCTTGACTCAATGTTTAGAGGTGTGGGTGTCAGCCAGATCTACAATGACCAAGGACGTAAATTCTGGGTGTGCTATGTATGCACTGCATGCCCCCCCCCCAAGTATTCATAAATATTAAATTGATATTACAAAGTTTACTCAAAAATGAAATCATAGATCATAATAAGAAACCACTTTTTTGGTCTCCTTAAATGAAATATTTTGCAAGTTATGTATAAAATAGCGTTGTATAATCAAAGGAGCGATAACAATAAGCATGGTTAGGTATTTTCTGTCCCCTGTAGGGAAACGATTCTCCAAGTTGTACATAGATAGCATTGCACATCAACTTGACTTGTAGCCCAAGTTGTACTATGATATGGCAGTAGGTGGATAATGGTTCAAAGCAACAGTGTTAGGTGTTCTGAAATGTTCAGTGCCAAGAAGTTGTATGCATATGTTGAAATTACAGCAGTCTTTTGTTAATAATCAACAGCTGGATCTTGTGATGAAATCTGGTATGGAAAGGCAGAAGAGACAAAAAACGACTATGCTTAAACATTAACAAAAAAATTTGATTTATTGAATTTGATCAAGTACCTATTACAGACAGGATTAAAATAAATCAAATATCAGAGATGGGAATACTATTGGATGTATCTATTGATATATGTTTTTATATTTCTAATATTATCAACAACTTTTTCATGAAAATCAAGTTCACAAAATAAAGCAAATAATAACAAAAGAATAATTACATAAATAAATTGAAATGAAAAATATTCTTTTTTTTCCTATTGAATTCACTAATCCAAGTTTTACAGGAATTTTGAGTTATTTTTGAATTTAAATCAAACATTATTCTTTGTTGTTTATATTATGAAAATACTCAAATTTTAAACTATTGTAAATAAATATAATAAATAAACGTAACATTTCATGAATTTTTTATGGATTCTTGTGTTTTCAGGCAATTCTATCCTTATTCAGTCACAATTTTTATTGGTCACTTTCCCCAACCATACCTGATTTTATCACAGTGCAAATCAACAAAAAAGATTGCCAAAAATTTATCAACTGACACCAATTTTCTTTAATTATTTTCTTGCAGTATCGTAATACAATCTGGCTGTAATTTGTTTTCAAATATAATAACATGCACTCAAAACAGAGATTAAGTCAAAGATGTGATTTTTTAAAGCTTTTAGGTAACTTTGCACACTTTAGATTTAGATGTTACACAAGATGAAAAAAATGCCAGAATTCTATAAAAATGTTGATTTTTTTGCTATAATCTTGCACCACTCATAAGAATGATAATTTGAGAAAATTCTACTATTGAAATTATTTGTGTCTAATGGATAAAACTGGAGATTTTTTCTTTGAAAAGTTTCTGACTTCGTGTATCGAGTAAACAATGGAATGTAAAAATTTACATCACACATTTTCAAACAAATCAAACAGAGATTTTAAATAATAAAATATCTTTTCTTCAAGGTTGATTTGAAATGCAAATTTCTATTTATTCCAGACTTTTGAAGTGTGAAAAAAACCCCAACATTTGTAGATTCATAACTGAATTAAATGATTGGAAGTATCTGAAGAGAAAGACAAAATAACCAACAATGACATATATTTATATGTATGCATCGATCAAACTTCCTGATGGATTAGGTGACCCGAGTTTAAACTTCAGTCAGGGCTGTTTATGTTCTCTTTGCACTAATTCGATTTGGGAAAGGTATGAATCCATCCATATCTTCTAATCCCAGCTATGGGTAGAATAGGAGGGCAGATTGAACTCTTTAGCTTTGGGAATCAACCAGTTTAGGAGAAGGACAACTCTGATTCCAAACCAGGGAATAGAGCCCCCTTCTGGCAGTTTCACACCCAACTTGATGTACTTCTGGCAACCCTTACATATCACTCTCTGCTATCCTCTGGACTACATTAGTGGAACTGAGAGGGGGGTTCAGATAACTGGGTATCCCAGGATCTCTACACTTACCGAAGGGGGACACTCAAGTGTCATTCCATTATCTGTTGAGACAGAATGAAGGTCATTCATTCATACGCACACATTGCCCAATACTTTATAATGAAGCCCTCTATCTATAGGGTTCCCCTTACCAATTTATCCACATAAATGAGTGACATCATGGAAAATTTATTTGTTTATAAATAGCTCTTGACAAGCAGACATTTGTTTTGCACCTTGTCATAACAGGAGGTTGAATTTGATTCTTGACATGAAATCACTGACATCCCACCCGAGAGTGGCAATTTGAACATTATCATTCCCTGAATGAGTGTTATTAAAACTCCTGCCCAATAGCAGCCCTTGTGGAGAAAAGCTATGTTTTATTGACAAACTTAAAGAAGACATTGTTCACTCAAACGAATACATAAATTTTCAAATGCGATACTGCCAAATCTGTAATGCCACATAACTTTGAATCATTCAAATCAGAATTTCATCACAATCGTCATACATGACTTCATATTTCAAAATGCTGTTTTGTTCTAACTTGTGAATAACTAGCAATGGATCCGCCACAAGCTGAGGAAAAATGATGGCTTAGAACGTGTTGTCAGTCATGGATTCTTCCCCAAACCCTAAACCAGTCTACTGGGGAGAATGTTAAAGTGATACCCAACATCTGCCAAATAATACAATATTGCACAGGATGCTGGTTTTGTCTTCATTTATATTTCAAACTATCAATTCAATGCGGTTTCATTTACTCATGGAAACAAAAGCTGACAAGGAAAGGACAGGGAAACATCCGAATCCTACATCAAGTGTTGCTACAACTGGAGAGAAAACAATTTTCTGTTCACCATCATTATATCTGAAGAAGTCATTGAAATATGGACTGAAATGTTGTGTTAACAATATAAACTAACAAGGAGTTCAATTATCAAAAAAACTCTTTGAAAGGTAATGGTATTAATTTATGAATGAACAATGAATTGAAACAAAGGAAAAACTCTTTTAAAGTCTTCCTCTCAATTTTTTTCACATGATAGTACACAACAGTTGGTACTTGAACAAAACTCCTAATAAAGAAAGAAAAAAGCAATATTTCTTTGCAATAAACGTATTTGCAATCAGTAGAATAACTAACAACTAAATATACTGATACAAATTGAAACAAACCCGGGAGATTAACAAGGGAGGCAACTCTTCTAAAAAAATGAAAAAGGGAGATAAATACTTACCTTTCAAAAAGGCGACGCTTACTTTTCGCGAATTATTATAAAAAAAATAATGAAAGAAAAATCGGAAAAAAACATTAGCAACTGTGTTAAGGTATATAATTTAAAGTGGGTTATATTTGCAGTAGGAGTAAATTATTTTAGATCCAACGAAATAGTGTAAAAGAAGAGAGCAATTGACGTAATCGGTAAAAATATACTGTAAAATTGAAACAATGCTCAAATAACATAACTAACACAGCTTATCGTTTGAGTCTAATTCTGCATACAAGAAAAATTCTTGTCTCTTTAATAAGATACATAAACTAAGAAAGGGAAGGGAATACATGAATAGATATGATGGTAAATTTACCCCGTTTTGACAAGAGACGATCTTTCTTGACCCACGGTAAACCAGCCAATAGGACATAGGAAGATGCCGGTGTAAAATGAAAAAGTAACTCTACAAAGTAACTATTCTACTTGTGCGATATTTCTTTTAATCGGATAAGGTCGGTCGTCTGGGATTTATGCAATAAAAAAAATTATTTATTTTAGCGGAGTTGAAGAGAAAAAAAAGAATTGTAATACTTAGTACGTGAGTATCAAAATAAATGCGAAAATATCAGACGCACATAACTTTTTATAAACTTGCAATTACTGGTGTCAACAACATAACTCTTTCTTCATTTTTTTCGTTAATAATTTTTCCGAGGCTTTTTTCTTTTCCCTTTTCTTGTGACTATTATTTTTTGTTCATTCTTTTCCTCTTTCTTGATATCATTGGCCTAAAAGATAGTTCTGTACTTTTTATAAGATGGTATTAGGAATATTTAGTCTTGGTTAACTTTATTTAAAAAAAAAAAAAAACAGCAAAGATTGCTCTTGATAATATTGTGACAGCTCTCATATCAGCATTCTGATTCATGATTTTTATGGAAAGTTAACATAGGTAAAGTGTCATGTGTCTCAAGAGACAACTCCTGATGGAGTATGATGACTGGTGATGAAGTTCCAGTTTCTGCTACATGCAACAGCTTAGTGATCCTTGCAAGTCTCCAGTCTGGTTGAGACCAGGACTTTATACCTACAAGTTTTTTATAACCACCTCCCTTTGGCAGGATACAAGTCCACCAAAGGGATACCTCCATCATAATCACACAGCTTATGGTGTTCTCAATTAGCTGTAGAGTGCACAGGGAAATTTGTCTAAATAAAGAGTTTTCTATGCTCTTGGTACAAACCGAGAATCAAACCAAACACCTTCTACACGTGAGGCAGATGTGCTAACCATTACACTGTCTGAGTTGACTAAGTTGGCGTAGGAATATGTTTTCTTTAGTTTACATACTATATCTTTTCAATTATTTTCATTGTTCATTTCCTGAACACTGAACTAGATAAATTGCAAAAATACATTAGATATCGAAATATCAAAATTTGAATTCATGGCAACCACTTTCAAGAAATTGACTTTTTGTTTATATTTTCCCATCATAGATCCTGTATAATTCTAGAAGATCATTTGTCCAATGAGTATTGGTTAATCAAACAAATGTAAACATTATAGCAGACACCATAGATGAATGGTCCCATTTATCAATTTGCTGCTTCTGACTCATCTGGACCAAGATTTGGCTCATTTAAAAATGTTACTTTTTTTTTCTAAATATACTGGTGACTTCAACTACTGCATCAGCTTATGGGTAACTGCTTTCAACAATGGAGTTATAGAAACAAAATCCATTGCTGATAAATTATCCAAGAAATATCAAACAAATTGAGCAGAAATATCTTAGACCATTCTCAACCAGAAGAGAATCCCCCTTTGGGATTAAAGATTTGTGTCAAGCTCCAGTTGGTCAGAGTTGGTACTGAGTCATCATGAGTTGAACCAATCAAAGAATGACAAGTCAAAATCATCAGTCAGAGCCTACCAGTGGTGGCAGAAGGTTGGGAGTTGAAGAATAGCAGTTTTGAACACCAGATAAAAGGATGTGGGGTTTTCTCTCCACTAATAGGTACACTCTTTACCTATCTACTTTGAAAACAGAATTTTTCTTCCTTTTTTTTGAACGATGCTTCATTCAGTTTTGTATATAAACTTTTAAAATAACATGCCGAAGAGATATTTTAGAATTCTAGTGACTAAAACATTATGTAGCAGTGACTTTGACCTTTTGTATTGAAAGAATGTATCAAGCTACATTGGTTAGTTTTTGAGCTACACAAACCATTGTAAACATGTGTATTGCGCTAAGCATTCCCCCTTCAAAAAAAGTTGAACTATGAAAGATCTTTAAGAGCAACATGTTCCATGGAATTCCATTTTAAATTATGAAAAGCTTTTCAGAGACTTTTCTTATTTTGTGAAGACCTATGTTGAGGATCGTCTGGGCCACACAAAATGTTACAAGTGGTACCACCATTTCAAATCAGGAAGAACATCCACAAAAGATGATGCCAAATCTGGATGAACTTCCACGTTGATAGATGGCTATCACATAGAAAATGTGCATGCTGTGATCAATGGAAATCATCATCTGACAGTCCATGAAGTTTCCGAAGAGGTAGGAATCTGTGAAAATCTCATGTCATGATTTTAAAAGAAAAACTGATGATGCATTGTGTTGCCGCAAAATAAACATGTTTTCGGCAGAACATGAGAAAACTCTTGTTCCCCAGTCACCCTACTCTACAGATTTTGCCCCTATGGAATTCTTTTGTTCCCATATCTGAAATCCATCCTGAAAAGGCATTGATAGAAGAGATAGAAAAAAATGTGCCACAATCCCACAAAACAACTTCCAGAACTGCAAAAAATGCTGGGAATGGTGTATCAACAGTGTACAGGACTGTTTTGAAGGAAACAAGACTTGTAAGGTTGTAGGTAAAGAAATAAAAAAAATTTTTTCATAGTTTGGTTTCTTTCTGGACATACTTCCTTTATGTTACTACTTTCATCAATTACAAGGGGAGGGGAAATGACATAATGATAAACTTATGCATATAATGGATGGCAGTCAATAGTGTAAATAATGTAAAAACAAAAGTAGTCAAGAATTCAAAGTAATATTTTTTTCATTTCCAGTATAGACCTTTGTTTATTTTCCCCAATCAATTTCTTATATTGCCTCCGTCATGATTATGATGAATAAACTCTAGATAGGAAAAAAGTGAAATTTGGGTCTACCTGCCTTTACATAGGCAATAATCAGTTTTTAAAATTTTCTTGCTAGGACCATTTGTGAGAGAAAACTTTTCTATGTATTTAATCATGACAATTCTTCCCCACTGGAACCATATGTTGCTTCATGTTTCAGTGTTAATATGTGACTTTTTAATTTGTCTTTTCGTGAGAAAGATTTTCCACAAACTTCACAAGTAAAAGATCTCTCTCCAGTATGTGTTTTTAAATGTCTTTTTAAATGAGCATCCCTAGAGAATGCTTTGTTACATTCTTTGCAGTGAAATGGAGTCTCTCCAGTATGAGTTCTTATATGCATTTTCAAGTGTTGATTTTGTGAGAAGGATTTTTTACATACTTCACACTGAAAAGGAGTCTCACCAGTATGTGTTCTCATATGTCTTTTCAAGTGAACATCTTGACAGAAAGATCTGTTGCATACTTCACATTGAAAGGGAGTTTCACTGGTATGTGTTTTCATATGTTCTTTTAAATGGCTACTCTGTGAGAAAGATTTCTCACACACATCACATGGAAAAGGTGTCTCACCAGTATGTATTCTTAAATGCCTGTTCAAATTACTGCTAGTTGAAAAAGCTTTCCCACAAACATTACAATGGAAGGGAGTCTCTCCAGTATGCATCCTCATGTGTGTTTCCAAGTGAGCATTTACAGGAAAGGATTTATCACATATTTGACATTGGAATAGAGTTTCACCTGTATGCATTTTCATATGAGTTCTCAGGTTTTTATGCATAGTAAACGATTTTCCACAAACTCCACAGTGGTAATCTTTTCCGCTTGTATGGCACTTCATATGTTGGTTTAAATAATCTTTTTTAGCAAAGTTTTTCCCACACAATTTACAGTCATGGCTGATATGGTTCTTTTGATGAGCTTTCAGCAACGTTTTTACAGAAAATGACTCTCCGCAAAATTTACATGGAAATTCCATACTTTTGCAACAGGAATGGAAATTTCTTTCCTCAAGATCATTGGTGGCTTCCACTGGAAGGGGATTGTCTCTGGAAGTACTGGCAGTCTTATTATCTGAAACAAAGAAACATAAAAAATGACAATTCTTATGAAAATGAAATGTATTAGAATATTTCTTCATGGTAGGAATTAACATAAAACTGCTTCTAACAAGACATCTGCATGAAATACTTGGGGCACTTGATTAGTCACAATTTTGAGATGAGTCATTGTCAATCTGAAGTTTCTTCAGACAATATATTCCACACCCTCCTTCAAGTGAACAATGAAGATAGAGAAAGGATCTGACATGTATAATGAAAATATAGGAATCGCTTGTTACACATTGGTCGCTGAGAATGGGATGACCCAGTCAATATGGAATAGCCGCCTGCATCACGCACGTCCCTGTAAATGGCTTGATCCGGTCATTATACGTCTTACATGATTTTTGTTATATTATAGCAACTTTCTAGTTTTTATGTTGGGAAAAAGTGATACTGTCATTTTCCACATAGATTGTGTACTTGAAGAAGGATGTAGAATGGATTGGCTGAAAAATTGTGGTTACAGCAAAAGCAATAAAAAGAATATATTCAATAGTTTGAACAGCTCATGGAATAATAAGGCACAGGTTGCAATTTTGGAAGAATAGTTGATCATCTAGAGCTTTTGACACAAGAACAAGAAGACACAAAGAATAACAAGAAATTGGAATTCAGGTTTATCAAGAACAAACTTTATTCTCATTGACATATCAAATTGCATGACAGGTCTGTCACCAGACTTTTTGCGACTTGTTAGAGGCAAAAGCTTTCAATTACCATAGGAAACGGGTGAACAATCATTCTTTTTATCATTGACGCAACATTCAGTGCCAATGTGTAGGAAATTAACACAAGCATGTGTAGGCCAAAAAATAGAAAAATTTATGTCCCCAGAGACTAAATAGCATTGCTGAAAAACAGGTAGCATTCACAGCAGAGTGGGGAGGACAAAATGGAGAGAAGGTGCAAATTTCAAAAAGAGGGATGTGAATATTGTTATTTGGTGCTTAACAGGTGAAGTAAACAGTGAAAACATGAACATCGATCTTGGGGTCGTCATGATTGATTGCATCAGAAATGTCTTCTCAGACTTTCCCAAAGGACTGCACCATTTTTGAAAGCATTTGATTCGGGTGATTGATGAAGTTTTAGAGGAATAAAAAGATGAACAATAAATGTTCAGAACTTCCCTCTTCCATTTAATACTAACGTTAGATTCTGTGAAAGCTTCCATGTGGAAAATCAATTAAAAAAACTGGTCTGGTTAGTAACTCTAAGTGAATTGTTACATTACCGTCTTTTAGCAGCATGCTGTGTTGGGGATGATCAATTAAAAAATTGGGAAAGGAGTGATTAATGAATAAGTTACTTCTCTCTCATCTTTTGTTGGGCAGTGATCACAAAAAAGGTCTGAATTCTCAGAAACAACAGTGGATACTGCTGGACACAACAAAGGGACTGATTTATCAAAATCTCACATTGCAAATTGAAAACCAGTGAGAGATAGGGAGGGTGAGGTCAAAATTAATACTACTATACATTACACACGCATACAGGTTATTCAAAAGAGGGTGCAATCAATTTAACAACAACTAACATTCAAACCATTTTAAATTTTAAAAATTTCTTCCAAAGACACAAATTACAAAAAGATGTTAATCACACATACATTTCAACTTTACATAAATTCTACACTCTTATCCTAAGGGTTGCGCTTTTGTGAAATACACACTCACACTCACTCTCTCTCTCTCTCTCTGTATATTTATCATATAAGTAGCTGATTAAGTATAAATTTATCAAATCGTATCATAGTGTTAACTTACCTCCCTGTACTCGAGATTTTCCTTTCCAACAAAGACACATTCTCTTGTCTAAGTAGTAACAATCTTTTGATATAAAAATTCTATTTCCTCCTGTTATAAAGACATATAAGAAAAAAATCATTGAATTTCAGTTTCAAAATTTTCGTAATCAGTGCATACATATTAAAATGAAACAACTACTTATACTCAATATATATTCATGACACCAAACAGAAAAGTTTTTGAAAAGCTTTTTTCAATCTGACACTCCTTCAGAAGATGAAATTAGTTTCTTTCCATATCAAAACATACTGAAAATATAAATATTATGAACTCAAAAAGTCACCAGACCAAATAAAATAAGGTGTATGTAGTAATTCTTTTGTTATCTCTTAATAATTAGCATCTTTCCTAATGGGTCTTTTTTGTTAGTTTTTAATTTCGTTAAATAGTAATACTTATTATAGTTCATTGTATTTTTGTTTGCTACATAAATGAAAAGCAAAAAAATGAAGACCACTTGAAAGAATGAAAGAAAAAACTGAATTTGCCATTCTGAGGAATCTTGTCGTCTGCTTCATCATCAGTTTCTGTTATTTTGCAGCAGGAATAGTGGCCATTTTGAAACGGGAAAGGTAACATGGTACAATTTCCTACTTTTCAAAAGAAATTTTAATTCAGGGTTACCAATAAGAGGTTTCCTATTTGTTAAATAAAAAAGTATTATACACAAATTTACACTAGAGCTATATGATATTGATTTCTTGATAGAGCTGTCATGTAAAGCAGAAGACATAGATTCTAGAAAGTTATATTGATTGAATCAGCAAAGAATATAAATAAATGGCTATTCTTGCACTAACACATCAGGAGTCGCCATTTTGGAAATGAAAATTTTAAATGGCTAAAAGTAGCTAGATTTTTCATTGAGTAGCTTTTATTTTCAGGTAACTGTAAATTTCATTTCTCTTGTATTAGAGTTATCTTTGAATATTCAAAGTGACCAATAAAATCATCTAAGGGTCACATTTATGATGTGAATGTGTGAATTCTTTAAATTTATTTAGTCTAAATAAAATATTTTAATTTACACATTCTTCAATTTTCTACAATGCAATAGATAATTGTAAAATTAGAAACACTAGCCCCAAACCAACTGACTAACCCTAACCCCAAACCAACCACCTAACTCTAAATCCTAACCCTAACTACATGCTGTAGTGGCTCTAGGGTATGGTTCATTGTAGAAAATTTCTGTTTTTGAGAAAATAGATGAAAACATAAATTAGAAAACAGCAACAAGAGCTTGTTAGTCTTTTTTGGTTGAAAAATTGGATTGCTTGAAAGAACGTCAAAGACCCCCAAAATAAATTAATGGCTTTTATCTTCCATTATTGTGTTAATATCTAATCAATACATGGTATAATCATACTTTTAGCCATGCGAAAATGAGCATAGCTCCCTCAAACGAAAGATTGCCGAAAAACGGTACTTACAGATTGAAATCAAGTTATTAGAACAGTAGAATCTAGCCACTTACGGCCATTGAAAATGGCGGAACCTGATGCATTTTTTCAAAGAATTGCAAATGAATTCACAGACATATTGATATATACGAGAATGAGTAAAATTATTACTCACGTCTAAATTTGAACCCAAAACACTAAAAGACCATTTTACTCCAGCAAAGCTAGATAGAGTCACCATCTCCAAAATCATATGTCCATAAAAAGAAAATTTCTTATATTAACAAAAGTGATGAACAGAAGAGGCAAGGTTTTATCGTATAAAAAGTTTTGTTATTTCCGTCAAGTATTGGCTTTTCTGCTATAAAAACGCAATAAAAGTTGTTCCAGGAACTTGACGGTGTAAAACAATAAAAGTATCCAAAACAAATTAATTCCTCAATGAATTTACTATCGATTTATTGAATATTGTTCATTTTTCCTTCTTAGTTTGATTCACATTTTGATAGCAACGTAATTTCGAGCATTCCTTAAACATATAAAATGGGAATGAGTTGAGTTTAGGCTAGTGCCACAGTGGTTATATAGCCCCTTTGAAACTTTTCATCAAAACGTCAGACAAGATTTCTCGTTGGTCAAAAGCAGCTCTCTTCCATTTCAATAATAGGGCTTTCTTCTTCCCGATTCCCCTGAAGTTCAGGGAATTTGGCAAAATTTTGATATTTTGAATGATAGATGAAGTCCGGGCCCTGAACTTTACAAACCACTTATCCCTAGACAAAAAGATCCAAAGCTCATTAAAATTTTTCGACATTTATATCCAATACCTAAAATCATTTCTATGTACCTAAACGTGTCAAAGATTATCCATATCTAATTTATATATAAAATACCCAGGTTGGGAACGATGCTTTCAAGACTATTTTTGTACGGAACAGTACACCGGTACAGCTTACTTCCTGGTTAGAAAGTCTCACTTCGTATCTGATGAAGAAGGAGAAAGAGTCACTTTAATGTTAGACTTTTTCATCATTAAACTTCCCCCAAATTATATTAACGTTACGTCTGTAGAAAAAAGTGAGTATTTATTGTATTCCTAGTTGAAATTTTGACGTTCTTGTTCATTTAAAGTGAGAAATCTAAAAATCTGCATATAGCATATTATTACTCGGTTTTGATGAAATGTTCGATACTTATTCATTAAGGAACGAATTTAAAAGAAAAATTCATTTTACATATCGGAAAAAATCATACGATTCTAACCGTACCTTTTCATCGTTTTGATGATTTATTCTTTTAAAAATACATTGCAGTTTTCATTGATCTTTACACGTATATGAATCCATCGATATTGATTATGTTAACTTTGATTTTTTAGAAAAAGCGCTCAGGAACTGTTCGAACAGAATGTAATGGATAAAAATGGATTTTTTTTTGTTTACATTGTGTAAAAAAATCATAATTAATTGAATATAACTTGAAGAATTGATGAGAAGGATAGTATTTTACTTAAATTTCCTGGTTTTCTTTTAATTCCTGAAGTGAGAAGGAGAAAGCGTCACTTTAATGTTAGACTTTTCCCCTGGAGTGCTCTCACGTCTTTTTTTCAACAGGCATATGGACTACTTGCTTTTAATGAAATATTGGAGGTGGGAGTTTGGCATCCTTTCGGTATATATCATATTAAAATTACTTTTTTATTTTTTGTAAGAAAACGTGGCCATTTTTTTCCAGACATTTTCACCAATTTAAATCATTGGCGATTTCCAATACAGAAGATCTCGAGCATAAACATTTTCTGCTTTGAAAACCAGTTCTGCTAAGGAATACACTGATTCATCAATTATTCATTTAGTCGATACAGCTCCATTAAGCATTTCGGTGAAACTTTGCCTTTGATACGATTCAACAAAACGCCGATAGTTGGCAAGGGAGATAATTCTTGTATACGCTATGGGTGTTACTACTTACGGGCCAGATCTTTAAACTGGCCATTTTAATGGTTGAAAGAGGCCAGATATTGGAAATTTTACGGAAGAAAAAATAGCAAAAATAACTATCAACATTTGAAACTATATATTATTAAATTTAACTGGAAAGGATACGGTTTAGGGTCAGTGTTAGGAAGCGTGAGTTACTTCCCTTGTATAATTTTGCAACAACCTGTCTATCCTTGCCTACCTACTAATTCCAAGCTCAGCTACTAACCCTAATCCCTCCCCTGGCTACTCACCCAAATTCAAAGCCTGTTTACTAATCTTGAAAAAACAACAAATAACATTATTTGAACATGGTAAAAAATCTAGCAACTTTTAACCAAAAATATAGTCAAGAAATTGCTAATTTAAAATTTTCTCAACTGTAGTAGCAGTCATAGCATCCCTTATCAAATATCCCTCTTGCCAAATATTGACTCTTAGTGATATCTCAACCAATCCAAATAATGACCAGCATTTCTCTAACCAATACACTGATCCTTCAAGTATTTTGATATATTCTCATTGTTGTGCCATTATTTATAGAATTATGATAGCAACATGTGTTAGTTGCAATAAAAACAATGAACGTGATGAAAATCAAATTAAAACTATGCATCTATTTTTTTGTAAGAAAAAAATTGATTCATAGTTTAAGTTGATTTTTAGACTTATGTAGAAAAAAATAACTTGAATAATCAGCAGAAAGAACCTGGTCTCAAAAGATGTTTATGCTTATGATCTTCCGTAGTGGAAATCATTGATGGTTTAAATTGGTAAAAATATCACGTTACCGCTAATGAAAAATGTCCCAAAAAGGTAAAACTATGTATTTACATTTTTTTTTTTGCAAAAGATAAATCTACTTTATTCAATAACTTAATTTCTTTTCCAAAAATCTATCAAATCAATTTAAACTACAACCCCCCCCCTTCCTTGTGGAATAAAATATCAAACAATTAGCAAAAAAGTGCTTACATTTTCAAAAAATAAGTCCCTGGAGAATAAAAATCAATCTTTTAAATAAAAAATTAGTTCAGGAAGGATTAAATAATTTGCTTAATGTTGAAAAAGAACCTTTAAAACTGAAATATAAACTAAATTACAGCATTCTTTTTGCCATTTTATTGTTCAATGTATTAGACTGTATTTTACATTATAGGTATGTGAAAAAAACAAACAAATGTATGCAAGATCTTTTTGAAAGATTTCCAAAGAATTTATTTGATATTGAAAAATGTTTTAAAAATCCATTTTCGATATTTATATACAATATATAGACCTGAAATATGTTGTTTTTTTTTTATATGATAATTGTGTCTTCATAATCTAGAAATTGAAATATTTTTACTGTTAGTTTTGATTGTACAAAACAGGAAATGTTACCAATGGGTTCATATCTGGTGAAGGGTTATGCCAGAACCTGATTTCAATGCTGTTTTCTGTCTGCCAGGTGTTGGTGGATATAGCAGAATATCCTGGTATTTTGCTTCATTTAATACATTTTTCACATGTAATTAGTTGTGTAACACCCTAGGCTGTGTAAGTGCCTTATAACAAAATGCTTTCTCCCACCATGTTTCACTGTCATAATATTTTTCATCTGATTTTCTAAGATAATTTTCAACCAAATAAAATTTGCTTTCATTTCTAAAAATTCTCCCTGAAAGCAAGAAGTTTCCAAATTTGGGCCTACAATTTCAACATTGGCTTCTAACACACTCATCACCATTCTTACGTGCTTTCTTGAAATTCTATTGGTCTAATTTCTGACCCTACCCTTGCCAAGTGAAGACCACATATCTTTACGTCACTTCCAATGTCCAGACAGTGGACACCAACCAGCTACTCACCCTTTTAGTGTTGCAAAAGGAAATGTGTCAAAAAGGTGGAACTTTGAGAATTTATTGATAGGAATCATAACAATAATTATGACTCCTAAACACTTTTCTGCCAATTCAAAGAGCATATGTCGTGTCTAAGGGATTTTTCATCCTGCTAAAATTTCTTGGACAATGTTTTGGCTTATTGATAAGAATTACAGAATCAATCAATGTCGAAAGAGAGGCAGTCTGGATCCTTTAAACAAACATCCTTGTTTCCTTGGAAGAAAATGCATTTAAAAAGTTATAGACCGAATCCCCTTTTTAGCCAGCAGTCTTCTTTTTGAAATGAAACATATTTCCTTTGCCTGCAAGGATCGATGTAAAATCCTGCTGGTTTGTAAAATTCAGGCATATCATGCTTAATTGTAAGATCCTGCTACTGACAGAATCACAAAGTAACAGGAATTTTCTTCCTTAATAGAAGCTAAAGGAGGGCTTGAATGTAATCTTTAAGAGCTGTGTCTACATGGATCTTAGTCTTATCTAGAGGTAACTTCTTGTTGAAATACAAAATTGATGCCTTAAATTTACTTTAAGAATGATAAATAATCAACTAATGACAGAATGTTTTTTTTACTAACCCGAAAAGGTTTTGTGCATTAGGATGGGCTGAAAAATAAGTCATGTAAAGTTCACTCCATGAGGCTGTTCATATACTCTTTGGTGTAGGAAATAGATGTGCAAAATTCCTGATATTTGGTTTGCATTCATTTGATATGACAACTTTAGTAACAGGAAAAGAAAAATGGGGAAATTTCATATATAAAACAATTTTCTGGAAAAATCAATTGATAGATTCTATTTTTTGGAGAGGAATATAAACAAAAAGACAAGTTAGTTTTCATTTTTTCTCCTCTATCAGCATGGCTTTGGATGGTATTGGTGTTTGCTTTCAGTGGACGACCGTAGTTAGTAGGAGGTTCTGCTTCTGGTCTTCCTTTTTGGTTAATGTTTCATTATAATGTTGGATGAAAGTGGACTTCAGTCTGCAGCATCATTGACCACATCCATCTTCAAGGCATGCTCTCTTAACTCCTTGAAGTTGTCATCATCTGACTAATCCTGTAGACCCCTTTGAAGGAAGTGATGTGCCCTTTCCGTACCTGTAATTTTCAAGGGTATCAAAAAGGATTGCTATCCTCTTTGTGACAAATGATGCCACATCATTATCCGTAGAATCACCTGGCATATTGAAGCATCAAAGAGTAATCTTTTGTGAGGTCTTAGAGGTTTAGCATCATTTGTGTTTGTACTAATCTTGTCCTCAAAAAAAGCCAATTAGATGTTCTGACAAATAGCACTACAAATGATGGCAGAGGGCTGCTTCCCTGACCCCTTCACTGGGATCTAGAATACCAACATTTCATGGTCATTGAAAGGAGTATGTGTCCCAATCGGTGCTTCATGTTGGTATTTGATGTAAATTAAACTGATGGATAAAGCCAGCTGACTCCAATTTTGTTCCTCGTGTGGCATGAAATGGAACCGGTTCCAGAAAAGGTAGATTTTTTAGTGCATAATTCTCCTTTTTCATCCACCTTGCAAAGTGGGTTTAAACTGAGGCTCAAATAGAGATTCGACTATCTATTTTTCTCACCAGGAAGAGTAAGGATAGTTTTAAATTATTCCTCATAGATGTCACAAGGATGGATTGTATGTAATACAGTAGGTAGTTGAGCATATATTTTCTTATCTTTTAAACCAATTTTTCGTTGGTGGGACAAATTCTCTATTTGAGAAAGATTGCCATTCCTCTTTAAATCTCTTGAAGAAGTCAGTTTCAGGGCTTTCTGTTGGACTCGAATAATGATGAAAAGATATGATCAAGATGTAAACATCGTATGTTTGGAATGCCCCACTGCCTCTTTCATCCTGACATATGCTCTATGATGCAAACCTATATTGGATGCACTCGTATCAAAGACCAGGCATCTTACAAATTGTTCGATGTATCATCGTCTTATAGTTTGAAGGCATGCATGGACCTGTGCTCCTCCAGTTCCCCCCCTAGTCTGTATCTGAGATGCGGAGCAGCTTCTCATGGCAACTAAATGTGAAAATATTGCTATTAGACCCACGCTTGTTGTCTTCCCTAAATATCAGGACCAAGCTTCCCCACCCCAATGCTAGAAAGAATGATGCCAGATCACCTGAGGGTGTCTTTTTTCCCTCCTGCTTTCTCTTTGATGGCAAATAGAGCTTTTAGTGCATGTCATCAAAGACATATATATGATCCGAGGCTTTTACTACGGTTCAAGTTACAAAGTAGCATTCGGATCTGATGGATCATTGCGATCCATTGCCCAATTACTTTTCTGGATTTGAAAATTTTTTTAACCCTGATTTTCTTGAGACATCTTACAAGGGGAGCTCTAGGTGGAGCAACGACTGGAACCGATGGTTTATAGTCCCCTTCATCTTCATCTAAAGAAGATAAAGATGATGTGGGTGCTGATGTCCCAGATTTTTCCAACTCCTGTTCATCTTTATACCTTTCCTTAAACATTGCTCACTTCCTTTCATCTTCAGTAATGGCCACTTTATAAATGCCAGTCTTGCGATAAAGATTAACACCTTCATACTGCATGCACAGGAATTTTCAATCTTCTTGATGAATAATTATAATCGTGGCATTGCTTGTGATGTTAAAGAGATCCTGGATATTGATTCTTATCATATCTTCCTTTCTCTGTCTTATTGTTTTCTGTTATTCTTTATTGAATTGTAGCAGCCAAAAACCAAAAAAAGTTTCCTGCAGCTAGAATTGACCCATTGCTTGAAAACCTAAATTAGCAATTTGATAAATTTTGAAAGAATATATTTATACATCATCCAAATTTACTTTGATGTGATTCACTGCATTTTTTTATGCTGATAAAATTATATTTTCCAATGTTTCATGTCTCATTATTTTTAATTGTATATTTTTTGATACTTTCAATAGCTACATATTTCAAATTTATGATCTGAATAGATCTCTTATATTGGTAAATAGTACATAAAATCTGTTTAGAATTCTATAACAATAACATAAACTAAAAACAGAAAAGACGTTTTTTAATGTTTGACCAATTTTTAATTGTTTCAGCAGAACTGTGGGCTGACTCATTAGCAAAATCAAGAATGTGAAGAATGATATTATCAAAAATGGAGGACCTCTAAATAAATATTCACCAATTCAGTTGAAATTTTGTACACAATACTTACATGCTACAAGGACAAAAAGTAAGCTTGAGGTTATCTGCAACAATTTATTGATAATTTTGGACCACCGTAGTGTGTATACATTTTAAATGATTTTATAAATGATAGAAAATCATGTCGAATCAGCATATAATATAATAAGGCAACATGAAGATAATACACAAACATGTTTATGGACAAATGAGTACATGTAAACATCAGAATTATATACGAGTCCACGTGTGAATATATATATGCTTATGTGGAGTTAGATTTGTAAAGTGTAGATAAATTTGTGTAGTTCATATCATGTTAATTTTTAATATTTTCATATTTTTGAAAATGTTTTTCAATTTTCCAGGTACATAGAAAACACTTTCTTGACCCTTGAAAGTAACGAGACATGAAGTGAGAACATTTTGAAAAATCTTAATATATATCCAGTAAGAATGAAGTTTTTGTGTGAATTTTGTGAAAAATCATTTTCAGTGAATTCACTCTTAAAAAAACATATGAAAATCCATACTGGAGAGACTCTTTTTCAATGTGACTCTAATGAAAAATCTCTCTCTAAAAGGGACCATTTAAAAAGACATGTGGAGTCGGATATTGGTGGTTCTGACATTAACTTTCAGTGTGAAACATGTGACAAATCCTTCACTTTTAAGAGTAATTTGAAAAGGCATATGAGAATACATACAGGAGAGACGCCATTTCAATGTGAAATATGTGACAAGGCCTTTTCTTGCAGCTCTACCTTAAAAAAGCACATGAGAGTACATACTGGTGAAACACCATTTCAGTGTCAAGTATGTGATAAATCTTTTTCTCAAAATAGCAATTTAATAGCACATATGAGAACACACAGTGGTGTGACTCCATTTCATTGTGATATATGTAACAAGTCTTTCACTCTAAAACAACTCTTGCAAAGGCATATGAGAACTCATACTGGAGAGACTCCTTTTCAATGTCAGGTATGTGACAAAGCTTTCTCCCAGGATGCTCACTTAAAAAGGCATGTGAATACCCATACAGGAGAGTTTTCTTTTACCTGTGATGTCTGTGGAAAAACCTTCTCACAAAAAGACAATTTAAAAACACATATTGCTACACATACTGGAGAAACCCCATTTCGATGTGAATTGTGTGATAAAGCATTCTCTTATAATTCTGAACTGCAAAGGCATAGAAGATCTCATACTGGTGAAACTCCCTTCCAGTGCAAAGTGTGTAAAAAAGCCTTCTCATTGAATTCGACCTTGAAAAGTCATATGAAAATACATACCGGAGAGATATCCTTTACATGTGAAGTCTGTGGAAAAGCTTTCTCTCGCAAGGTTCATCTAAAAAAACATATAGCTACACATACTGGGGAGATATCTTTTAAATGTGAAGTGTGTGGCAAAAAATTCCCTTATAATTCTGCACTGCAAAGGCATAGAAGATCTCATACTGGTGAAACTCCCTTCCAATGCAAAGTGTGTAAGAGAGCTTTCTCATTAAATTTCAACTTGAAAAGGCATTTGAAAAAACATGGTGGTAAAAGTCGCCTCAAATGTGAAGTGAGTGATACCTCTTTATTCGATACATAAGTGATTATCTATTTCTCTGACAGCTTGTGAAGATGTAGGCCATTTTCTTTTATGCTTGATTGGCCATTTCTATTGAGAAAAAATATTCAAAACAATGAAGGAAACGGCTGAAGCATTTATGCTTCTATAATAAAAAATGAAAACAAGAACAAAATGTTTGAAAGAAGTTCACTTCACTGATTTTACTGTTGAGAATTAGTGTTAAATTTAACAGGTCTTTCACTTCAAATGGTATTTGAAAATACATACTGAAGAGACACTATTATAATGTCAAACGTGTGACCAAGTTTATCTCTGACTGGCTCTAGAAAAAGACTTAAGGAATCAACCAAACATTTTTGATTATCAAGTATTGATTATCTATGTGTATGTTTTTTTTTTTTTCACAGTTGCCTTTATAATCTGTCTTGAAATTGATGAACAAACTTTTTGGAGATAGAACCAACATTTCTATTATTATTCAGACCATCCTCATCTTGGTTGTTTTTCATACAACATTTTGGCTGTTGTACTCTATGGCCTTCATCAGGTATCATCTGGTAGGTGGGGAAGTAATGAACCAAACCCTTTATTTAACCGACGGGGGTATATAGACCGCACTCCCCTCGCACACCCACCAGATGATACTTGATGAAGGCCGTAGAGTACAACGGCCGAAACATTGTATGAAAAACAACCAAGATGAGGATAGTCCAAATAATAATAGAAATAATAATAATACCTCATCTCAAAAATTCAGAGGAAGAACCAACATATTGGCAAAAATTACCCTGTATGATCCCTTTTTATTGGATAGTGACAGTTATATCAGCATGCATTTGAAAAACTTCGGTCAAAATTGGTACATCTTTGTTAATTGATTGTGACATTGAACATGGAAGGAAATAAGCAACATTTTTGGCATTTAAGTTTTATGTATTTGTGCAGGAGATTTCTCAATGAATACTGTTCCATGGTCAGGTAGACCAGTTGAGGTTGAGAGTGAACTAATCAAGATATTTGTCCTTAATAACCATGGATATATGACATGAGAGATATCAAACATACTCAAAATCCAAATCAAGCATTGAAAATCATTTGTACCAGTCACTTTGATGTGTGTCTTTTGAATAAGTTCAGAAAAAAAATGTATACTATGCCATATTTCTATGTGCAATCCACTATTTAAATGCAACAAAAAATTCCATTTTAGAAACAAATTGAGACCAGCATTGAAAAGTGGAAACTTTACAACATCGAATGCAAGAGATTGTTGGGCAAGCAAAGTGAACCAGCACCAATTGTACCAAAAGCCAGGATTTCACTCCAAGGAAGTGATATATTCAGTGGGATCAGAAAGGAATCCTCTATGGTACATTACCAGATAATCAATCACTTGATTCAAACATGTACTGCTCCCAATTTGCCCGATTGAAGGCAGCAATTAACAAAAAGCATCTGCAATTAGTTAAAGAAAGTGCAATATTCCATCGGCATAAAACTACATTATATATTTCTTTGGTGACTGAACAAAAATTGTTACAACTTTGCTAGAAAGTTTTGACTCGGCCACTGTATTCACCAGATATCACACACTTGGATTACCAATAATTCCAAAATTCTCTTGATGAAAAATTTCTCAATTCCCTGTAAGACTGTCAGATGCACCTATAGCAATTCTTTGTTGAGATAGATTTTCTAAAATTTTATGATGGAATTATGATGTTACCAGAAAGATGGAACGAAGAATATTGAATAAAGTTAATGTTGAAAATAATTTTTTTAAATTGTCTTTTATTTTTACTTAATTAAATACAAATCTTTTTGGATACCCAAAATTTCCATTGTATAAACATGTTAAGCTTTGTTGATCAGACACTATTAATTGATGAATTTCAATCTGATTATTTCAGGAGTATCATTTGGAGCAGTAAGAATGATTGGCGAGTTCACTCTTTCTGAGGTCTTTAAATGACTAAAACCATCTTCAAGATGCTTTCTCTCTTGAAGATGACTGTTCCATGAGGTTCAAAGAGAAAATATCAAAGTTTTCAAGAATTTGTTTTTACGAGGCTGCAAATTTTGATTAATAGACAAATTGCAAATTTATTCTTTTCTCCCTTGATGGTGAAAAAAAAAATGGAGTTTTTTTAGTTCATGATATCAAAGTACAGAAGCCTAAAAGGGAAGAAAGATTAGTGAAACTATCAATAATGAGTTTACCATCCTGTAAGAAATTACATGAGAATATTAGAATGATTTAACAAGTCAACATAAGTTTACATCAAATTTTGCAAAACCTAAAAATTGTCTTTTTCCTTAAACTAGCCAGAACTGAGACACTCCAAGCATTTATAGATGGCATAGCATTTTGAAGATCTTCATTAGTCACCACAAGACTGAAATTTTCAAAACCAGTAGGAATGGTTGTCAAGTTTATTTCATGAGTTCTCCCTAGGGTTGGGTTTGAGATTAGGGTTTTCATTTTCAAAGTGGGGACTAAAGGTAGAGTAGCATTTTGGGTCTTTAGGTTTTCTCTCTAGGCCTCTGTATTTCGAAATTATGGGTATTAGCTTTTGATGGGGACTTACAAAAAAAGACCCAAAATTTCACTCTGTAAATTGTACATCAGATGGAGAAGGAGTGATTTATAACCTTGAATTTTTTAGGGACCCTTGAAACAGAAAGATCCAAGCTTCATCTTATTTCTATCCTCTTATGTACTCTTAGTGTTTTTGTTTTAACTCCAGGTTGGAATTTTGGTGTAATATGACGAAAATATGTACAGGGTGTCTCCCAAGAAATGTATATGCATACTTTCAGGATACTATGAATAAAAACAGGTCTGCTTAGTTACTCAATAGAAACCATAACATGACAAACGTCTTTTGGCAGCATGCCATGTTAAGGATGATCAATTAAATAATTGGAAGAAGAGTTAATCCATGGATAAGTCTGAATTTTCCCCAAAACAAGTGAATACTACCGTACACAAATGAAAGGGCCAATTCCGCATGAATGTACATTGCAGATTGAACACCCCCTCCTATTAAAACCTAAAAAAAATGAAATTTCTTCTTGGCATAATGATTAAATGTTCAAATTTTCAGCCCTCAAACTCCATTGGTGCAGCCTGTACCCATGATACATACATAGCCAGACCAACTTTAAAACTGAAGAAACTTTATGTTGACAGTTTCTAATACTTTTATATCTCATTGTATTTTCAACACTTGTAAAGAACTATCAAATCATTAAATTTGATATACATAGTAGTTATTAATGATATAATGTCTATGCTTTCCAAGAGATGTTTGGACTATTGAACTCATTATTTTCTTTTTCATTTTTGGGGGAGGATCACTTTAATGCCCCCTCAAAACATTTGGTGATGGACAGCCTTCCTCCTGAAGCAGTTTATGGGGGTATGTTTAATTTCAAATTGTAGTAGTGTGGAAGTTGAGGGAACTACGAAAGACATTGGAATCAATTTATCTGGTAAAATTAGTTGAAGATATTGTCCACTCATGATAGCATTAAATTATAGATGCTTTATTGTATTGACAAAGTTAATAGAGATGTCTTTTTTCACTCATATCTATATGTGATCTTTTAAATGCATTATCTCCAAGTCTTATCCCACCTAAATCCTTGTAGGCTTCTCTTTGAAAATAGGGTAAGGGTTATACTTTAAAAGGATGTTTTGTTGCAACCAACATTAGCCAGAGATGGGTCTTCTACAAGACGAGGAAAAATGGTGTTTTGGAGCATGTTGTCAGTTATAAGTTGATGAAAGGGATCACTTTCACATCTTCACCAGAAAATGATCTCCTTACTATCCTTTCCCTATACCAGTATAGAGGAAGATGTTAATATGACCCTCCCATGTACATACCCTTTTTTAACCACAGCATTTTGCTCAATCCATTCCCCAGCCTCCTTCATATGTACAATCTATTATGACAGAGAGAGAGAGAGAGACCCCTTCCAGAAAATAGAAACAAACAGAAAAGAAATGGCGGAAAGTTTTCTGATCAGGTCATTCCATTCTCTACAAATCATTTTAACACTGATTCTGTACAATTCTATATGCAGAGATCCTCTTCTATCTATTCCCTACTAGGCAATTTCATCCACACTGTTGAATTCCATCCTAGCTTAAGACTTGCTGTATTTGATTGCACATAAGACTTCCCCCCCCCCCAAATGGTTAAAAAAAATACACCCCCTCGAATTTTATTTGCGAAATTGTAGTATCTGTTTAGCCAGTGTCAACTCAAAGACTTTAGATTACCTGTACTTGTACGTAGTCACTTCCATAATGAATATTATTAACTCCAGTATGATCATCATTATAATTGCTGTATCATTTATATTATTATTGATACTTTAATCAAAGAAGGAATTATTGTGAAAATTGAAGTTGTATGTTCTAAGTCAAAATGAATTCGCAGAAAAAAACATCAAGATTTACCATTTGATAAAAACTAGGAGTGGTAAACTCTGCTGTTCTAGTTGCATGTTTTCTCCAAGTTTTCTCTAGCTATATATTTCCATAACATTAAATGCTTACTTGTAAATACACCAAATCTTTTCTTAATATTTCCTTCTGAAATAGAGGAGTCTGGTATGCCATCAAATATGGTTTATTATGTATCTATTGGTACCATTTCTTTTGAATATTCTGTGCTCAAGTGATTCTCCCTACCTTTTTTTTCTTTTTTTTTGGGGGGGGACTTAATCTCGGAGAGAGTTATGTGTTAACGCCATTCATATTGACTGTAACTCTATGCTGTTTCAGAATTGATTTAAATGATAACCTAAATGCCTTAGTCAACTATAGTAATAAGTGTGGTCATAATTTCAATCTGGAAAAGGCTTGGTGAATCAGGAATAAACAAGACACCATGAAAAGTAAATGTATTGAAGCTGCTCTTATTTCGGAATGTAAAACCATAACCCAACATCCTGGCTCCATTCATACAGTACCAGCTTTGGCAAAATTGATTCTGAAACAACACAGATACAATCAATCTGAATGGTGATAACTTATATGAAGCTGGATAAACATCTCATTGATACTGCCAAAATTCTTTCACACACAAATACTATTGACTACTACTAGGTAACTAAAGACACCAACAAACTTAACTAACATAGTAAATCTCCACTAAAACCTAGATTCAAAATAGACACTACATAACCATGTACTGATAACTGCAGCTACATGAACTTCATAAATACAACCAACTTAGACATGTGTACTTATTTAATAGATTGAAACTCACTTTTCCCAACCTGTGGCTGACATGATCTATAACCTACTTGAGCACCATCTGGGTTCTTCAGCTATGTATTAGTTTGTGTTTATCCCATCTGCATTACATTTCTCTCTGAAGATGCTTAATGATATGGGCAAAATGCATTGCATTTTTGAATAAAAAATTTCAAGATGTATTAATTCAAGTCTCAGTCTATTCATATCTGTTTTGCAAATTATTATTATTTGTGTATATAATTGATCTTTTAAACATCAAAAGTATCATATTATCTTATGTAATCTTTATTCTAAGATCTGCTCTTCAAATATAGAATTTAAGGAAATCATAGCTGATCTTAACAACTAACATTAGTGTACATAGAGGTGTGATAGGCCTGATAAGTTAGCAGCACGGAAAAATGGAATTAGTGTACTGAGTTCAAGCTATATCTGAGAGAGCTTCCATTCACTTTCATCTCTACTTCCCCATGACTAGGAAATGATACAATATATATAGCAAGCTATGTTACCGATTGGGATGTGGCTTGGGTTTTTCTTTGGTATTTTTTTCGGGGGGGGGGGGGGTTCTCAAATCCAAAGACAAACAATAGAAAAACATCTGAATTGCCAACACTGATAGAATATTTTTTTGAAGAAATAAGTTTCTTCCTCTTTTCTATTGATTATACACCTCACACAGACCAAAGAATAGATCATTTGGACCAATGTGGTACCAACAAGAACACAAAGAAGCAATTCAATTGTCTGAACAAAATTTGAAATTGTTATTCTCAAAATATTCACTCAGTCTGGCACAAGGCCACAGCTATGGATTTCTTATTTCCAGTACATCAGTGTTAATTTTTTTTGCCCATACCAAGACTCCAACTCTGCTATTTTTCAACTGTCTGACTCTCTCATAATTGGCAAAGGCATATCAACTTGTAATTATGGGGCCTGTCCAGAATGTATCCAGCTATTTAATATTAACAAATAAAAAGCCAACTTAAGGCAATGGCAACTTAGTCCCTTGTAAAGTATTCCCCTTGGGACCCTAAATCCTAGCCTCCCATCCACTTTTCATAAGTTTGCAAAGTCTTTTTCTGGGATCACCATCATCATCACATTCTCCTTAATCTCATCAACTGTCTGAAATCTCTATATGAAAAGCTAGAAATCACAGTCAAATCAGAATTGTAGGGGATAGGGCTGACAGACCTTGTAGATGAGATATTTTGCAAAGAAAACTTTGCATGAGGTGAAGAATCTACTTGCTCAGTTATTTTGAATGTAGCAAGTTTACTATGTTTGATATAATGAGTTAAGACCCTTAGACCAAAAGTGAATTGGTTTTACTTGTTTAACTCTGTAAAGGAGATAGCATTTTGTTTATGGTAAGCAACCGCCATTCAGTTTGGAATTCAATTTAGATAATCAGATCTATATAGAATGTGACCACTTTGAATAAAGTTGTCATTATCAGTATCACGCCATCTTGTCATCGGATATTAATGTAGCAGCTCAACAATGGTGGCAGAACTGTAGTTGAATTACAAATTGTGAACAGGAAGAAAAACAGATGCTTGAAATTGGGAAGAAGCATTATGAAATTCAGGGAGAGTTTTACAGTTTGAAATAGAAAATCTTATAACAAAAAAGAAGTATGTCACTTAAATACAACAGTAAAATTGAGTTTTTCACGGACTACATGAATTTCTATTCAACACTCTATTACGAATAATAAACATTTTTTAAAAAAAAGAGAAAATACCTTGAAATTTATGCCCTTTTCTTATTTGTTAATTTTCCATTAGAATTATAGTGACGTTATTATTTTCTTTTTCAACCTCTTCTTTGAGAGAAAAAAAAGTATGTTATGTATTTCTTGATGTCTAGGTGAGCAGAGTAAGACGGGAAAAAAATTGGGAAAGAAAATATACTGACACTTCAAAAATATTAACACTGAAAAGTTTCTGCAAACAGAAAGACAGAAAAGGAAAATAAAGGTAACAATGTGTACACCTGAAAGTTATTTAGTATGGCACCAAAAAATGGTGAAATGGGAGAAAGTTTGAAAATAGAAAAATCTAGGGTGGCTCCTACTGTTTTTCACCATGAATGACATTGCAAATGGAGTGGTTTTGAAAATGGACCAAGATCATTTTTTCAAGGACTGGTTAGCAAAATTATATGAAAAATTAGCTGAATTGTTTGGAGAAAATGGCAAGAATTTAACAGCAGCTGACAAAAATAAAAATGCTAAAGAACTGACAACAATGGCTGACAAAGCTAAGAAGGATAAGGAAGAAATAACTTGAACAAATTTACATTACAAAAATGTCTCTGCCCTTTCTTTATCGTCTTTTCTGTGAAATAAAAAATATCCAACTAAGAAGTAGATAATAAATAATCAACCATGAAATATCATCATAGAATAGTATTTAAAGGGTGCCTAATGTAGAAATCGATTCAATCTTTCCAAATTGGGAAAATATAACATTAAATTGAAAGTCAGAAACGAAAGAAAATGAACTATGAAATAGAAACATAAGTTGAAGGGGAAAATGAATTGTAACAATGGAAAATGACTATTCAAAAATTTTTGAAGAATTAGGATGCTTCAGATTCTTTTGAAAGGAAAACATCAGCCTGAACTAAAGCTGCAAAATATTAATGTTGAAAGGAACGGATTTCAAATGTTATTAAATAGGTCAAGTGCAAAGCTTACAAAATCCATAGATGAAAAATTCTTAGCATGTGATTCTGGGTGTGTTGTTAACAATGATAATCTGGACACTGGAGAAAACTTATTGAAGAAAGCAGCAATAAATATAATGACACTGAATGTTAAATGAAAAACTCAAGATTTCTGAAGAAGTTATTGAAGACAAGAAAACAGACAATAAGCAATACTGAAACCAGGAGACTGTAAATCAGTATTGAAACACATGATGAGAGATAATGCTGACAATAAAAACAGCATAAGACATGTTAGTAAATGGAAGTGTTCAGAATCAAGTGAGACCTAGCCAGGCAAAAATCAAAAATGGATTTGAAAAAATGACTATAAAAGTGTCACATTTTCCTGTAAAAGCAGGATGACTACCTGAAAATGTACAAAGACAAACCACTTTGAATAAAGTTGTTAATGTCAGTACATTGCCTCCTTGTCATTGGATATGAATATAACAGCTTAACATGACAGTTTTGTTTCATGACAGTCATACAATACAGAAGTGCATTCAATGACTCACTGATGACTGAGTAAGTACATGGGAGAGTGTATTCATGCATGCACAGCAAGGTGCCCTCTGATTGGTTGCCAGGTCTCATCATGACCACACCTACAGTTCTTGAGATATTCAAAATAATTTTCAGATTCCGGTGTCATACTCTGACACAAAAATATTTTTTCACCAAAAGGCATAAGTGCAATGGCACACCCTGGTACTGATCGTTGAGGGAACTAGACAATTTCTGGATGACTGACCAAACAATCTTGGGTCATGTGCTGGGTACCCAAAATTAAAAAAAACCTTGTGTCACATTTGTCTTCATAGTTTAGGAAATAAATATCTCAAGGACCCTTGTCCAAAACTCTTTTAAGCTTGCCCGATGTGATGTGCACCAAATAAAGTCTGTCTCGGTGGAAAAGTTGTGATAAGAACATGCTAATCCAAAAATAAAATTTCAATGAATAAAATAGAAAGCTTAGAAGCTTTTTGACAATTTTTTAATATGTATGCTTTAAAAATCTAATTTAAATAAAATAACTACCAACAAAGAGAAGTTATAATTGTAAAAAGGTAAGCACAGTGTCTTGGTAGGATTTACCGAATGTAACCAAGAGAGAAAAAAGAAGAATCGGATTCAAATAAAATGAATGTTACTGTGACACTATCTCCACTGGCTTGTTGTTCCCCCACAATGCATTCTGATACCATCATTTCCTAAGGATAACAATGCTTATGTACAGAGCCATCCATCCTATTCATTTGAAAGCGAGACACATCAGACCAAGCCACCTTCGTCAATCCTCTTCCAGCGTTCACATGTACATTGAAAGTACTTTCAATGATGGGTATTGATTAGCTTGGATACTCTAACTAGCTTGTCACTATATAACCCCATATTCAACAAGGATTGATGTACAGTGTGTTGTGACACATTCTGTCCATCAATTTGATTAATGCTATCTGCAGTTTGTTCCACAAAAGTCATTCTGTCGGCTCATACTTGATAGGGAAGCGTCCATCCACTTTCACCATAGATAAATCTTGGCCACCCAATGCCTTGTCAGCAGTTGGTGATTTTTTCCCCTCTTGAAACACTGCCGATAAGTACTCACTACAACTGAATATGTACACCCCTCAAGTCCCCAAGAAAATGCTCTGAAGTAAACTTCAGGTCATAACAATTTGATCCTTATCAAAGTCACTCAAATGTTTTGTCTTGCAATAAACATATCAAAATAAAATGTTCAAGGCCAGCTCACCTATTAATATACCTCTGACCCTGACATAAGCAGTTGTTACGAGACAGTAGCTGTCATTTTCCTTTAATGTCACACGTCATAATTTTATCAGTGTATATAAATCATTCTGATTTCAGGGTTAATTGCTGAAAAAAATTGCACAATAAAAAAGAGTACATTTTGTGAATATTTTATTATCAAAATTATTCAATATCATGTACATTAAAATAATTTCCAGCTAGTGCATTAACTCATACATAATCCAACATTCCTAAAAGCTCTTTAGTTCAATTGAATTTTACAACTTACAAGATACTATATCTTTTTCAGTGCTATTTCAAGCTAAATACACTAAATATCCAATAAATCTTTTTTTCTGATGTTTTTGTCATTTGTGAGGGTAGGCTGCAAAGTGAAAGATTTTGTGTTTTCAGACTATTTTAGATTTTTGATATAATGCATCTTACTAACAGGTCAGGAAAAAAGATTTGTCACACACTTGACATTAATATAGTGTCCCTTCAGTAACTATTTGTAAGTGCCATAATGGTAACAATTTAAAGTGAAGAATCTGTCAAATTTAATCCTGTAATAAAAAAAATTAAAAAAAGTAAATTCATTCAACTAAATATCTTTGAAATAATTTTCTGTGTATCATTTTGAAATGTTTTTTTTTTATATCAAAAAAGGCATACCATCTTTTACTGCTCTCAGAGCAAAAGAAGATTACTTATGTGTTGATAAATACAAGGTGTATCCATCCTTAGAGGGGCCTTTGTCACTGATGTGTTTTCATATGCCTTTTTAAATTGAAATTCAATGAGAAAGTTTTCTTACAAACTTCACACTGGAAAGGAGTTTCACCTGTATGAGTTCTCCTGTGCCTTTGCAGGAGAGCTTTATAGGAGAATTCTTTTGCACATACTTCACATTCAAAAGGGATCTCTCCAGTATGTTTAGCCCCATGTATTTTCAAATGATCCTTGCGTGAGAAAGTTTTCCCACAGACTCCACAAGTGAAAGATACTTCTCCAGTATGGATATTCATATGCCTTTTCAAATGAGTATTCTGAGAGAAAGCTTTCTTACACACCTGACATTGAAAAGGAGTCTCTCCAGTATGAGTTCTCATATGCCTTTGCAAGTGTTGTTTTAAAGTGAATGACTTGTCACACTTTTCACAATGAAAAGGAGTCACACCACTGTGTGTTCTCATGTGTTTTTTCAAGTTGCTTCGTTCGGAGAAAGACTTGAAGCATTCTTCACACTGAAATGGTGTTTCACCAGTATGTGTTCTCATATGACCTTTTAAATGGTGTCTGAGAGAGAAAGATTTGTCACACTCTTCACAATGAAAAGAAGTCACACCCCTGTGTGTTCTCATGTGGGCTAATAATCTGTTTTTACGAGTGAAAGACTTTTTACATCCTCGACACTTGAATGGTGTCTCACCAGTATGACTTATCATATGCTTATTCAAAGTGGAGCTGCGAGAAAAAGTTTTGTCACATACTTTGCATTTAAACGGTATCTTTCTAGTATGTATTTTAATATGCCTTGTCAAATTAGTCTTGAAAGTGAAAGATTTGTCACACGTTTCACATTGAAATTTAATACCTGAAGCACGAGAATGTGATTCCACATGCTTTTTTAAAAGCTCTCTGTTAGAGAAAGACTTATTACAAGAGTCACATTGAAAAGGAGTCTCTCCACTATGGATTTTCATATGCCTTTTTAACAGCGAATTTAGAGCAAATGATTTATCACAAAATTCACAGGAAAGTTTCATTCTTGCAGAATATTAATTTATACTTTTCCAAATTTTTCTAACTCCAAGTCTTGTTATTTTCAAGGGCCAAGAGTTTATTTGCTGTAAACCTGGAAAAGTAAAAACATTTTCAAAAATATGAAGAATATGTTTAAATTAACATTTTATAAACTATACAAATTTAACCACCCTTCAAAAACCTACATACGTACGAGGTCTGTCTGGAAAAAAAAACACCATTCGGAAAATCTCGAGAACCAGTTTCAACTGACAGTGATCCCAAAAGAGAACTTTGCAGACTATTATTATTTTTTAATAGGTATTTTCTATCATCTTAAATTTTTTAATTGCTTTTTGACTTCGCTTCTTCCAATAGAAAATAAATCAGGATGATATGATTTTGCAGACTGTTTCCAGAAGTGGAAACGATGGTTGAGGTTCCAAGGACAGAACTTTGAAGGGAGTAAGGCACCATTGCCCTAGGTAGGCTACTCTCCGGACAGACCCATGTTTGAAATTTCTATCACAGATTTGGAAAATTGTGAAAATTTGCCTGAATCGGATAATAAAAAATGCAATAAAGCTAAAATATAGTTTTGTTTGGAAAGTTTGTAGTTACTTTCATGCATTGATTTTTTTAAAATTAAAACATGTTTTACACTTAAAGGTTGTGATAAAAATAAAACTTCTCCAAGAGCAGTTTTTAAAGGATTATTTTCAAAAGCTTAATACATGGAGAAATGCTTTTGATATTTAAGAATTCTTCAACCTCCTGGAAAAAATAGAGGTCTCATCAAGTGAAAGGACCAATAACTAGTCGTAAAAACTATTTTACATATGAAGTCAGAAGAGCTGATATTTGTAACATACTGATTGTATGAATGTCACTTTTGATTGATATGAAATTTTGAACTCACACTGAGTCAGTTTTAAAATGGCTAAATTCAGTGATTATTTTTTAAAATTCCGTTTACGCATACAAATTTGGCAATCCCTTTAAGAACGGCCCCAATGAATCGGCCATTTCGAATGGTTATAAGTGGCTAGATTTTTCAAAATACAGCCGAAACTCCGTATTCCATTTTCAGGTAATATTATACATCGCAAAAACTCATACAAAGGCTCCAAAAGCATACAACGTATCGATGATGAATTACGTTATTCTCGATCTAAACTTTGAATAACAATAACATTGTCCATCCAAAGATACAGTTCTTTACATTTATATAGGAATATTTACTATTTCATATATATATATATATATATATATATATATATATATATATATATATATATATATATATAACGTTGCTCTGTTGCTATCAACAAAATAATGAAAATGAAACCTTCATTAAAAACCAAGTTTTTTTCCATATTACGTGGTTGTTGATAACGTTCGGTGAACTAATTAACACCATTTTCTTAAATCTAGCCACTTGCAGCTGATTCTGACTAGGATTGCCAACAAACTTTAAATCAAGTCATTTCTCAGACAATCAAAATGAATAACACACGACGCATGTTTTCCATTACATTAGGCAGAAGACAATTCATTTTTTTAATTTACACTTGAATCAGTTAAAATAAACAACGCAGCTAGCTTCATGAAAAAAAATGTCAGTCCATTATCTAACAGGTACTCACTTTCTCTTTTGGTCGACACGATGTTCATATATTGCAACCATGGAAAAACTAAATGAATAAAAAGTTCAACTTCACTTAAAAATAAACTTTTCCCTCTCTCCTGCATATCAGTAAAGTAAGACGAAGTAGAAAATAAGCGGTGCGGAGCAGAAATAGTACCCTGAAAAAAAACTTTCTCTCAATAGGTATGACTTTCTAGTATATGCGTTGCGTAAATTTTGCTTTTATGATGATAATCACTACTATTACTATAACAAGGCATTAAAAACAAACAATCTATTATAATAATATGAAATATCAGCTTAACCTGTTGAGCAGAGCCATAACATCACCAACAACCGTTATAGGTCCACTGCTGGCCAGGAGGCCCTTTCACATCTCTTCACGTCCTAGTACCCATATTTTCATTCTCATTCTGTATGGATTGTTTACAATGAAGCAGACGTTTATTCATTTTTGGATGTACCACTAACACGACTCGTTCTATTCTTGAATAGCATTTTTCTTATGTTTGATTAATTGTAATTTTTACGTTAAAATGACTTTTTTTTCAGAATTGGACGTGATAGTGAAGCGTACAAGAAAGAATAATTCGAAAAAAAAAAAACCCTAACATTTAGGAATCATTGGCTGCTTGCCTTTAAAAATGTGAAGACGATTGGTTCAACTGTAGCGAGGTTTACTGATAAATATATAAAAAAAATATTATCGCCTTTTCATTCTTTTTCTGGTTTAAGCTGAAAGATTCGATAAGGAGTTAAATGACTGCAAGAATATTTCCAGTGTGTGTAGAGCTCCATAAATTCTCCATTGGCCGGAAATCTCCCAATATATTGTTACTGTCGCGATTTCTTTGGTCAGGAAAACATACTTCTTGTTAGGAAGAGCTTCGATACGGCTTGGCTCTATTATTCTGCTTGTTTTTATCTTTGAAGGTTACAATTTCAGTGATACTAAAGGAAAGATTAGGTAGTTTAATAAGGTGGGGAGAAAGAATATAGAAAAAAAAGGAAAGCTCGGGCACTAATGATCGCGGCTGGTCCTACTTTCTAAAAATGTTTTTTTCCACAAGTATGACGGGAATGATCACATATTAAGGGCTGGGTGCCAGGTTGAATCTGAATTTTAAGCCCAGCAATACACACACAAAAAAAAGCCAAACCATTTCCCCAAAGCCTAAAAGTTAGGACCTTGTTTTAAATGGTGTGTACATTGTAAATTGATCATCCACTTTAGAACCAATAATCCAGATCAGTTAGAAAAGGGCCAAGTTCGTACCACTGAGACTAACGGTAAGTGATGAGGCCAGGGTTACCAATTTAGCTCTTTTGGAGCTACCTTAGCCTTTTTTTTTATATATACATTTAGCTCCAATAGATTTGCATCCAATTTTTACCTCCTTTTCAATCTATCAAACATTTTTAGCAAATTTACTGGTGAGGTGTCAAGAATTCTTGTTTAATTTTTTTATTTGTAGTGAATTTAATGATATTTTTTATGTATGTCAAAAAAATCTAGTAATATCTAAATTTGTAAATTCAATGTCTGGATGCTTATTTTCAGCGTCGGAATACAAATCACAGACAGTAGGCATCAGTCCATAAAGAATCAGTCATAATGTAAGCACTACTGCAACAGCTATTTTGATCAGTCAGAAAGCATCAGTCCTGTTACAGGTTTAAATATTTTTGTCTCCATCTTAATGATTTAAAGTATTCTATTAACGTATTTAAGTAATAGAAAAATCATCATTAGAGTGTAATTTTCGATGTAGTAATATCATTTTTGACCGACTTTATAGGGTGGACACTGATGAAATATAGGCTCTAAAAGGGGCGGGGCAGATGAAATATGTGCTCTCAAAGGAGGCGGGGACACTGAAGAAATATATACTCGAAAAGTGGGCGGGGGCTGATGAAATAGATACTCTAAAAGGGGGCGGTAGTTCAAAAAGGTTTGGGAAACACTGCTTTAGACCAAGTAAAATGAAAATATTCAACAGTTGTTGTTGGGCAGAATATTGATTTGCTTGTACTTTTAACTGCTTTAGACAATAAATACAGTAAAACATTGGTTTAACGGACTAATAGGGGCGGATAGTCGTCCGTTAAATCAAATGTTACTTGAGAAAGACCAGTTTCTAACTTTTTTTTTCACTCTTTTCATATCAAAATATTTTAATGAAAAAGTAGCTTCAACATAATATTGAATAACATTTAGCAAGTCAGTAAAATTCGAAAAAAAAAAGTAATCGCCCAGCTTTTGTTCTGAATTGCCGAAAATCGGTCCATTGTTAGAGGATTTTTTAATCAACTTTCATTTCTGTGCCGCATTCAAGTTCAAATGCTTCATTTTAAAATCTTTGTCATCAGTAAATGCCTTTTTCAGTTGTAATGATTGCTAAATTATTTACGGCATAAAAAACAAATATTCAGAAATTGGCCTAGATAATAACTGGGTTACTTGCAAATGAAATCCAAACATATATAGTTGTTCCAAAAAAATTATCTAAAAAATTCACCCCAAATTAAGGCAAAAAGTAACCAAACATATCTAGAGGTTACTGAAAATAATCTAAAAATACACCAAGCTTTTATTCACTGCATTCTACATCAAAATATAAAAACTAGCACCATTCAAATATTTTAAGGACTGTAGAGTGAAAATATGTTACGTTTTTTAAAAATATTTTCATTTAATTAAATTTGATTGATGTTTTGAATGATTATAACCCTTGGGAAATTTTTCATTTTTGAATTTATGTCGGAATACGATTATTCAAAACAACTTAAGATAATTCTTGTAATCCAAACCTTTTGAATTAAACCTAATGAATGTTTTGAATTATCATAACACTTGGGAAATTTTTCATTTCTGAGAAATATTCAGTTCTGATCTTACGTCGAAATACAGTTATTTAAAACCACTAAAGCTAATTCATATAATCCAAACGTCCGTAGAAATAGCAGAAATTAAGTGTCCAGTTTAGCTTTGTATTGAGAATAGACCCCCCTCGTGAAACCTTTAGAAGAATTTTTAATTAAAAACTAACAAATTTCCAGAAGGTCTAAGTGTGTAATGGATTGAAAGCAATAAAAAAAAACCGACGGATAGATAAATTCACTAACGAGAACTGCACGGTTTAAAGAAACGAATCTTTTTTTTTTTTTTAATGATATACTGAAAAAATGATACACCGACCAACTTGAGAAAAACTTCAATTCGTTACACCTGAATTTATTAATTTGTCTCCAAGTATATTTGAATTACGAGTAAATATTCTTGGAGACATATTAACGATTCCAGGAGTACAAAATTGGGAGTAATTTTATAAGTTGGTCAAGTCTACGGAACTTTTTTTCCGTATAACCCACTCTACACTTGATACAGATTTATGAAGTATGCCACAGACGCATACAGATACAAATAATTTTCCAGTTTTTGAGCCCAGGTAGTGTAACCCTCTAGATAGAGCAATCTGCAAAAGACTCTTTTCATTCGTCTATCAGTATTTTGCTTGTAAGTTGTTGAAAGTAGAGAAAAAAAAAATGACAGCATAACACACGAGTGCTACGACAGAATTTTGATATTTTGGATGACTGGTAAAATTTCAAGGGCTGAACTTTGTCAAACATGTAAAAAAATCAAATATCTAATAACGAAAATGAAAATATCTGAAATAGGTAACGTCGAAGAGCGAAAATTTTCCGCGCATGCACAAACAGGAACTGTTATATCGGAGTCCGTTAAACCAAGGGTTTCACTGAATATTAATTTTGTTTAATAACCAAATGGAGAAACGAAATATTGGTGAGAGTTGTCCCCTTATTTTGGTCGGTCAAAAAATATAAAAAGTAACAAAAAATAAAACTGAAGATGAAAAGTTGTTATCTAAATTAATAATAATGATAATGATTTATCGAACAAAATTGAAAGAAAAATGTCTCCATTTGATCAACCAAATTATCTTCCTCAACAGAAGAGAACACTAGAAATGATAGAATGGAATGAAATGCATAGCCCGGAAAAAAGTCATAGGGAAAGTGAAAATAAAATAGAATATTTTGATTTATTTAGTAATGATACAAATAACATGTTTTTAGTAAAATAAGTAACATATCAATCTAATTTATACTAATCACGTTCAGTTTTACACGGTATGATACTTTGTTTGAATTATTTAGAAAAATTTGAATGGATTAAGGTTTTCATTAGTCATTTATCAACATTTTCAAGGTGTGGCCCAGTTCTGGTTTTGAATAGAGCTTCAGGGACAGGAAACAAACAAACAAACAAACAAAAACATCACATCTATTCCTAGATAACCTGAATTTTCACGATGACCAATCCATTAAATTCCGTCTCTTTGGAGAACTAGGCGATGAAGAGGTCCGATCAGGATTTCCACAAAGCAAGATCAATACGATCATTTCCATCCATGAAATTCCGTGTCTCTGGATAATTGAACGACGAAGAAACTTCGAGATTTCCACGAAGATAATTACAATCATTTCCATTCGTTAAATCACGTCCGTGTCCCTGTAAGACTGGTCGATGGAAAAGCCCGAGTGAGCATTCCAGCAATTCCACATTTGCTACCTGTTCATAAATTCAATATCAAAGGAAGATATTACCGATCATATTGGCTCATGTGTCACCCACTAATGCTGTTACTCCCTTTGATATTGAATTTACGAACCGAATCCATAGCAAATCTTTACCAACCACCGTCCGCAGTAAGAGTCCATTCGCCTCTTTCAAACCGATGTATATCCTCTGCGAGTTCAAGCTGATTATCGGTGCATTTGTTGAGCAAGGCTTTCAGTACATGAAGCCTGTCATATCTTATAAGGTTTTCAGATTGCAATTCTTGAAATAGATCGATAGCATTTGTTACTTTTTCCATTTGCCTCTTGGAAATATATTCGGAAGACATCGATTTCATGTTTTTAAAATCGTTTTCGCTGATATTTCCCGATAAGTGAAAGAGAAAACTTCGTAGAAATAGTGAAGGACGATCGGCTGCCATATTTTTGGTTGGAAACGAACAAGGAAATGTTATATGTGAAAGTAACTCCTTAATAGTTAATTTCACTTTTTAAGCTGTTAATTTTCGTATCCAATTAACCACTACATAAGTATTTTGTCGAAATTTTATAAAATTCATTGGGTAGAGATAAATTTTGATTTAATTTCTAGAAGTTTTTTTAAAATGTTAGCTTGAAAGAAACGTTTAAACGAGAAAAGTACTTGATAAAGGAGACGAATTTTATTGTGTCCATCGTCATTTTTTCTCCTACAGAGTTGCCAAATTCGCCATTTTTTGGCTAAAACTAGCTGACTTTATTTCCAATTTAGCTGAAAACCTGGCAATTAAAATAAAATTCTGTAAAAGAATATGCACAATTTTTATTACTAGTTTGATCTGAAACATTAGTGTACTTTATTTGATTAGTGGGTTTTTAAATGAGTATAACGTTTTTAGCCATAAAGTTTGCTAGAAATGGCAGAATTTAGCCAAGTTTAGCCATTTTAAAAGTCACTTTTAGCTTTAAAGAATAAACCATTGGCAGCAATGAACAAGACACTAGATTTATTAGGTTTGAATTAATATCATTGTTTAATTTGGGGGTCGCTCAAAAGGGGTCCATATATAAAGGGGAACCCCCTTTCATATAGGTTGAGATTGCATTTTCATTTCGTTTCATAATGATTGCTTTGTAGATAATAGAGAACAAAAGGGTGTTAGAAACCGTCAACCAAAACTGTCAAGATGGTTAGCCAGCCAAAATCACTTAAAAAGTTAAGAAACCTTCGTTATATGTATGTATGCGTTCTGTATACAAGCCGTGCCAGTGAAACTTGGGTGCAGAAAATTTGACCATTCAGTCGTTATCATATCTAGGAAAAGTCTTTCTTGGTGGATGGGGGTCAATTTACAATGTAGGTTTATGCTAAATTGGCCTCTTTGTGTCTAACTGCATTCTTACTTATATTTTTGAAATTCAGATTTTTTTGACATTGATTACATGATGATTTCTATTCTCTTTGAATAAAAAAACTTTGGGACTTTCAAAGTGAAAATTAGCAAAAATACTTTTGCTTCAGTAAGCTGGTGTGACCATGGATATTTTACAATAAATATCAAGATGTACTGTAATAATTTAGATATCTTTGAAGTTTTTATTTTGGTTTCATCGACAAGAAAATGGCAATAAGTTAAACTACATGAAACCTTCATGGAATTCTAGTGAGTAAATGGAGCACATATTTGTGCTTATATTTTAACCCTTCACCTATGGTCGGAGCTGTGCTAAAAGAAGTCATAGGCCTCTCAATAGACAGGGATCAAACATGTTCAGCCAGGTAGGGGGACCATAGTGGATTCAGAGAAACTTGGGTTGACATCACCAAACAGTAGATTTGTCCCAGAATGCCTGATTATAATAATGGCGGATTTTTGTATGGTGCCCAGTCAGAGAGAGAAAATTTTTCATCAAATATGGACATATCATTTATCAATAGGAGGGAAATTTCACACTGAGTAAAGTTTACAAATAACTATAATTCCAACAACCTTTTTCTGTACCTGTCTTTTGACCTACCGTGTACAAATAATCTTGTAAATACACCTCCTCTCTCAGGCGGGAACACATTTCTTTTTCATGTTGTCCAGCCACATACCTCCTTTTTAGCATAAAAGAGATGGCCCTTAGTTGACCAGTAGTTCATTTTAACAGGTCTGCATTTGATTTCCCACAGAGGAAATCTGATATGTATCGGGGAATATATCAATGTCCTTTCCAGGGTGTAAAACAAAAATCTGTTTTTCTAGCCTAAAGTAAATTTCACCTTTGGCTTTTGAATCAATTTCAAAATATAAACCAGATTTTCTCTTCTCTTAATTGGTTTCGGGAATATTCCATTTATCTTCTAAAATTCTTGGTACAACTCATCCCCTTGTAAAATCCTGGTGGTTATAGTATCACAATCACATGTGCATCTATAATACTTCTGCCACATGAATTCATCTAAATGTGATGTTAGGGTTGCTGCTTAGAGTTGTTTTTAGATAAAATCAAGTTGATAAAATCACCAAATGCACAGATTTTGAATGTTGGGGGTGAGGCCGCATGCTGAAACGGTGGTAGATGAAGGTGTGGCAGCATAATTTTTTTGGCTAGATATGATGAGTGGCCTCAGTAAACTTATGGATAATTCTTATTTTGTATGCATGAAAATATTATTCTACAATTTTTAGAAATAAAGAAATTTGACATTTCATAAAGTAGTTTTACAAAGCAGAATAGTATTTCATTTCATTTGAAATACCTACTCAAATGGACTTCGTAGCAACTATTTCTGCCGTGAAATTGTTACCTTTCTTGATCAAAACTGAATGATCACTGAGATGAAAACCCCAATTCATTTTCAGGTTTACATGTAAAATAGAGTCAGAAAGCAAAGAATATCTTATCAAAAATTATCTAAATAGCAATTTCTTGACTTTAATAATTTAAATCTAGATGATAAAAATCTAAAAACATCTCTACAGTAGATTTCAATCATCTCCCTTTCGGTCATCAGCATTTTTGTTATAGCATTTGATGCTATTACTGTCTTGTTATAGAATGGGGGCTCGTTGCTTCAGCCCTAATAGCTTCATAGATATTCAGCTGTGAACACAATGAGTTTTGATTCTTGAATTGTATTCATCAGACATGAAAATTTAAAAAGAAAACATGGCTTTCATTTAAATTCATTAGTTTTCTTCTCTGTCATATTTTGTAGCTTTTTTTTCTTTTGTCAAACAACAGTCCAAACCTGGAGTTGACTTTGTTTTTGTACCACAACAAGAACAATACTCAACAAAATTAGGGGTGTAAAAATTGAGATTTCCCAACTTAATTTGAAATCATGGTCAAGTGAGCGGTACTTGGCTATCTTAACTGGCTCTCTTACCAAATCAGCCTAACATACATATCTTCAAAATTTATCTTACAGATATGCAAGGACTTATTTCATTCAGATAAATAGATACATTTATACTAAAAAAACATATTTGTATAATTCTTCATTTATTATATATACAATACAAAAGTTTCAGCGATCATCTTCAGTTAGAATAGAAGTAAGAGTTGGCTAACTTGGCTTACTATCTTGTTAAGACATTTTTTCTATTAGAAACCGTCAACCAAAACTGTCAACATAGGTTTCTCCAAATCTCAAGCTTGGCCAGCTATCTATGTATGTATCACATATACATGCTTCTTTAATAGAGCTAAAAATTGAAACATTTACTCCTTATTATGTCTAGGGAGGAACTTTTCTTCAAATTACCCCCCCCCCCCAGTTTTTTTCAGTGGGGGTTCAATTTGCTAAATTTGACCCTGAGTTTGTGTTTGGTAGTATTCATGCTTGACTTTTAAAAATTCAGATTTTCATAGAGATCACTGCCTAACAAAAGGCGAGAGAAGTAACTTATTCATTGATCATTCTTTTCTAATTTTTTAATTGATCATTACCAATGCAGCATACTGCCAAAAGATGTTGATCATGTGACGGTTTCTATTAAATTACTCAGAAGACCCGTCTTTATTTCAAACAATTTGAACTAGATGATTTTTACAACACAAAATATTTGTCCATCAGTCGGAGACCCCTAAATTCCAACATCGGGAGTAAAGGATGACTATGATTTGGGGAATTTAATGGAACCCCTAGATTTGGAAAATAAACAATAGCCTTCTAAGACTATGGGTTTTTATGTTTTATCAACGTTTTTATATCTTTTAAGCAAGATGTGCATTCTTCCAAATAATTAATCACCACTTCCCACAACCTTAGTTTACATACTGTTGCTGGGTTTAGGTTATTCATGTGTTCTAACATTTAAATCTATGTATGTATGTATCTATCTATTCAGACTTCACCCAAACCTTTTGATTCATAGTTGAAACTTGGAATTTTGCACACACACTCCCCTCTATGAGTAGGGAAAATATTGTTGTTTTTTTATTACCCTTGTAGACCTTCAGTGCATGTAATTTTACTTTTGCAGAACCAGTTTTAGTTTTTAGAAGCAACTTCCTGGTTAAAAATTGACAAAAAAGTATATAATACCTGGTAGGGGATATACATACTACATAGACAATAAAGCTGCTAAATAATTAAAGGTTTAATGAAGTAAGGTGCTATTTGTAGGAAAAAGTAACCTATGTGATGTCTAATGTATAAATGGAAATTTACCAGCTATTGTAAATGACAAAAAGGATCTTTGTGTTATAAAACTGACAAACTTTCATTTTCCAAGAGTATTGCCTGTGTTGTTGCTAAGACAAACAGAGTACTGGGGCTGATCAAGTATACTTTCACTTATATAGACAAGAAATCGTTCCTTGTATTGCATAAGATTTGATATTCACCCACACCTGGAATATTGTGCACAAGGTTAGTCATCGTACTTTGAGAAGGATAAAAATCTTTTAGGAAAAGTCTAGAGACAAGTTAATACAAGTTTTGAGGATAGGTTAAAGAGGTTAAGGTTGGCATTGTTAGAAAAAAAGGACAGATCAGGGAAATTTGATAAAATTGTTTAAGATCATACAAGGTATAGAACTAGTAGACCCAAATGTATTTTTTACCAAAAGAGAGTACAAGGGACTGAGGGCCCAAACATATATTGTGGAGGTGAATAGCAGTAGATTGAATATCAGAAAAAACTTTTTAGCAACAGAGTGGTATGATACCAGAATATGTTGCATTGTCAACAAATGTAAATGAGTATAAAAAGAATTATGTTTATTAAGCTAAAGCTAATGTCTAGGACTGAGATATTGTGTAAATATGATTATTTGATGTGTGCCTTTATATACAAATGGTAAACTTTTACCCACACTACATGAAATTTTTCAAAGTTTTTATTCCTAATCATCAAATAAAAAATACGTTTTAGTACATGAGCCAGAGCCCTGAAATACCATTATCCGTACCAAATTAGGAGTGAAGTCTTAATATGACTTTCTAAGAGCTACAAGTTTGGAAAATGTATGATAAGCATGTGTATATAAGGGCTAACAAGGGTTGTAGTAGCAGGGAGAAAATACAATTATCAAATGATTTATAAGAATTATGTGGTCCACTACATTCCAAAAATTATAGAAATCTTTTGCCTCTAACTTGGTGCTAAGAAAAAAGAATAGCCAACTCATGGACTATATGGCACCTTTTTCTAATATCATTTACCATGGTGACTAACCACAGACTGAATGGATGTCTTTATATTTACTAAGCTTAACTTAATGTGACACGAAGCCAACGTTGGGGATTGCAAGATGGAAATATTGTGTCATACCAATTCTCCAACAACTCATTATCTTCATTCTCCATTTACTATTAAGCTTTTAGCAGTATCAAATTAAGCTCAGTAAACATCAATTATTTTAGTCTTGAAATTTAACTTAAAATAAAAAGTTTTTGGTAAATTATGAAACAATAATAAAAGTTAACCAGGAGTACGTATCAAAATGTAGAGGTCCCTATATTCTTTTTTTTCAGTAAACATCAAGAGTGAATTTTGGATACTCTACTAGTAATGACCTTATACCATACTTTGTTTAGCTCAAGAAAATAAACAAAATAATGCAATAAGAAAACAAAAGAAGGCTAATGACTAATAATGATTACAGCCACAGAACAGTTAATGGGATGGCCTTCAAATGACCATTTTCTGTAGAGATGATTATTAATTTACTTTTTATTTACAAAAGGATCTATCCAGTTTATTATAATATTTACCATTGATAACATTGAATGTTCATCATATTCCATCTTAGCTTTATAAAAAGGTCTGAATGAAAAGAACTTGTGCCACCAGAGTCAACAATTTTTTCATGCGATATAGGAATGTACACCTATAACCAGCCATTAAGTAATATCTTTTCTCTTATCCTGGGTTTAGACTAAATCATGAAGTACCTTCCTGTGTTCGTTGTTCATTATTTTCCAAATACAGCTTCCTTTATTATTTAGCAGTTTTAGCCTTCAACCAGTGGAAGAATGACAAAAAATTAGAGAAAAATTGCTTAAAAATGCAAATCACTCTCTCTTATAAATCATTGAATAATTTGATTTGTTTTTCATTTCTTACAAAAACCTATTTGACCCATATATATGTAACCCTATTATATATTTTCCAATTCTCTATACTTGTAGCTATTAGAAAGTCATACTGAGTCTTTGTCCCTAATTAGGTTCTGATATTGACTTTTTTGATTAAAATACTGTTTTTATTTGATGTCTACAAATCAATAAAGCTTTAATTATTTAGCAGTTTTAGTGTATATATGTAGTATGTATATCCCTTGCCAGAATTATATAATTTTGTCAATTTTTAACCAGAAAATTGGTTACAAAAAACAAAAATTGTACTGCAAGAATATGATTACATGTAATTCAATTTTTAAAAATATTTTTCTAAATTACAGCTGTCAGAATCTAATAAAAAGTGATGATATATGTTGATTCAAGTCAATATGCTGGTATATCTCCAAGAGATTTGTCCATCGCACAATTTTAGAAAATAGAAAATGAGGATATGTGTAAAAAAAAATGCACTTAGGTAATCAATACATGATAAACAGAAATATGCCGATGGATCTGTTGATATTTCATCGTTTATTTTCATGAATATTACTTACAAATTTACTTTATTATAGATTCTTGTTAAAGAGCGCTAAAAAAAAAAAAAAAAAAAATGCTTACAGGGAATTAATTTTTGGGTTGTTACTGACTTTGATGATATTTCAATGATAATTAACCTCAATGTTTTAGTCGATCAATTGTACGTCCTGCTGTGATTTTGAGATGAATCCAACAATTGCTCATTAGTCACAACAATCCTTAGGATAATAATGAATCACCTTAAAATAACAGAAGGCCATCAAATGGATGAGGCAAACCACTCTTAACAACAAAAAGAAGAGTGTCAATAGACAGAACAAGCAACAAGTGGTATCGATAGAACGAATCTTAGCACGACAATGACTCGTCTTGAAATTACAGAACGCAATTAGGATTATTGATTAGGCTGTAATATTGTCCCAAAGCTTGGTCAGGTAGATCTTGACCAGCCAATACCTTTTTCATCCTTTGTCTTCAAAGATCCACCGAAGGGATTTTAGTAGGGTAGGTTGAGACTTCTCAAGCCGAGCTGGTCCAGTTACAAAGTCACCGATGATATTGGTAACCTCAAAGATGGAGAGAACACTTTGCTATAAAATGTTTAACAAAGTATTTATTCCCTTGTACAGTTTTACAAACATCTGTGATGAACAACAGTAATTATCATTAAAAAACGAGAGGTACCAATAGTCAGAACAGTGCTTTGAATGATAATGACTCATAAGAAAATCAGAGATGGCTGTAAATTGGACAAATTTTGGGGTGATAGTGATCCACTCCTTCTATGAAGATTGCATAACCGAGGAAGGCTGTCGAATGGATCAACTGAATGTTATGGTAGAGCAACAGTGACTAAAAGTATGAGGTCAATAGTCAGAATAACTCCTGGTATGATCATGGTGCCCGCTCATCATGAAGATTGTGCAGCCGAGGAAGGCCATAGAATGAATTGGCTGTAATGTTGTAGTCAAACAAAAGCAACAAAAAGAATGAGATCAATAGTCTGAATAACTTTTGGAACGATAATGATTCATCTCAAAATTACAGAGGATATCTATGCCTGTTTGTGTTTAACAAAATTGCCACCGCTCGGAAATTGAGAAAAGTATGTATGGGTCATTGTAGGGCAATAATTCATTTCAGTAGAAATTCTCATCCTAGCATCTTGCTCTTTGTATTTTCATACGATCTGGATTGATAACCAGTGAAGGTAACTGTAAAGGATTGCTCAAACAGTTGTACTACAAACAACAAAATAGACGACATAGCAAAGAGTGAGGCACCATGAGCCAGGTTTTTTTTTTTTTTGCGCTACATACTAATACAATAAGAAATCAGATTACCGTGGTGTACCAAAATGAAATTTGAATATTCTGTTAAAAAAAGATATCCAATAGCAACATCTATAGCATTCCTCCTTCACACTGGAATTTTTTTTCTAAGAGCCCCACTGGTTTGGAAAGCTTTGCCCGACACAAGCTGATTTTTCACAAGCGAAATAAAAATAAAAAATCTATTCTATTATTATACCATCAAAATTTTCTTTGTAATAACGATTCTGGGAATTTTAGCAACTTTTGTATTGGTCCATTAAAGAGAGTTGAAAGTTTAACCAGGCTAATATGTGGTATGTGTCTTTGACAATTTCTGTTAGATTGGAAAGATTTGTGAACTTCGTGATTAACAAATAGTTGCATATATGCATACTCATGGGCTAAAGAGAAAGTTTAACTGACCACCAACACAAAACTGTTGCTCCACAACCAACAGACTAGGCCCCTAGACAATAGGGATGCCAACTGCTTCGCAATCAAAACTAAAATTGCATTTTTATTATAAATATCTTCAATAATTATGAATAAAATTCAAAGTTAGCGATGTTATTCAACAAAATATCAGTGCTCTATTTGAACCAGCAATGGAAATTGGTTTTGAGGACTTGTTACAGTGAGGTTGGGTTTTGAAGACTAGGTATGAGTAAAGTTTCAATTAGTAGGCACTGAATACACAAAAAAACTAGAAATTGACACCGTTAAGAAGGACACTTTCCAGAATTGGTTCACTTGACATGGAATGATCCATATACCAGCACATATACTTTTTTTCAAAAGATCAATAAGAACAAACTTATATTAAATTGTATGATTTATTGTTTTTCATTCTTACAGCATTTGTGACGGTTGCATAAAAGTGGGTAACCCCCCCCCCCCCAAAAGGAATTTGAACATGGCATACAAACTGTAAGTGGTGGCATATTGCACTGCAAGGTGTCCTGAGTTGACACTTTTCTGAGCCTGTCTGCCATATGGCGTGGTTCTATATTGACTTATTTGTTTACAGTAGCTTTTTTTTCTTCTGGTTTTTGCAAGCACATTTGGCAAGTTTCACAATGGTTTATGAAAAAAAGAGTATGTGTGCTTGAAGTTTTGTTTTATTTTGAGGGAAACTGCAGCAGAAGCTATCATAATGTTTGAGAAGCTTGGGAGGAATAAACTTTAGGTAAAGCACATGTGAGAGCAGAGTATTTGCATTTCAAATGTGGTGAAATGTCACTTGAAATCTGATCATGATCTGGCCGACCTTCAACAAGCTGAAATCACAGAAATCTTGGTAAAGTTTGTTATGAAATCAATGAAGATTGTTGTCAGACCATCGATGAGATATCTGAAGTGACTAGTTTGCATTGAACTTCATCAAAGTGAATGTCAACTGAAGATTTGAAAATGAAAAGGATATTCCACAAAATTCATGCCTTGTTTACTCACAGAGAACAAAAAAAATAAAAAACAATCATTTGAATATGAGACATGATTTAAGGAAAAAAAAATGTTGTGACTGGGAATGAGTCTATGATTCCAGTTTCTAGGTACCCCTTCATATATATTTCATTCTGATTTCATTGATTTATACAGTAACAATTTTTTTTTGAACTGGGAAAAAATAAATTTGGTAAACTTTTTATTCTAACAAATATGCAACATCGAATATTTTAAAAATAATTTTCATGATACTTATTTTATAACAACCTATGCTAAATTTAGTAGAAGTCCAGTAAATCTGTTTTCAGACTATATTTTAACTGTTTCGAATTTTTTACATAATGCATTTGACTGATGGGCTGTGATTTTTTTAAAGTAAAATTATAAATACTTCATTTATTGCCTGATGTTTTAAAATTGAAAATCAAAACTGTCATATGAGCCAGAGGCAGAAAAAAGGGCCACCATCTTCACCTGCAGTCAGACAAATAGAAGATAACTTATGTTTGTAAATACAAGATGAGAGAGAACGTTCATCACTGGCGATTTCTTTCATCACAGCTCTTCTATCAGCAGGGTTAATCTCAAAAATAGTCTCCAAAATTAAAAAAAACTGGCATGAATACAGAATTTCTGTTAAATTTTGCTTATAGTTCAAAGCTGCCTCATAACTTTCGAGTTTATTCATTATTAATATGCTCTTCTAAACTTCACATATTGTGCCTGACGTTACATATCTAAAATACTTTCATCCAGTTCACAGCTCAAACAAAGTAGCATAACTCACTTCACATTGAAGAGGATTCTGATCACCATGTGTTTTCATATGCTTTTTCAAATTGAAGTTTAATGAAAAAGATTTCTCACACACTGTGCACTGGAAGGGGGTTTCTCCAGTATGAGATCTTCTATGTCTTTGCTGCAGAGTTCTATTAGAGAATCCTTTCCCACAGAACTCACATTCAAATGGGGTCTCTCCAGTATGTGTAGCTTCATGTGTTTTTAAATGATCCTTGCGCGAGTAAGCTTTTCCACAGACTTCACATGTAAAGGAAATCTCTCCAGTATGGGTTGACATATGCCTTTTTAAGTGAGCATCCTGGGAAAAAGCTTTGTCACATACCTTACATTTAAAAGGAGTCTCTCCAGTATGAGTTCTCATATGTCTTTTCAAGTGATGTTTTAGAGTGAAAGACTTGTCACACACTTCACAATGAAAAGGAGTCAGACCACTATGTGTTCTCATATGTGTTATTAAGTTGCTATGTTCAGTGAATAATTTGAAACATTCTTTACACTGAAATGGTGTTTCACCAGTATGTGTTCTAATATGCCTTCTTAAATGGTCTCTGAGAGAGAAAGATTTATCACACACTTCACAATGAAAAGGAGTCACACCACTGTGTGTTCTCATATGAGTTATTAAATTGCTATTGTGAGTGAAAGATTTGTCACATACTTGACACTTAAATGGTGTTTCACCGGTGTGAGTTCTCATATGTTTTTTCAAGGTGGGGCTACGTGAATAAGCTTTGTCACATATTTCACATTTGTATGGCGTCTCTTCAGTATGTATCTTCATATGCCTTGTCAAATTTGTCTTCAAAGTGAAGGATTTGTCACATATTTCACACTGAAATCTAATACTAGAACCAACAGTATGTGATTCAGCATGCTTTTTCAAATCGTCTTTGAGGGAGAAAGATTTGTCACAAAAGTCACATGGATAAGAAGTCTCTTCATTATGGATTTCCATGTGCTTCTTTAGTAGTGAATTCAGAGCAAATGACTTTTCACAAAATTCACAGGAAAACTTCATTCTCACTAAATATGGATCTGGATTTTTCAAAATGCCACAGCAAGTCGTGTTGCTTTCATGGGTCAGGGATGTGTTTTCTGCAAACCTGGAAAAGTAGAAAACCTTTTCAAAAAGATGAAGAGTATGGTTCAAATTAACATTATTTAAACTACACAAATTTAACCACTTCTTACGTATCGACCTACATATAAAGTCTGCCTAGAAAAGAACTTACGATTTTGGATGTTTCCAAAACAGAATTCACTGCCTTGATAAAGCTTAAGCAACCAATCAGAGGGGACCTTATTATGCATGCATAAACAGACACTCCTCCATGGGGTTACTCATTCAGCAATGAGATGCAATGACATGAGCTTGTACTGGATGATTGTTATATGCATGACTAACTTTCTTCAAGTCTTCAGCAGGGTTTTAGGGTAAAACATTACATTATCAATTTTTTCCAAAGGTAATTTTAAAAAGTATCCCAATAATTCAAATATCTTCTTTGAAGATTTAATTTTGGTTTTATAAGTGGGGAAAATAGAATAAAATTAGTTGTAAAAATAGGAAAATACCTTTGTGCACTTAAAGCAGGAATTAGACTGTTTTTGAATATTGTTTATTTTTCTATCGACAAATTACTTTGATCACGTACATCATAAGGAATGCGTATTGTGTCTCAGCAGGAAAAAGTTAACTCCATTCAAAAAATTTTCCTCAAAATAAACTAGCCCATATAGGAATTTCATCTGAAGAAAAGTAATTGATTCAACGAATGATTAAATGGATTTTGGAAAATATAACTCCAAAGACTGTTGGCTTGAGGTAAATTTGACAAAACGGTCGTTGACAAAAAGTCCAAGCCTGCAGAAGCTGAGTGATAAAATGATTATCATGATTGAACAATCAAATGTTGCTAAGGGTGGTCATATATAACATGATATATACTGGCTGAAAATACTCACACTACAAGGAGTTATCCCGAGCTATATGGAGCCTACGTTCAATAACCTGGAGTTAAATAATGAATATTTTCAATATCACTTGTGCTCACAATACAAGTCATATCCATATATACAGATTAGCAGTGTTTTTTTTTCCTTGCCTTGGTCAAGAGGTTTCTTCGTTGGCCGTCAGGCTTTTCAACTAACCTCCAGGAGACATCTATTCCTTTCTCATTCAGTTCTAAATGAATTTCAATGAAAGTAAGCTACGGGATGAGAGAGAGGTGATTGAACGTTGGGGCGGATCCAGGAATTGTTTATTATTGAGAGATATCTTTTTCCTCATACATAAATCTCTAAAAATTCAATGAAATTTAGTGGAAATACAGGCCATGAGGTGAGAAATAACAATGATGAAATTTCCAGTACGTGAACATGTAACCCCTAGGGCCGCAACAATTTGTTTCTTCATGATACAACACATATCGTGAGTTAAAAATCACGATATAACATGACCTCAGGTAAGAATAACAACTTCAAAGAGAAAAGTGTTAAGAAATTAGAACATAATAAAAAAGTTATCAGAATACGAGGTTAAGAGAAGAAATAAACTTACCTAAGAAGCGTTACCAGAATATGTGTTCTGGTGAAAAAACGTATGGATGTCCAAAAGAAAGAGGTTAATCCATAAATGTATAACCGGCAACATTACACCCTTTCCATCACTACTACTTCTGCACTGATAGCAGATTTTACTGACTACCATAGAATTTTTAAAATGTCAACCAGTGCTTGCTATTTGCCATAAAATTGGAAATAAGATTTTAAAAGTCAGAAACAAGATGTAATTTACAAAAATTTATTTCAGTCATTAGGATGAAATTTTGGTCTTTTTTTTATTCCATCCATCCAAAAAAAAAAAATTCTGATGATTTAGATGAGATAAAAAATCGTTAGCATCGTTAAAGAAATTTTGCGTATCAATTATTGCCGAAGTGAAAAAATTGCGATACGTAGACGAGGCGTTGCAGCCCTAGTGAACTCCAATTCATTTGAAATAAGACACGAAGGTACAATGGCGAGAACTAAAGTAAAAAATCTCAGCTTCTTTCAATTAATTTGCACAAGAGTGTATCAGTACTTGTGTTATTTGAACAGACATTTTGCTTTAATCGCTGAAGAGTTGGAAAAAAAAAATTGCAATCATCAAAACAAGACATGTATTTTTGTGGTTCTGAATGCCGAAATTATTGAAAATTATTTTTTCTTTAAAGAATTGAATTGTTAAAAAGAAAGCAAGTGTTTTTTGGTTTATATTATTCAGAAATCTTGTTCTGAATCGATCCAGATTTAAAAAGCGAACTCATCTTGCTATATGGCAGAGTTGTCCAACATTTTATTTGGAACCCCCACCTGTTAAAAGTCTTTAATGCCCCTGCGATTTCCCGCATGAAAACAGATTTTCAGCTTGTTCGATTACTGATGAACACTACTTATATATATATATGAGAGAGAGAGATAGATAGATAGATAAACAATAATTTATTTACAACCCCCCACCACCACCAAAGAGTACAAAATAATTTAATAAAAAAACAAACAAACAACAACAAACTTTCCAAACCGTATAATATTTCATTTTTTCTTCCAATTCAGGGTAAATTTTCTACACCTCAAGAAGGGGTTTTGAATACAATTTCAGCGGGTTTACTCACCGCACGGACTGGCTCGCCCGAGGGTGCAGATGTGTCCACCCGATCATGCATACGGGCCACATCCAGAGAAGGGGGGTGTCGCTGATGCCCAGCTCCCCATCCCAGCACATACTCGGGAGGGCCCACAACAAAATTCGACCCTTAGACATGCGTATTTTATATGCGTGATTAAAGTGCAAAATTAACGTCGTCACTACACTGGATTCCAAGAATTTGTGGGACAGAGTTCTAGACATGATATAGTGTCCACATTCAAACTACTGTTATGAACCGAAGAAAAATAGCGGTCAGAAAGTCAGGGTCCTGTCTAGATGATATTTGTATTGAAAAACTGTACATCAAGCGTCGCAAAAAGTCAGTATCCAGTTTTAAAAGATGCGTACATTGTAAATCGATCACCCATTTAAAGCCACCCGCAAAAAAGTTAGTTTTCCACAAAAAAGAAGAGTCTTTAAGAAACTAAAGCCAGATTAAGTCAGACCAATTAATTCTGCATCGGAAAATATATTCGTATTGAGGTTTAGCAAATCTTGACCCTTCTTATTAATGCTACGAAGATTCTGACGAAATAAAATTTTATAATACGGTTTTGACGCCTTCTTTCGTAAAGGTATCGATTTCTAGTATATTGTCATTACAATGTGTGAGTATGCCTTAACACTTTCAAAATTTCAACCCAATATCCAATAAATACTCACTTTTTTTCAATCGACGTGATGATCATATACCGGGAGGAGCCAAAAGAAGAAAAAGTTCAACTCATTGATGACTTTTTTTCCTTTTAGGTATAGTAAGCTACGGCGATTACGGAGCAAGAATTTCCATCCCGGAAGTACGCGGTATCAACCAAAAACAGTACCCTAAAAAAAAAACAATTCAACAATAAGCCAGTCTTGCCAATTTAGCTCTTTTGAAGCTAGATCTAGCTTCCTTTTCCTTGTTTAGCAACAAAATCCTGATTCTAGCTCCTAGCTTCAAATCTTGTTATTTGCAAAATTGTTTTAGTTCATTTTAGCTTTTTTTCTTTCTTTCTTTAAATAACGGATAATTTGCATTAAAAGAAAAATCGTCAACACGGATTTCTTCAGTTTTTTAGGTGGTCAGGCTTCCTGGCAAGCTATGACTCTTTCATGTATAAGGGCCACACCAATGGAGCAAAGACACTGAAAATTTCAACATATATTCCTTATTATGTCTAGAAAAAAATGTTCAATTTCTTTTATTCCCCCTTTAATAGGTATTTAGAGGGATTTGATTTGCAATGTAAATTTATACCAAATTGATCCCTTTGTTTGTGTCTGGCAGCATTCACTCCTGTTTTTTGAAAATTCAGATTTCTTTAGCAATCAATGCCCAATGAGATAAACAACTTATTCGTTGATCACTCCTAACATGGTATGTTATCAATAGATGGTGGTCATAAGACGGTTTCTATTGAGTAACTAACCAGACCTGTTCAATTAAAATTCTGCAATTTTGATTCTTTTAATTGGTAAATAATAAAATGTCTCAGCTGTTGATTATTCAGTGAAATTGCATCTATATTGTTCATATAGTCAAATCATACAAAAGGTGCTGAATGAAATAAGAATGCATATAATCTATATTTCACAGAAGATCCAATTTCTGATATTGGAAATCGGAAGTTTTGTTTGTTGACAGATGAATCCAATGATACATCAAGGAATAAGCTTTTAGGAATAGCGATTATCTATTATAGCAAAGAACACAAAAAAATTGTATACAATCATCTTAGCATGGTGGTTTTAGAAAAATGTGTCGCTAATGGAATCATGACTGCATTGAAAGAAATGATTTCAACCGAGAAACTAGATATTGAAAATCTCATCTCAATTGGTACCAACAATGTTAGCACAATGGTTGGTGTAAATTCTGGATTTTGAAAATTCGGTGATTTTCCAACATTAATTCCATATTCAGTGTGTAAACTATTTGTTGCAATCGGTGATCTCTAACAGGATGTCTCTTTAGAAACTTGGAATCTTCGGTTGTAGAAAAATATTAGTGATTTTCTCATTTCTCGTAAAGGGAGGCAACTTATACACAATTGCACCAAGCTATCAATGAAAATTGAACACCTCAAAAATTTTTAAACAATTCTACCACCAGGTTGCTCTCTATTGAACTTACAGTAAATAGAATTTTGAGCCATTTGTAAGTAATGAAAACTCACTTTAAAATCATATACATTGCTGGGAAATGTTAAATGGCTCAAATGTTGATGTATCAAAGATGAAAAGAATTTGTTTTAACCACTTTAGCATCCCATACCGGTTCTAGTTCAACGAGATTTTTCAGTTGAATAATGCAGGTAAAATATCACCTCAGATACAATGATAAAAGCTCCGAAATGTATAACTAGCCATCAATATTGAATTAAATAAGAAATATGTATATGTAAATATGTATCTATAGCATTAGCAAAAAAGAAGAAAAGAAAATAAAAGTACATGACAGGTTTTTCAACCTTATATTTCTTCAGTCAAGGAAAATTAGTCTAAATAAGAAAAAATTGAACCAAATTTTTTTCCAATTTGGGCCACTTGATGTGAGTTTTTATTTGATTGAAGGCATTAGAAAATTCAAAGCAATCATTCTCAAGGGCAGTGATGTCATCCAGGGGGGTGGGGCGAGGGCAAAGTTGAGCAGAGATGAGAGCAATAGATTAAAAAAATAATCAAATAAAGCTTAATTAAGATTAGAATAAGTAGTCCAGGCAAACTATGGTTTGAATTGGAAAAAATTAAAACGATTATTTTCTCTAAAATGCATTTCTATGAAGTTTCCAAACCACCAAACTAAAAGTCCCAAATAGCAGCCAAATAAATACTCACACTAAGTAGCTTGACTTTGCATCTTCTAGAAAGAACTTGGCTCAGTCAGGTTAAGGCATTACATAAAAGAAAGAAAAATAAATTTCCTATTGAATTGTTTACAGCAGATATTTGGAACTTTGCAACAACCTACACGTGCTTGCACAACTGAATAACACCTTAATGAAAAAAGACATTAATAATTGAAACAATTCATAAAAAACATATATTTTATAAATCACCAAATGGAGTATCTTTCACTTATTTCTTGACCTTATTGACATGAAATAAAAGATCAACATTTGAAAAAAAAAAAATCTATTCATAGGTCACGATCTGTACCCTGCCCTTAAAGATCAACTTTCGCCACCTTGCGGACAATATTGTTCCCTTTGAGAAGGACAGGGGAAGAAGATTTTCTCGATGAAAATATTTTGGAGATATTAATTGGAAACTGCAGTTTTTGAATAGAGAAAGTTGATGTAAAGGTTGATTTTTGTATTTATCCTTTTTCATAGCTCCATTTGGAAAATTTCCAGCCGTTTTTGTGGCACTTTTTCACAATTTTCATCTGGCAACACTGCAATGAGTATGACTCATGAGTTCACATTGTTTTATATGTGTTATATGCAAAACGATGAGTTACCACAGAGCAAACCTGATTTTCTGTGATGGCAAGGTAATTCGAGTGACATTATGTGGACATGTAAGAGTAACGCCCCTTTCATCACTCATCACGTTAGACATTTAAGATCAAATCCGTCATAACCTTTGTCTGTGTTGGTTCGTGTTTTATGCCTCACACATACAATACAAGATGGTGGCAGCTGTGAAGACACTCAAACAAGCAGTAATAAGAAAGAAAAAAAAAAAGAAATACAGTTCATCTAAAGAACAAAACAACTGAAAGAATTGAACATCTGAGGAAAAAAAAAAAAGAAAAATAACAGAACTCAGTAAATCATGAAAAAGTAACTAAAAAATCAATATATCATACAAAAAGAAACGAAAAATGAATTCTATATGAAATGAAGGATCTGCTACACCCATTCTGTTTTCAATTTACGTTTGCATGCACGGACACACGGAAGAAGATTGGGTGAGAGAGGGAAATGGGAAATTTTCTTTACTGAGGCTATAGTCTACTTAATTATCAGCAGTCTTGTATCATCCGTCATTTGACATAGACCTTCCCAAGGATACGCCACCCCTCTCTATCGTGGACGTTGCGGAGCCAACACTTTCTGAACTTGTCCACTTCACCTTCTCATCTCATATTCTGCCAGCCTCGGTTCCACATGTGATCTCTGAGGATCCATGTTGTGAGTCATGATGTCTATAAGTTGCCTGCCATTCTTGCAACATGACCAGCCCATTACCATTTAAGTGTCCTAAATGATCCTATGATGTCTCATACTCCCGTTGTTTTTTTTTTCCTGATATACTGTGCTGTCTTGTGCTCTCTCCATGTGATTTTGAGCATGATTCTCTCATAGAAATCCTTCCTGGGGCCCCTTAGAGTCTGGGGGCCCAAGACCTGTGCCTCATGCTTAATACAGCACAGTATGGAACCTTTTTCTAATATCATCTACCATGATACCTTGTCACAGACCGAGTAGATCTTTTGATATTTACCAAGCTGAACTAAGTATAGCGCAAGGCCAAAGAGGGGGTGGGGTCAAGATGGAAAGATTGTGTTGCACTAATTCTCCAACAATTCTTGTTCAAAGCAGTGTTTTTACCCTCATTCTTCATCAACCAAACAACTTTTAGTCTTAGTATATCAGGATTAGTAAATATCAACTACTGTACTCTTGAACTTTATGAAAAAATGTTTAGTAAATGAATCGAAAAAAAAAATGAATTGAAAAAAAAAAAAAATGAATCGGGGGTCCATGATCTTGAGCCATACTTTATTTAGCTCAAGTAAACTATAAAAAAAATCCAGGTCTGGTTACTCACTCAATAGAAACCATCATGTGATCAACATCTTTTCACAGCATGTTGTGTGAGTGGTGATCAATTAAAAAATTGGAGAAAGGGGTAGTCAATTAATAAGTTACTTGTCTTGCCTTTTCTTGGGCAGTGATCACTAAGAATAGTCTAAAGTCTCAAAAAAAAAACAAGCATCAATGCTGCCACACACAAACTGAAGGATAAATTTAGTATAAACTTACATTGCAAATTGATATCTCCACAGAAAAATTTCAAAAAGCAAAGAAATTTTTTTTTCTGGACAGAGTAAGGAGTGAATGTTGAAATTTTCCTTCCTCTAGTTTCATTAATGCAGCCGCAGAGAACCTACACGACCCCCAACTAATGATAGATGAACTAAATGAAGAGAGCAAGAAAGTCGGCCTACACATGAACTTCAGCAAGACGAAGATCATGTGCAACAACCACATTGGAGATAAAAACACTAAGGTCGAAATCGAGGACACAGACCTCGAGAAAGTAGACCACTACATCTACCTAGGACAACGAATCTCCATGAGACCCTCAAAAGAAGAAGAAATCAAGCAAAGAGTCACACTAGGATGGCAAGCCTTTGGCAGAGCTAGCTCAACCTTCAAAAATAATAAGATCCCATTAATCCTAAAGAGAAGGGTGTATAACCAATGATGATGATGATACATGATACATCCATACAAAGTCATCTAGCCAGCTTAAAAACTGAAGAAACCTATGTTGACAGTTTTGGTTGACAGTCTCTAACAATAATAAAGAGAAAAGAAGAAGCAAAGAAGACTAGACACAAATGGTTCACAGCCACAAAAAGAGAAGCAGAAGAGAAAAAAATTGATTTGGGATAATCTACAAATGAAGACCTTGTGTCATACTTTGCTAAACTCAAGTAAATTATTAAGAAAAACAATGCTATAAAAGACAAAAATGAGCAAAGAAGGAAATTGATTACTTCAACAGGTTGGAATAAAAATCAAACATAAAACTGACACATCTTAGAAATTTAAATAAAAAAAAAAAGAAAAACACTACTGATACTTTCCTAAAATATTGGATCACCCACACATATATTCACACAGCAAATACCAATGTAGACACACTTTTCCCCTCAACAACGCAAACTTACAAACACTACATAGACACATACGATTTTTCTCAATAACATTTTCACTAGATTCAATCATATATACGCACACATGACTTGAATTTTGACACAAACACTTTTTCACCAGAAAAAGATGAGAGATTTGGAACAATAACCTTAATAACCATGCAGCAACTATTCCCTCCAAACTTAGCTATTCGCAAAATTTATCATTTTTCCCATTTAACAGAAATAAATACAATCTATTTTCCAAACTTGTTTTTCCATATTGTCTATTAAATTCAACATTATGTCGGATAAATCTCATCCATCTCCCATATACATATAAAATAGAAAGAAAACTGAACAAGCAAGTTCAATAGTTATTACAATTGTTTGGGTTTTTCTAGTGTAAACATTATTTTTAAAATGATGGAAATTAGATTTTAAAAAATTGGACATTCAATTCACATAATTATCAAAAAACAGGGTTTGGGTGAGTGAATGGTGTAAATCCTATTCAATCAAGAAACAAACTCTCCATCACAGTTGATAACTGAACAACTGTTGCATTGAAATTTGAAATCATATAAAAAAAATTCTATTGAAGAATAAATATGATCAAAATAAATTCTTTTTATGACATCACAGGCTTTTCCACAGGGGAAAAATCTAAAATAGAGTGAAAAATTTAAAAAAAAAATAACAAACATCTAGAAATATCTGGATTCTAGTTTGAAAAAAAAAAAGCTTTTTTTTCCAAATATAGAAAATAAAAAAAAACATTTTAAAAAAGGTCTAGTGGAGTACAGATGCTGATTCTCAAGTCTATTGACAAAACAGTATGGGCAGGAGTACTGGAACACACTAACACATAAATAACCACTCACAGATATAAAAAAAGGATAGAACTATTCGCAATCTTTGATGGCTACGGTGGTTCAGTAATAATAAGTGAAAATCCAACCACATTGTTGTTGACTTTCTGCAATATTGAAAAGCGTCATTATTCTCAGAGTTCTTCCAAATACTTTACAAATTCTGTTTTCTTTGTTGTTTTCCCTTTAATGATTACCAGAATATTTCAACCAATGCATTCTACAGTCTTTGGCATATATATTCTAAAGGTCTTGTTTTTTGAAAATAAGGTCAAAATGTTTTGTTTTTTTTCGTTATTTTCATCTGGAGAAAGAGAGATGCTTTCTCCCAAATAGAATATACGCTTGAAGAAAGTTGTTGAATAGATCGGCCGAAATGCTGTGATAACAATAAAAGTAACAAGACTGGCTGCTGCAGGGTCAAACTTCATCCTGACTAAAGATGATTACTACAACTTTTGTATTGTATTAATTATTTTTTTTAAATCATGAAAATATACATTTTTTTGTATAAATGTATTTATTTATCAGAATGAAATAAGCTTGGGCATATCTGTATGATAAATTTTTTTTGATATCAAAGACTCGTAAATTTAGCTCAATCAGTGAGACAGCCTCAGACAAATCATGGTAGGAGAATGAGGATTTCACGTATCGATTTACATCCCTTACAGTGGTGAGGATTGTTCTTGTTATGATAGGAAAACAAAGTCAACCCCTGATTTTTTTTACTTGAGTTTGATAAAAATATGGAATGAATGCAATAATTCAAAGAAGACTTGCACTTATAGGGCTGTGCAGACCGAGATGAAAATTCAATCCTCAGTTTGCATAACCAATTGGGAGCAAAGGTTAAAATCACTGATTAATTAACACATAATCATTTCAGTAACCAAATATGATAATTTTATAAGCATCGACCTTTGAGATTATGAATGAATTAAACAGCGTTAATAATCATCACTGATCAGCATGAGTCTTTTGATCAGAAATCAGACAATTTTTTTCGTATTTGGGCGGATATCTGAAGAGTTGACCAGTAAGTTTCTACCAAGTTCCTTATTATTCTCATATCGATCTCTCTCCATATATATATATATATATATATATATATACACACACACACATACACAAAGTTTAAATCAGGAATACAGTATATAATGCAATATCCAATGTGTGATAGATTTATTTCCTGAAGTGATCGATACATTTAACATTAAACAGTAAATTAAGTAGGATTAAAGCTTAAAATATAATGAAATAAAGGATTCACGACATATATATATATATATATATATATATATATATGTATGTATATATATCTATATATGTATGTATATATATCTATATGTATGTATGTATATATGTATGTATGTATATATATCTATATGTATGTATATATGTATGTATATATATATATATCTATATGTATGTATATATGTATGTATATATATATATCTATATGTATGTATATATGTATGTATATATATATATATATATATATATATATATATATATGTATATATATATATATATGTATATATATCTATATGTATGTATATATATCTATATGTATGTATATATGTATGTATATATATATATATATGTATATATATATATATATATATATATATATATATATATATATATATATACATATGTATATATATACATACATATGTATATATATACATATATACACATACAGGTGAAAATATTGAAGACACATGAACAGGAGGTAATCTAGAAAATGAATTTATTTCATTTTTTAATTTAAAAAATTACTCCTTCACCAGTTTTGAATATACAACCAGTTCTTAACGGAGTGAGTGAATGAATGGGGGTTGATTCTAGCTTGTAGTTTTTTTTTTTCCATCTGGTTATCTTTAGTTAACTTCTAGTGTTTTATTTGTCCAAGGGCTATATTCCAGTTATCTGTTGGGTGGGGCCTATCCTTTTTATCACTCTGTTGTCACTAGGGGTCAAGAGAAATTGTTGTGGAGTGGGGTAATATGGTATGATGTTGGATTCTAGGTTTGGAAAGGCTATGGTGGTAGTATTAGCAAGAATTTGGTACAGTGTTGATAGCTTTTACATTTGTGAATTGTTTGAATTTATTTAAATTTGAAATTCAAGAGTATAGGATTCACATTGGATTTTTATAAATCATGCATTAACATTGATTATAATAGTTAATGTTTGATATCTCTAATAAATTTGTGGAAGTATTGTAATAGATTTTGAATAGGTGGTCAGGGTTAGGGAGAATGTATGTATAAAGTGTGTATTTATGCCTATGAATTATGTTTGTTGGTGTATAATAAAGAGTATGATATAATGTTCTCAGGATGATTCAGTTTGTCATTGAAACGATTGAGGGAAATTGTTTTTTGCCTGGAAATCAATCTAACTTGCAATACATGGGGTCTGTGTTTAATCAAGTTTTTTCAATTCTTTCAATGATAGTGAATTCAACATCTCAGGTGTAGTCATGGTCTGCTAATTCAAAATGTTGTTCAACAGGTAATACTATGTTGATGTGTATCTATTTTGTTCAGTATCTAAAATTATTTGATCTATAATAGAAAAACCATTCTGATTTCCCATTGTATTGTTCAGAGCAACGTATACATTCTCAGAAGTAGATTATGTTTTTATTTTTGCAATTAGATTCATGGATAAAGAATTCAAAAAGTTAAAGAGTTTGCAGTATAGATTATTTTTATTGTTGCTGCATGGCTGACATAATTTTACTGTTTGCGTGATGTTTTTTCTAAGTAATAACTTTTCGTTTGGTATGGTGTTTCCACCTATAATTTCTTTAATATTTTTTGGTCGACATTGCGTCAAAATCCCTGTTCTTCGGAATATATCTTTTTAATTCAGGTTTCAGTTTTAAAACTTTCCAGTGGTTCCTTATTATTTGAGATAGCGGGGGAAGAGTGTTATCAAAAATTGTCATGATGGGGAATCGATTGGTTTTCTCTTTAGTTGTTAACACACATGCAGTGCATGTCAAAACTATATCATACCTATTTAGAAGACAGCATATTTATACTTAATTTAAAGTTTTGAAATGATTTATTTTGTAGTGGTTGGAAATTCAGTAGCAATACCTAAACGCATCATTTGGTGGATAGACTAAAACCCTTTCTTGATAATCAATAAATGGTTACTGAAAAATAGAAGTTTTAGTGGATGGTTTCATAACGATATCAATTATTCCAAAAATATAAAACATTTTCAAAGTGAACGATTAATTTTGCAGTTTCTTCAATTAGAAAGTGATTTTTTTTATTTGACCAGAGATTCTAAAGATAAGTAATGCATTTTAAGGGAAATATATGTAATCTTTAAGGTATGATTCCATGGCTGAAATGTTACCACTAACTCAGTGAGCTTAAGTAGTATCCCATAATACCAACTGTCTTGGTTGGTCATTGGTTGTTTAGCTTCAAATATGGCTGATACAACCAAGTGAACTAAGTTTCAGCTTGGTTTCAGAGCTTTGTAGCATTTTCTTTTTGAAGTTTTTTTCATTTCTAATTTTAAGTTTTTAAAAAGATGGATGTTCTTTCATATTGATATGGGCCAACACTCTGGTGACCACCCATGACAAGGGTCTAGTGTTGAACTTAGCATCTTTAGGCAAGAGTCAGCACATTATAGCAGCACTCATGAAAGTTGGTCAATCTCGTGTCTCAAAAGTACTAATAAGAACAAAGGATGACACAAAATTTATACCTTCAGGGTATTCGGAACTTCAATACTGTGGGACCCAGTTACATTGTTTGTTTGAGGAGCTGAATAAAACTAAACAAGGGTATACTATTGTCATAGACAAAATTTACATATTGTTTTTTGGAGTAATATATATATATATATATATATATATGTATATATATATATATATATATATATGTTTGTGTGTGCATGAAAATATTTTGTTGGCCAACAAATGAGCAGAAGACAAATGAGCATGAGACAATTGAGTGAATCTATACCTTCTGTCAGTTGTGTTTTGGTTCGTGTACAAGGAGTATTAATAAATTGATTAAGTCATCATTTAATTTTTATTAAAAGTATAGTAAGGCATTTACTAATTTCATTAGTTTTTAGCTACTATTTATTGTCACCTGGAATTTTTTTTCTTTTCTCTGAAAATCACAATCCAAGTCCTGCACAGCAATGTTTGTTTTGGTTTCTCTTGAGTGTATAAGTAAAACATCTATCTAATTACTTATTTTTGGATCCGTCAGTCCTTACCAAAAGTTGTAAGCAATGTTCACTGGATTTGAGAGAGAGAGAGAAATCAAATCACTTATTGTCAGGTAGTATCCTCCAGTCCCGTCAATTCACACAGTGTCTACTTCAATCTATCTGGCAGTCACCAATAGTCATAAGTATGAGAATTGTTCATCAAATGATGATGTACACACTATTGAAAAGGATGTCCATACGTCAGGCATCAAATGAGTAAGACGAATTATTGCATTGAGATCATCAATAATCTGAGAGGCAAGAAAGATTTTAGCTACGTTCATGGTAGTTAAAGTAGCTGTTAACATATTTCAAGAATGTAAAAAAATACTCCCCCAAAATATATACCACCAAATTAGAAATGTTGAAGGTTTGTACAAAAATAAAAATGTTGTTGGCGAAGAAATACATACTGACAAATTACAAATGTTGAAAGTTTGTATGAAAATTGCTTTGTTTTTTTTCTTTTGTTGAAAAGATATATATCACCAAATTTCATTGGGTAATTTTTCCATCCAATTATTTCTTTCAAGTTGATTTAAATTTCAAAAAATAATTCTGGATTATATTTGCTGTAAGTGGAAACATGTATGAGAGGTTGGTCTCTCTCCAAGTCTTGGGGGTTTCTTAATTCTATCAGCATTATTGTCCAGCTTTTCAATCCCTTTGTTTATTAAATATATAGGATAAACTCTCTGGTTGAGGGTTTGACATAAATCCTCTCGGCAAATTTTTGGTTGTTGATAATGATGAAGACATTGCATGCTAAGGAATAAGGGATAGATTTTATGCAACTTTTGTAACATGTTGAGAATATCAGAGATATTGTCCCCGTGACCATTTCCAAAAGATAAAACAATTATTGTGTAGGGCAGACAAAGCCTGCTATTATTAGTCAAAATGCAAGGTTTTTAGGGCTTAAAATCACAATATACTCAACTTCTTACATCTCGATTGTATTTTTCTTCTGATTTGTGAATTTTGACAAGTCGTAAAAGTTGCCGAACTTGAATAAATAACCATTTTCCTTTTTCACTAATTTTGATCACGTAGAGCAGAACTTGATAATTTGAGATATTTTTCGTCTTTTTCATCTATCATTTAATCATTAGATTGAGTTTATTGAATTCTAGTTTGATATCATCAATAATAACCACAACTTTCCCTTTATCAGCTTCTTTTATAATTATATCATTATTACCTTGAATATCTTTCAAAGCTTTTCTCTGCATGAAAGATTTTCAAATACATTAGAATTTTCTGTGAACTCCAGTTTTTCAAAGCAGACGTACAAGTCTTTTTCTTCCCTTGTCAGGACAATATCTAGATTTGTTCTTCAAAAGGGAATCATCTATGATATCAGAATCATAAAACTTTGCTCTTAGTCTAAATCTATGTTCAATTTTTCATAAGGTCTCCTTCTAATTGTCAAATTACTTCGGTCAATTTATATGGAGATGAATTCAAATCGATACCCAACTTGTATTCCATAGAAAATAATTCCTGTTCTCTACATTCCATTGTCTGATGCAGAAATATTGGCCTGTATAGACACAGCATATGGTCAGCACTTCCAGATTATTGTTGGTCAATGTGAGTTTTCTGTCAATCTCTTTATCACAGGGTTATGAATTTTTATCCCCCAGTAATGATTTTCTCTCTCTGGTATGTTGTCTCTGTTTCTGTCCAAGTTATCTTAGCCTTCCTTCTTTTCTTTGAGCCTCTCTTTCAAGAAGATTTAGCCACCATAGCCTTTCCTTCTGTAGGATTGGTATAGACATTTGGTCTTCCTCACATTTTGATTCCCATGACTCAAATGAATGTATTTCCCCAGGACACAACTCCTTGATCCCAGGGATGACTTCTTTGTCAGTTTCCAAATACATGGTTGTATAGTACATAATTTTATCTTTTATCTTATCTTCACTTAAGCATGAAGTTTAGTGACATTTGATCACATTTTGATTTTCTTTTGTTCTTCCCCGTCCTGTAGAGTCAATTTCTCTCTGAATACATCTCTTCGATCTCAAGAAAATTTCCATAGAGCAGAGCCATTTCCTTATTTCTAATGGCATCGCAGACTGCAATCTTCCTTTCATTTGGGAGATTCTTCCACATCAAAAGTTTTTTGTCTTCTAGCTTTATACGCTTGTCTCTGAATGAAGCATTTTTCTACGACTAGTAAGTTTCCATTATGTTTTTTTAAAAAAAGGATCGACAAATGATTCTGGATTCCTTCTCTTCCGTGGATCTGGAACTTAACAGGTTTATTATAACTTCTAATTTTCCATTGAGTTTCCTTTCATTCAATGTTTTCCAGCTGCTTCCACCAGCATTTTGCGTATTTCCACAATTAATCGTTTCTGTTCATGTCATCTTCACATCGTAGTAAATTATATAAAGTTATATAAATCCAACAAAAATAAAACATTTCAAAACGGTCCAGAAACACTAAATTTCCATGTTAATTACATATTTTGGCCTTGGATGAATGAAAAATGAACAAAAGAAAGACGAACAGGAATATATATATTTATATATATACATACATATACATGTATATGTATGTATATATATTTATATAATTGAATAATTGAGTCATCCACAGACAGCTGATTTGTTGTATTAAAACTCTTCAGGGTGGCTATAGACTATCCATTATCCCATCCAGTACCACGAGGTAGGATCGAAACCTTTGCTTCAGACCCAGGGGCTGGCATTTTACCTCTGCCCCACGCAGAGCCAGACGATCAGTAAGGCTGAATTTAAGCAATATATTTACTTACACACAATTCCCCATCCATCAGAGTGCTCTATTCAAGAGTTGGAAGAGCATTGCTATATGGCTTATAATGAATGAGTTACCTTACTTGAAGAGTGCTCAACCCTGAATTAGGGAGCATTAATTATAATGATAATAATTAAGTAATTGATTATATATATCATATATACATATATAAGCAAAATTACCTTTTATTTCCCAACTAGTTTTAACCTGTAATCATCCTCAGGAGAAAGAATGATATAATAATATTTTCTAATGTTATTTTCATACTATATGACACTGAATCATTTGTTTTAAATCATGCACTCGATATATATATATATATATATATGCATGCACACACAGAGTCTTTGTTTTGTATCCATTTGTAAGGGTGAATTTGTGAAATTCTATGGTGAAAAAAAAATGGCAAACAGCCAATCATTTTAACCATTACAATTATTGTTACATCAGGTCATTCCAAAAGTGATTCCACATTTCTATAGAGGGAAAAGAAATCACTTCAAAATGAAACAAAATTTACAATCAGGTTTCAAAAATCTAATCATTATCAGCCATGACAAAAGTCAACAGTGAAACTAATTATTTCATTCCTTGTTAGAAGAATCTCGGATTCTGAATGAAAAGAATCCTATCCGGCAAACCTGGGGGTCAGACTGGGGGTGAACCCAAATTTCAGGATTCTTTTTTTTTTGATTCTTGGACCGAGACTTGATACATACTAAAGTATGAAATGAACGATGAAAAGTAACGAGAAAAATTCGGTTCAATAGATCTAATCAATACATTTTTGGAGCAGGGTCTGTTTGATTGTTATCAATCTGTTCGAAAATTCTTGGAATATACAATGCGAAATATATAACAAAGAGTAAATGAAGAAAAGAATAAAACTGTTTATTACATAAAAATTTATCCAATTCAGAGATAGGTTCTCATTGACCAGTGATTAGTGTCCAAGCAGCAAAACTAGCCAGTTTTCTGCAACAGGATAAATGGTCAAGTCCCCGACTGAATTCATCTGGACAGTAAAGTCAAATAAGGTTACATATTATATAGTATGTTTCTGTGTGTACGTAGGCACATCAATAAGTCCATAGTCTAATGATGAAAAGGGAAAAAAAAGAAAGAAAAAAAAAAGGAATTTATTTTACACAACAAATATTTATTTTTCAGCATAATCTCCTTCCTTGTCAGTGCACTCAATTCAGTGATGAATATTAATCCCATAGATCAGACAGTTCTTTTCTCAGAGATATAAAAAAAAAGTGCTAGATGGATGGGTTTATAAAGTTGCCTGAAAGACGGCAGAAGTAAACGAAACGGTAAATATGATGTCCAATAAAATTCTCTCTTATTCTACCTTAATAAACCAAACGAACATTTTTCTCTAACCCGATGATTTATCACTATTCTCAAATTTCACTCAATTTTAATATCTTCTCTTTATGTTAATACAAAAAGCTTGCAGCATTTTCTGACAGAATCTTTTATTCATACAAATTCATAGTATCAGTATTCAGCCATCAAAGTTTTTCCCGGGATTCAATGACTGTATACCACCATTCAGATAAATTGTGTACTTCATCAAAAATGTTTGTAACTAAACAAGCCATTCCCATCCTTGCTTGCACCTATTGCATTATCACCATAGCCTTCAGCGATCAAATTTTTCCTCAAATTCGACAAGTGGAAACAATGCTGAATATGCATTTGATATGTAGCCATGAAATCCTACAAAATAAAGTAGAATTATCACTTTTCCATAAAGTTCTTCAGGACTATAGATGCACAAACAAAAAAGAACTGACTAAACTTTATAAACACTTCTAAGATTTCTAAAACATTGTGCAGCTGATGGTATTTAGAACTCCTGTATCAAATCTAATGAACATTTTTGAGAAAAAAACTATTCTATACAAAGGAGTTATCACAGCTTCCCTTCAGAGTGAGTTGTCAAGTGACCTTCTAAATTATAGGGTCAGCAACAAAAAGTGTCTCTGGCCAGATCACAGATTGATAATTAGATCGTGGGCCAGGTAGAGCTCATAAAAAGGCTTTAGATATGGTAATTACCCATTTGAATACATCTAGTTATATTTTGCTTAAAATCACTGAATAACACAAGCTAGGAAATCATTTGTGTTTAATCAAAAATGCTAATTAGTAATCAAAGAGCTTTTTTCAGTTGCAATTTATTTCAATCAAGGCATCTTTTGGATCTATTACAAAGACACATCAAAACATCGTCAAACCATCTTTGCAGGCTGGATCTGGCCGTGAACTGTTGGCTGCCTACTTGTTCTCAATGTTCTTTGTGTGAGGAAGCTTTGGTACTGACTTCACACGTAAAGGCTCCCCTCTGGAATGGATTTTCATGTGTTTTTTCAAATAAGAACTTTGTGAAAAAGACTTGTTGCATACTTCACAGGGATAAGGGGTCTCCCAAGTATGGGTTGCAATATGTTTTTTTAGATTGTCGTTGAACAAAAAGCATTTTCCACAATATGTACACGAAAAAGATTTCTCTCCAGTATGGGTTTTCATATGCCTTTTCAAGTTATGATTCAGAGAGAACTGTTTGTCACACACTTCACACTGAAATGGAGTCTCTCCATTATGTGTCCTCATATGCCGCTCCAATAGAGCATTTGCAGGGAAAGCTTTGAAGCACAATTTACATTGAAAAGGAGTATCTCCAGTATGTGTAGCGATATGCATTTTTAAATGATCTTCACGTGAGAGAATTTTTCCACAGACTTCACATGCATAGGCTCTCATTTCATTATGGGTGTCCATATGCCTTTTCAAGTGAGCTTTCTGGGAGAAAGCTTTGTCACACACCTCACATTGAAAAGGAGTCTCTCCAGTATGAGTTCTCATATGCCTTTGCAAGTGCTGTTTTAGAGAGAATGATTTTTTACACTCTGTACAATGAAAAGGAGTCACACCAGTGTGAGTCCTCATATGTGTTACTAAGTTGCCACGTTCAGTGAAAAACTTGAAACATTCTTCACATTGGTATGGTGTCTCACCAGTATGTGTTCTCATATGACTTTTTAAATGGTGTCTGAGAGAGAAAGCTTTGTCACACACTTCACAATGAAAAGGAGTCACACCACTGTGAATTCTCATATGTGATTTCAGGTTGCTCTTCTGACTGAAAGTTTTGTCACATACTTGACACGTGAATGGGGTCTCACCAGTATGTATTTTCATATGCCTTTTCAAATGACTCTTCAAAGTGAAGGACTTGTCACATGTTTCACACTGAAAAGCAAGACCAGAACCACTGGTATGTGATTCTACATGCTTTTTAAAATCGTCTTCGAGAAAGAAAGATTTGTCACATAAATCACATTGAAAGGAAGTCTCTCCACTATGGACTTTCAGATGCCTTTTCAACTGGGAATTTAAGGCAAATGTTTTTTCACAAAATTCACAGGAAAACTCCATTCTTGCTGGAAACGATTATGGATTTTCAAAGGTGTTACTTCGAGTCTCGTTACTTTCAAGGGTCAGGAATGAGTTTTCTGCAAACCTGGAAAAGTGAAAAACATTTTCAAAAATATGTAGAATATGTTTGAAATTAGCATTTTATAAACTAAACAAATTCAATCACTCTCTACAAATCTACCAGCGTACAAGGTCTGTTTTGAAAAGAACCTACTATTTGGAATATCTTGAGAACCAGTTGTGTTGTATTGTCTTGATATAACTTGGCAACCAATCAGAGGGGACCTTATAACACATGCATGAACAGACCATTCTGTGGGGTTAGTCAGTCAGAAGTGAGAAACCAAGAGGTGAGCTTGTGTACTGTGAGACCATTACATACAATGCCCATTCTAAAGGTCTCCTGTAGGGTCTTTTGACAAAACATCATCCAAATTTGGCTTCCACTGACTTCAGGCTTATTCAAAGGCGAAAAAAAGAAAATCACTGGAAAATATGATTTCAAACGATGGATGAGATTAAGGACAAAACATGAAGCAACTGATCATGATTCAAAAAGAGGACTTGGCAGACAATGGTTTTTTCATTAGCATTTTCTTTTATCTTGAATCTTTTTAGTTGCTTTTTGACAATGCTTCATATGATTAAAAATAAATAAGAATACAACTTTGTAGACTGTTTTTAAAATTGGAGTGGATGCTGAAAAAAGTGTGAGAGGACCCAAGAAGAGTACTTAAAAGGGGACTAAAGTGCCCTAGGTAGGCTATACTTTTGTTAAGATTAAATAGCTGGATACTTTTTGGACAGACCTTATATATGCACATCATACATATGTATAGACTGAAAACCTTTACAACTTCAAACATCAAAGATGTGAGAGAATTTTCTTAAATTTGTCATTTCAGTTAATCATTTCAATACATCTGAATTGAAACGCAGTTTATGATTATATATATACATACACACACACACACATATATATATATATATTTTCAAACATATGTATATAGGTATATATTTACACACATACACACAAAAGTGGTTTGTTTTTGCATAAGTTTGGTTCATTTTTGGAAATGAATCAAATTTTTGCAAAAACAAACTTTTAGCTTCACCTTCAAATAATCTTATGAGTCTAATCTTCAACAAAATCATCCCCTCCACAGTCAATACACCATTCCCAGTATTTTTTCCGTTTCCAGAAGTTGTTTTTAGGGATATTGTGCAGATCTCGTATTTTCTTCTATCATCTGAAATGGGCAACTTTTCAGGGTGGTTTTCAGCTCTGGGAATGAAACCGTCGGTAGGGGTAAAATCTAGACGCTAGGGTGGCAGGGGCCGAGAGTTGTCCTGTGCTTCCTCAAAAAAGATGTTTCTCATTCGTAAATCACGTGGCAACATGATGGTGCATCATCAGTTTTTCTTTCAAAATCACGTGACACAAACTCTAACAGATTCCAACCTCTTCAGAGATTACACGGACAGTCAGGTGACAATTCCAAGGGACCACAGCATACCACTTTCTCAATGTGATCATCATCCATCGAAATGGAAGGTTCTCAAGATTTAGTGGATGTTCTTCCCAATTTGAAAGGCTGGCACCACTCGTAACATTGCATACAATTCAGAAAATCCACCCCACACTCTGTTACAATATTTAAAAAGTTTTTTTTTCTAATCTGAAACAGTCACGAGCAAGCTAAAATGTCTCACTGGTGCACCGTTTTAATACTCTGGTTTCTTTAAGGATAGACCTTGTATCATATATTTATACATGCATAATTCTGACATTTATATATACAAATATATGTAGTATAGATACTCATGCTTACATATACATGTGTTGTATATTAGAGAAGCCTTAGAACGTTTTAAGCTGATTGAACTTGATTTTCCGAAGTGTCTAAAATTCTAAACACCAGTGCAAAATCTTTTCTTTTTCTTCTTCCAAATTGGCCAAGCCATCTCAAAACAAAACAGAAACACTTTTCAGGCAACTAAAAATCATAAATTTGATTCATTTATTTCGATAGCTGATGTAAGTATCATTTTTGTATTCCAGCAAGATGATACCTCCCAAGAAGACCAAGTATTGTGCTGACACAGCTCTTAAAAATCACATTTGCATACCTTTAGCACATCAAGTCATCCTAATTTTCTGTGAACAGAGCAAATCCCAGTTACTTGACTTTGAAAAGAATTAGCTAGAGATCTCGAAGATAGAATCTCAACCCTAATTACTTGGACGCATCTTCATCAATCAGATAGATCAATCATCATATTTTGGATCAAAATTTAGCTGACTACTGTCTTAGGGTAATGGACTTATTGATCTATCCTTGTATGTATGTGCATATACAGACAAACACACATTTCTTTTCACACACATGCATATATAAATCTATACATTAACTGCCTTTCTACATTATTTCTTTTCATCCCAGGGTGCCTTGTTGTAGTGTAATGGTTAGCAAACTAGTCCTGTAGATCATTACCACTGAGTGGTCACTTCAATTCTTGATCCTCACTGGATAAACCATGCTTGAAGTCTTGTGCCAAAATGAAGCTGAGCTTCGTAAATAACTATTTTTTAAAATCTTGGTTGGTTTTCGTCACAAAATTGAAAAAAGAAATAACTTCTATGATATGAACCTCTACACACTTTTGAAGGAAAATATGATGAAAAAAAACACCTGAAACTTATAATAAAGATCAATTTTTTTGTAATAAGTCAGTGTATCATTTGTAAGAGCAATGGAGAACAACCTTTCGAAAAAAAATTTATTCCTAATCTTTAGAACAGGATATTGTGAATAGATGAGTAAACAATGGAATGTAATGATTATTATTAAAAAGTTTTGAAGTGAAACACACCCAGATTTTAAGATTCTATCAAAGATTTATAATAGAATTTCTGGCACTAATTCATTTATATATGAAAGTGATATTTTGAAAGATGAATTAGTGAAAATATTTTTTAAAGTCAATCAGCTTCCAACCTCACTTGATTTTATGAAATTTCTAAAATATCATGTTTGCTGAAAATATTTACTTTTCAATCAAGATAAGTTCTCAAAGTTATTAAATCAATTAATATTATATTCGATATCTCTTCCGGAGGTTGTGAAAATATGCCCTGAACCAGAGAATAAAAAATTCAATAAAACAAAAATTTGTTTTGTATGGGAAGTTTTCTAACAGCTATTTTTTTATCGAAATGTATAATTGACTTAGAAGTTATGGAGGCATAAAAGGAATCGGCTCAATAATCATTTTTAAAAGATTTTTTTTAAAAAGCTTAAATGTTTCTTCAATATTTTAGGATTCTTTATTTGGTTGTTGTTTGGAATAAGGTCCACAATAAAAAAGAGAAGGGAGGTAACTAGAGTAGACAGTCTTTTAAGCTGCTGCTGCAAACTTATTATAGAACAAATGAAAGCTGAAAATCTGACTATATGAAATGGTATTTAAAAAGAATTAACAACAAAGAATGTAATTTAGGGTTAGTATTCGAGTTGCAATTACAAAAAAGACTGAATATTTTTCCATATTTGTAACACTCAAATGAATATACAGTTGAAATTAATATCATACAATAATTAGATGAATTATCATTTCTAACAGTATTTCTATGCACAAATAAATAATTAAATAGTCTTTTATTTGTTCTGAATAGTCTACATAATTTATGCTTTATGCTATTATCATGTACAGCATGTATACTGGTTACCTCTTTTTATTTTGGTGAGACTCATCCGAACAATAATCCTCCATTCTTCATGATTGCTTCTTGAATGCTATTAACCCATCACCTGTGCATAATGGGAATTTGCATCATTCCAATTCTATAGCTAACTCAGTAAAATTTCATTTTATTGATGGCAGTTCTGTGAGTCAGGGCTTTTATCTTGCGAACGGTAACTTGCAATGAATAACTACCATTCTTGACCACCTTCTGCAGTTAATGAGTTAAATAAAAATGTTTCAATGGTTGAAAAATGTAAAGTTTAATAACATCCAATGTTCCAGAGATTTTCAATAGAATTAATTCATTTTTTCATTGAGGTTATTATACTATAAGTATGTATGAGAGGCCAGTCAAAAAAGAATGTTTTATCACCTCCCTTCGTCACTCTCAGGGTAGTCACTTATCTTACTTAGTTAATTAATGCAACAACACAAGATGGCAACCATGTAAATCAACAATTCCTGAATCATTCTATCTTGTCTTTCTGTAGCAGCTAACAGGAGAACTGCATATGACTTCAAACAGCATATTAGTGACAGGATCAAAAAGGTAGCTAAAATATACTAATCTGCCTATGTATTGATGACTGTCTACGAAAGAGTATCTCAACAATCAACAGCTGTTTGACAGACTGAGCTACTGTTAATCATGCCAGGGCGTACTTGCAGGAGAAAGAGAAGTAAAAAAATTTGGTAAAAGTGAATTGGAATTGGCATCCTTGGGAGCAGTTCCAAGCTCCACAAGAAAGGCTCTTGCAGATTATGAGTCTTTCTGTAAAAGACATTTTCCATGGCAGAGTGTCGAGCATGGAAAATTTTCCTGGCTGTGAATTCCCTTATATTCGACAACAAGAAAGGGGAACAATAAGACAGCGAAGACTTTCTTATTTGAACAAGGATTTAAATTGTCTTCAATTCATAGATTCCAGGGAATCAGCCACATTTTATATTCCATCTAGGTGCCACCATAAAAAATTTTATCTTATTGGGCGGAAGCTTAATCTACAAGAGGCTTTTTTTTTGAGAGATGGCTATGGTGAAATTTCAGACCCTATAGATCAATGGAAACTCTTTTCCTGGACCTTTGAGGAGTACTTTTGACACAAAAACCAGCACCCACAACAATGGAAATACTTTAATAAGTTTTTGTAACACAAAAGACTTTTTGGGCCATATATTGCCCTTAAGTGGAAGGATGAGTAACTAGTTTAAGTCTCCAGAAACATGTCTGAAAGGGATCATTGCTCTTCTGAAATGTCAGTATCAAGATTCCTTCTCAACAGTAGCTGGATCCATATATGCATTTATGTCATCAGCCAAGTAACATACGATGCTACCTGGAAGCCTCATTGGTGAATTCTGTGTAAGAAGCTCACAAACTGGAACCGTTGTGGTGCCTGGCTATTCTGAATAGTAGGACAGACGGGGGGGGGGGGAGTTCCAATAAGAAAAAATTAATTATGAAAACAAAAATAAAATCAACTGTATCCATTTCTACTATTCTTTGTATGTTTTCAAAATAAATACATCTTTTCTTAAAGAACAAAGTTTTCTCAAAAGCAGAAGAAACTTGATCTCTCATAGCAAATATCCCATGATTCGAAATGCTGAAGACAACAAGGGTTCCTTTAGAGGGAGATTGCCTAAATTTTTATTGAAATCCAACATTTGATTATTGGCAGATTTCTCAAATCTTGGTTTGAGATGCCTGTCGCTTGGTTATTGATAACATAGCTCATGTGCATAGAAAAAGGTTTTTATCAGCTTTGTGAACCCATACTTCAAAGTTGATCATAAAACGCTCAATTAGTAATTTTTCTGATGACAAAAAAAATCAGTCACGACAGATTCGAGGTAATTTGTTTGTTATAAAATTTAAACAAAATAATATTTTTAAAATAGTCTAAAACCTGCTTAGAGAAAACAAAAGGGCTATCTTCCTGATCCGGCATTCATCGCATTTTGCGATTTTGGACTATTGGCGAATTTTGTTATGGTAGATCATATGCATGAATTTCTTTTTTTTCCAGAAAAATGGTTTTGACGGTCTTCTTTTAGCATGAAATCTATTTCAATATAATTTTTCATGTATACATATTTAAAGCAAAAATTAGTTACTAAATTACGTGTAAAATTGTTTTTGTTTTTTTTGAAGAAAATATATATTTATAATGGAATATCACTAACAGTTGATAAATATTTCATTATAAATGCTGCTTTTCTTGAAACAACAATCGCATTGTTTACGAGTAATTCGAAAAAGAAAATGTTCGTTTTTGCCTCATCGATGGAAGAAAGATTAGCTTTTCAAGAGAAAAAAAACAAAAGTAAGATTTATATTGCAACTATTCAATTAATCATAAAAGAATTTTTTATGATATATATATATATTAATAGAATTCTATATAGAAAGAAAACTGACAAAACCGGTTTTTCTGGAGAGAGAAAAAAAATTACGCGTATGACCTTCCGTAACCGAATTCGCCAATCGTTCAAAATCGTAAAACGTAATGGATGCCGAATCTGGAAGATGGCCTGTGAAAAAGTGTTTTTTTCACGACTGACTCTTAGCTATTAACTGACAATCAATACGAAAATCTAAACTTGAAAGCAAACATTATTGTAATATGGTCTGAAAAGATCATTAAAAAGTGCGTAGAAGTACCAATTAGTCTCTTAATCACATTTTATTTGAAAAAGTCAAGTGAAAAAAAAAATAAGTAATACGAACGTACCTTCCAATCGATATAAAATTTCACAATTCAAATTCACTTGTATTAAAAACGACTTAATTCAGTGATTTATTTTTAAATATCGCACAAAAATACAAATTTTGGATTGAATTAAAACAGGCTGTTAAATATACATCCCTCAGACAATCAAAATTAATAATAACACACCCTCGGAAGGTTTTTTTTCTCAATTACGCAATTGAGACAATTACTATTACACTTAAATCAGTAACAACAAAACCCAAATCGTAAGAATTTCAGTCAAACATACAATAAGTACTTACTTTCTTCGATTAACGTGATCTTTATTCACTGGAAGAAGCCAAATTAGGAGAAAATTCAACTTGAATATGATTAATTTTTCCTCCTATTAGTATCAGCTACGACGAATCAGGAACTTGGATGTAGGAAGTTAGCGGTGTGGGGCCAAAAGCAATACCCTAAAACGATTTCTCAATAGGTATGACTTCCTTATCGTGATCATGTTAGGTACATTTTGTTTTTATCATGAAGATGATAATAATTACTGCTGTTACTTTTTCAACTGCAACAAAAGTCGACATTTCTTTGAATAGGAAAAAAAGTTTCTCGTTCAGACCAAATTTGTTTGGAGGGAAGGAGAGAGAGAGAGAGAGGGGGGGATTCGGTGAAAAAGCGGAAAATTCTTTTTCACGCCACAATGTCATATAATTCTTTTCTTTTCTTGAATCAATTGTCGAATTTGAAAGAACGGTTAAATAGTTTAACAGGAGGGTTAGAAGGAGGAGTGCAGAAAATGAAGTTAGATAGTTTAATACAATAGTAGGAAGAGAAAAATGAGAATGAAATGTTGTTTAATCAGAGGGTAGGAAGAGAAAGGACTGAAAACACAGCTAGGTAGTTTAATAAGAGAGTAATGAGAGAGAGAGATAATAGAGAAAAGAGATAATTTCTGAAAAGGTTAGGGAGAGAGAAAAGAGGATATAAATGCTAGTTTGATAAGAGAGTAGAAGTGAGAACACAGAAAAGAAATGGTGTTTGATACAAGGTTGGGGAGAGAGAAGATAGAGCGGAAAGTTAGGTAGCACAATATGAGGAAAGGAAGAGAGGACAAAAAATGAAATTAAGTAATTTGATAAAAAGGTAGGAGGAAAGAAAACAAAATAAACACAGATGAGCAACAAAGATTAGAAGGGATAAGGGAAAGAAGATACAAACGAAGGGTGAGAAAAAAGCAGAGGCATGAGATGGTAGATAATCTGATTTGTCAATACCCGTGGAATTTCTGCGGGTCCAGGTAGTTATTATAATAATGGTAAATAAGATTATACACACAAGTACGAAATACAGAGCTCATGAATTCTCAGGTATCATTTTCCCCTGATCCTATCTCAGTTTGCATGACCTCCCACCACCTCACACACGTGTTCAACTCTACACTTACTTCAGTTCAGGGTCACCGACAAGCCTGGGCTCCCAGGAGCCTTACAAATGCTCGCAAAATTTAATCAATATGTACTATTACTCATACAATAACTTAGCCCGCCCTCATAATTTTCTGGTTGAATCTTATCCAGGCTGGAACTGTCATTGTTCAGGGTTTAGGGCTATATTGTTCACAATAGAAATCTTTAATCTTAAACAGTATTAAGAGGGGTGCAAGTTCAAGTCTTGCTAAAAGTTTGTTTTTTTTATTTCCAATCTGTATTGCTTACTTACAGCAGTAGGATGATGGTCTGAGAGTTGTAATAAAAAGCAACTGAAATTAAGATGAAAGAAATAATAGCTGGAAAATTATTAACAACAGATAATGTTTCATCTAAGAAATTGAAAATAAATACATATATATATATGTGTGTGTGTATACGTTATATCGTATGAAACTCTATTTGAAATGACCTCCAATTATTACACTGAGAATTGGTCACTCTGCCCAGACAGCATAAATAGATTAAACAATTAAATAAAAATAGGGCTACTGCTGGAATTGAACTTGCTACCGATAAAGCAGCCTTTTCAATGTAATGTTGCCCTTAACCATTGAGCCAAACAACTTGATGGGAAGGCAAAGGCCCAAATAACTGGTTTATCTCAACTCCCCTTATCTTGTTCATTCACTGCCCATATGTGCACTTGTTATTTCTAGCATACAACAACTATATTTGATTAAGAGTTGTAATAAATTTTGTTGAAATTTCAATGTTTATTATTGTCACAATTCTTCAAGCATTACGAATGGAAGTGATTTTTATTGCTGTAGACCTGTTATAATATGGAAGTCCGGGTCCATAATTTTCAACCTTGTTTTATGTGAGTCTATGTTGTAATGAATTTATCATTCTTATAAATCTTGAAGAAGTCCAGACTCCACTCCAACTTCAAGAAATGATGAAAAAACCTTGTACTAGGGGTAGGATGGGACTAGTTCAGCAGGAAAACAGAAATAAATGTAAAATCTTTTAAAAATCAAAAAATATTACCAGAACTATTAATTTTGGCATAACTTAGATACATACGTAAAGTTAGTAATATTTTTTAGTGAAAGATCAAGGAAGGGGCAATGAGTTTTATTTATTGACTACTGAAATGTATTTGTCTAATCCATTTCTTTTTTACAGTTGGTGTAACCTGATTCAGTAGGTGTCTTTCTATTTCTGTACTTTGCTATTATTTAATGCTTTGAAAATTGGGATCCATGCTCAAACCGCATTATAAACAATTTTGAGTAATATCAAGCCACGTTATAAATGGTCGACAGTGTACATGTAAAAATGAAAAATATATACAAGGTCTGTCCAGAATTTTTTCAGCCATTTGATATTAATGAGAGAAAAAAAAGCCTTCAAATTACTCCCCCATGGCTTCAAATTCATATACCAGCAGCCTTTTCACTTTTCAAAACAGCCTGCAAAGTCCTCTTTCAAGATCACCATCAGCTACCTTATCATGTTCTTAATTTTGACCACAGTCTAAGATTTCTTTGGGAAGAGCGAGGAGCCACAGGGAGCGAAATCTGGACAACAAGTGGAGGGGTGGTTAAAGACCAGTGTCATGTGATATCAAGCCAAAAAACCTGCATGAGATGTAAAGAATGACTTGAACTATCATTGTGAATGCGACGGTCACACAGTACACAAGTTCATTTAATGACATCTCACTACTGACTGAGTGATCCCACGGAAGAGAGATGGTCCATGCATGCACAGAAAAGTCCTCACTGATCGATTGCCAGGATACATCAAGGCAGTGCAACTAGTTCTCGAGACATTTAAAATGGCTGGATACTTTCCGAACAGACTTTTTAGGATAAAAAATATTAAAGAACACATTCACTTTGATTTTTTTTTAATCCTACAAGGTCTATTCGGAAAGTATCCAGCTATTTTAAATGTCTCGAGAACAAGTTGCACTGCTTTGATGTATCTTGGCAATACATAAATACATCAAAGCTAAGCACTAAGAGCACATTCACTTGGTGCTCAGTTTTAATAACTCATAGTACAAAAGAATAACTGATTTATAATAATCACATCTGAAAGGAAATGTTTGGTGAGCAATCGAAACCAAAGAGATTCGAAGTTTTTGATAAATAACTCCTTGGTTCATCTGACTGAAGCATCAGTTCCTTTCTTCCTTTGAATTGGTGTGATTTTATTTAAAAACTAGAACACACCAGTCCAAAATGTCAGGGTTATTCATGTATGAATCAGCAATAAGCAATTAGCCTGAAGCTTCTTTATTGGGTAATTTGTTATTAATAATTCAAGTATTCTAATTTTGAGTTTTTTAAAGTCTCAACTTCTCTCAAGCTGTTTTAATAGGTGATCAGACATAAGATCTCAAGAGTTTCTATGATGTAATTTCTATTGTTATGTCATGATAGGAAGATAAATCAGCCAATAAGATCATTCCATTTGAGAGCCAACAAACAGGAGAATAAACAAACAAATGCATGTTAGCTCATCTTATGTTTAGACAGGGTTAATTATTACACAAGTCCATCAATAAATTCAGAGCTTAATGATGGAAAAAAAAATTTACTTCACACAACAAATATTCATTTTTTCAACATAAAATCCTTCTTGTCTAACTAATTAAGTGGAGAATATTAATCATATAGATCAAACATTCTAGTGGTCAATTTTCTCCCACAATACTAACCCCAAACATTACCGAGAGACTTTGGAAGGACCTTTGAACTTTATAATAAAAAGAATATATACATACATATCTTTTCATTTTCTATCATCAAAAAAAATATAGGATTCTATGAAAGAAAAACAGGTTAAAGTAGAATTGTCTAGAATTTCATGAAGAATCTGATTTTATGCCAGTCAAATTACAAGAGTCTGGAGATTGAATGACTCAGTTGCTTTTGCTGTTGTTTTATGAGATTGTTTAATAGTTGCGATAGTGATGACAGCATACCTGAGAATCCCCTTTTTTTTCACAAACCTTTTGGGTTCATACAAATCAAGGTTAGTGACCACTGTATTATACAATGGAAATTTCATATAAAAATTCAGCAAATAACTACACCAGGCTACAGATGAGCCAACCTTGTAGCTAGCTGCTTATGTAAGCTGTGATATCCGAGGTAGGAATTATTGAACAATAAGGGCAATATTGTCTCTGCTGAGAATGACTCTTGAAGCAAATGGTTCTATAAATATTTCAACTGTTGTTCTAAGGAATTTTTATTATTTCAATCATCACTTTCAATTCGGGTTTTTCCTTTCAAGATTCTAGACATAACAAATAGACCTGTATTTATTAATGGTATTTGAAAGAACATTTCAAAAAAATGTCACAAAAGGTAAACATAACCTTTTATGTTCAAAAGAGAATTAAGGGGTAGTTAGAAAAAACTGGGTGATAAATAAGAGGAATTCGAAGAAATGCTTTATTTAAAAAATATTCCCTGCTGAAATAAGGTGGGGCTGGGGTCTTATATGCCATCAAATACAGTACTCACCCTAGAGTAGTTTGAACTCATTTTTATTACTTTTGAGAGTAACACAATGTGTCACCCATTCCATTCTATAGCCTTTCTTAGGAGTAAAATTTGTAGGGAGTTATTAGGACTGCTGCATTTGTTCTTTTTGTTTTACAACATTTTGGCGGGTCCATTCTAGGGCCTTTCTCAGGTGTAAAAACTCAATATGGGAGGAGGGCACCACTGTTATCCAAACTATTGATCTCATTATTTTGCGCTTTTCGTTTTACCACTTCATTTAGACTGATCCATTTTCCAGTCTTCAGCAGGAGTACGTTCCATCAGAGATGTGCTGCTTATTCCATTAGTTTTAGACTTTGGGGGAAATTCAAAACAAAATGGCGGTCAATGGAAGGAAATAACGGCAATTTACAACAAAAAGAATAAGATCGACCAAAACGTTGTGGTAACCACCAAAAGAATGAAATCAATAGTCAGAAGAATTCTTTTGATTATAATGACTCGTCTTGAAATTGCAGAAGGTCAACACATGATGACAAGAAAGTCAACAAAAACAACGAGGTCAATAATCTGAACAATTCTAAAATGATAGTGATCCCTTCTTTCCATACAGATTGTACATCTGACAAAGTCCGTAGAATTAATCATTTGAAATAATACGGTAAAATAAAAGTAACAAAAAGAATGAGATCAACAGTCAGGAGAATTCTTTTAATTATAATGATACATCTTGAAATTACAGAGAGTGAAAACATTGTGATGGCAAGAAAATCAACTAAAACAATAAGATCATGAGTCAGAATAACCTTTGGAATGATAATGATCTCCACCATCCTTCTAGATTGTACAATGGATTATTAGAAATGTTGGGATGAAAAGAGGTATCCATACATCTTTCATTTATTTTCATTAGATGAAGTATTATGAATAAATAATATTCATTTTTTATGACTACTTTTTACTTTCAACTTGATTTTTTACATGCTTTCTATTGCAACTTTCACTAAGACCTAGCAGTGTTGTTTGCAAATAAAGAAAAAGTCTCTGGTGAGATTCAGACTTGAACCTGCCACGGGAAGCTTTACATATACCAGACTGGCAGCCATGCTTGTTCACACTCTATTCGGCAGCCATGTTAACTTTACAATCAGGTAGTTTCAGTTTTCAAAGCATTTTTATATTATTTCATTAGACGAGTCATTATTTATTATAATCATTAATATTTATGACTGATCTTTACTTAATCTTGATTTTTCAGTAGCTTTTTATCGCTGCTTCCACTCACGCTGATTCCCAATCAACGCTATTTATTCAGTACCATAAGGAAACTGGCTTCCCGTGGAGGATGTGAGTTCAAATCTCACCTAAGACTTATCCTTCATTTCTGATCAACGCTGTCCACTCAGTTCCAACACAGAAACTGACTCAAGTAAAAGTTGCAATAAAAAGCAACTAAAAAATTAAGATGAAGGGAGAATGTATCTATAAATTTGGCAGAATCGACACCACTTGAAACCACAGAAAATTACCTATATAACCACACGTTTTCCTTTTAAAAAATTCAACAGAACCAGATTTATATTGAATCATGTTTTATTGCTTTCCAATTTTACAATATTCATGAAGGCGATATAAACTGATGATCCAAAACATTATGAAAAACTGCCTAATAAGGTGTTGGTCCAACATGTACCAGCAAAATAATGCTTCTCCAATCAGGTATCGATTCTACAAGACCTTTACAGGTTTCCTCTGGGATGTGGTGCCAGGATATTTACAGTAAGTCTTCTGACGGCTATTAGTGGCAAATCTCAAGAGTGAATTTGTTGGTTCAATACATCACAGAGGTGTTTGATGGGATTAGGATCTGGGGAGACTGATGGCTGCGGCTGACCATTCTCATATAATTCATGCAGGATAGCAAGGGGCATTTGTCCTGCTAGAAGATACTATGACTATCGTAGAAGACCGTTATCATGACGAGATGTCCCTTGTCATCAATGATGTTGAAGTAGGTTGTTATCGACAAAATATCTTCCACAGGACCGATAGAACCCAGTGTTTTCCAGCAAAACATCACCACCTGATGGATCATCTCCATCGGCTTTTCATTTCCCCAGAAGTGCATCATGGTCACATCACAGCCCCGACTCCCCAATAATGACAAACACATTCAGTACAGTCCACCTTTGCCAGGAAAAAGCAAGACTCACTTAACTAGCTGCCTTTCTTCCACTGATAAGAGATCCAGTTTCAACACTTGCATGCCCACTGAAGAGACTTTCAGCTATGGACATCGGTTTGCAGGGGTACTCGCCTGTGGCTACGCAGCCCCGTATGCAATGAAGATCAATGTAATGTATCTTGTGACATTCCTTCCATTACTTTCCCTAACACTATCTGAACTTTGGGCTACTGAAACCCTCCTGCTGGTCCATACTTAGCAGGGAAGTAGCCATTCCCTGGTAGCCTCAATAAGTCCTGGCCAATTAATTTCTTAGGGTGATAAGTGAATTTTCCCTTCTCAGTAGCCATCACAACTGAAGATGAACACCCTAAAATCCATGCCATTTCAGAAATTCTCTAATCTAGTATTATTATAACAATTTGGCCTTTATCAAAATCACTCAAATATTCTGTCTAATTCATAACGAACGACATTTAATGTATCAGAATAAAGTACTTGAAGCTGGTTTATCTGCTTACATACCAGCAGCTGTCCAGAGAGGGCAGTGGTCATTCTTATGTGTAGATGGTCATAATGTTTTGGCTCATCAGTATATTCTTTCATTCTGATTTCCGTGATATACATAGTAAAAGTTTTTATACAATGAAAAACATCTAATCTTTTAAACATTTCATTTTAACAAATATTCATTATATGTTAGAAATAACTTCTAGCTAGGGCATAAACTCTTACATAATCAGACATTCTTAAAAGCCTTTTAGTTTTAATAGAATTCTTTTATTTTCAAGATACTCAATCATTTTCCAATCCCAGTCTAAGCTAAATTTAATAAATATCCACTAAATCTTTTTCTGCAGCTTTTGTACTATGTTAGGTTGGGCTGCAAAGTGAAAGAAGATTTTGTTTTGAGTCTATTTCAACTGTTCTGAATTTTACATAATGCATTAGCCATTATCTTACTGATGAGCCATGATAGTGGCCTTAAACACTGTAACAATCAATTTGGAACAGTAAAAAAAAGCTTTGTCGCACACTTCACATTAATATGGTATCCCTCCAGTAAATATTTTCATGTCCCATAGAGTGACCATTCAAGGTGAAAGATCTGTCAAAATTAATACTGTAATTTGTATAAAAGTAAATTCATTGAACTGAACTTCTTTCAAACGAGCATGTTGTTTTTGTTTTCATTTCTTATAAAAAGTATAAGTGCTTCATTCATTTCCTGCATATCATTCCAAAAAATCAAAACAGGCATATTAGGCAGAAAAAAGGCCTCCATCTTCACCTGCTGTCAGAGCTATAGATTGTTACTTATAAGTGTTGATAAATATAAGGTGTGAGTGAATGTTCAAGCTTGGTGATGTTTTTCATCACAGTTTCTTCTCTCAGCACAATCAATATATATTTTTTTTAAATTTCACAAATATTCTTTAAATAAAAAAATTAGCATGAATACATCCATAAGAATTTCTGTATAACTTTGCTTGTATTTCAGAGATGCCTTATAATTTTTCAAGTTGATTCATCATGAATATGCTTTTCCAAACTTCACAAATTGTGCCTGATGTTACTGATTTCATATGCCTTCATTACATTTACATCTCAAACAGAGTAGCATAACTCACTCCACATTGATGAGGATTCTGCCCACTATGTGTTTTCATATGCCTTTTTAAGTTGAAATTTAATGAGAAAGCTTTCTTACACACTTTACACTGGAAGGGAGTTTCACCAGTATGAGATCTTCTATGTCTTTGCAGTTCAGCATTATAAGAGAATTCTTTACCACAAACTTCACATTCAAAAGGGGTCTCTCCAGTATGTGTAGCAATATGGGTTTTTAAATGATCCTTGCGTGAGAAAGCTTTTCCACAGACGTCACATGTAAAGGATATCTCTCCAGTATGAGTTCTCATATGTCTTTTTAAATGCGCATCCTGGGAAAAAGTTTTGTCACACACCTGACATCGAAAAGGAGTCTCTCCAGTATGAGTTCTCATATGCCTTTTCAGGTGATGTTTCAGAGTGAAAGATTTGTCACACACTTCACAATGAAAAGGAGTCAGACCACTATGTGTTTTCATATGTGTTATTAAGCTGCTCTGTTCAGTGAAAACTTTGCCACATTCTTGACATTTAATTGGTGTCTCACTAGCATGTGTTTTCATATGCCTCTTTAACTGGTCTCTGAGAGAGAAAGATTTGTCACAACTTTCACAATTAAAAGGAGTCACACCACTGTGTGTTCTCATATGTGTTATTAAGTTGCTATTTTGAGTGAAAGACTTGTCACACACTTGGCACTGAAATTCTTTTTTACCAGTATGAGTTCTCATATGTTTTTTTACGGTGGACCTGCGAGAAAAGGCTCTGTCACATACTTCACATGGAAATGGTGTCTCTCCTGTATGTATTTGCATATGCCTTTTCAAATTACCCTTCAAAGCAAAGGATTTGTCACATGTTTTACACTGAAATGTAATGCCAGAACCACCAGTATGTGATTCTACATGCCTTTTTAAATTGTCTTTGCGAGAGAAAGATTTTTTACAAAGGTCACATTGAAAGGGAGTCTCTCCAGTATGGATTTTCATATGCCTTTTCAACAGTGAATTTAGGGCAAATGATTTATCACAAGATTCACAGGAAAACTTCATTCTTGCAGGATATGAATTTGGATTTTTCAAAATATTGTTACTTCATGTCTTGTTACTTTCAAGGGTCAAGAATGTGTTTTCTGCAAACCTGGAAAAGTGAAAAGCATTTTCAAAAATATGTTGAAAATGAATATTACATAATCTACACAAATTCAACAACCCTCAACAAATCCACCTACATTCAAGGATGTAACCATCCAGAATATCTCAAGAATCAGTAGCCTGGCCTTAATATAACTTGACAACGGATCAGGTGACCTTACTACACATGCAAAAACAGACGCTCTCCTGTGGGGTTACTCAACAACATTGGCTTTTTATTAGTACTTTGTTTTTAGTCGTCAGAATTATAATCCTGTGGTGTATTTTTATAAAAGGAGTGAGATTATTAATTTGTCAAGATTATGTATCTGTGACTAGAAACAAGATAGCAATGAAAAACCAAAAACATTAATTCAAAACTACAAGTAGAACAAGATGAACAAACAATCCAATTTATTTACTAACTAATGTGAAAATTCAATTGGACCACTCTAATGTTAATCCATAAATTTATCTCACCTCACCTAATATCATTTATTCACTCCATTATATAATCATAACCAGGATTACTCTTTTCGAATTCTAGGAATTCAGAGAGTGTCTCCTAGCCTTTTGGTCATCAGAGGCTCGAACCTAGCTTTTTTTGCATCTCACGTTGGAGTTGTATAGTCGACAGTGATGTCTGTTTTATGTATTTCTTCCATAAGTCTTCATAACACCTTTTTAGAACCATTCTAAACAACGGTTGTTTTTGCAATGAAAAATTTTCCAGTCATGTTATGTGCACAATATATTTCATATGTTGGAAATTTGGACAATTTGCCATAATAAACAAAAAAAAATCAAAAAACCATCTCAGTGGTATATGAAGACAAGAGGGAAAAAAATCAGCTGTTAATCGGAATGACTGAGTGAAAACGATCAGTTACAACAAAAATTGTGAATATCCATCCACTACACAGTAAAACTATTTGGCACTTTGTAGGGGATTTCTTTTTTTTTTTTTTTTTTGCAATAATTCACGATATAACTGGAATTTTATCATTTATATGTCAAACTGTATCACTACCTAAGGCTCTCCAATGACGTTATGAAAAAAAAAAAAAAAAAAAAAAAAAAATTGTACCCGAGTTCTTACGTAGGGGCACGGCTGAAGATTTGGGGGCCTGAGGAACTTGGCTCCTTGATGGTCCCCTCCCTCCAAACCGGGGATGGGGGCACAAAAATATTACAAGGGGTTCATGGGTAGACCTTGCAAAAGTCTTGGAGTCAATGAGCTTCTTTAATAGGCAGTCCTTTCAAAAGCAATGATGTAGCTAGAGATTTGAGGGGCCCAGGCAAAGAGGGGAGTGATTCAAAATTGCATTTCACCCCTTCACTCAACTTGGGGGTCTGGGGAGGGGAAGGCTAGACTTCTTGGGCCTCCTACCGGATCTTTAGTACAGTGATTCCCAATCTGGAGGCTGCAGGCATTGTACGATGTTAGTAGAAATGGAGTAGGTGAACAACTGTTTATGAAGCTTGGGGGGGGGGGTTGGGTTCCATTGTTCAGAGGTAGAAGTTGAATAATATCAAATAAAACAACAAAAGAATGAAACAGTGTACAAACAGATCTTTAAAATAATCAAGAACTACCAAATAGCTCTGTCTGACAACAATATTATTAATAACAAAAACTAGACCATAAAGTTTCTACAGTCGCACTGAATACTCTCAAGAGATATGGTCACAACATATCAAAATTATGAATGTTTAGAGTCAGTAGTTTCTTCTCTATAGACCTTACCCGGAGAAAAGAAGAATCTTTTTAAAAAGTTTTTTTCTTTCTAGACATAAATTGCAAATAGACGCAATGATTACTACTCAAAAATTTTTTTTAAGTTTTTGATTTCATTAAAAGATTTTTAACAAATTCTAATAAATTTGATTCAACAAGAATTTCTATGTTTCTTAAAAGTGTCAAAAACATCCCCTCCCAATTTACATTATATATATATATATATAAATAAAATAGGCCAAGCTATATCCTAAAAAGAAAAACTATGTAACTATATATCATATTCAGCCATTATTTGATTATAAGTTCTAAAGCTAATTTGGGATATCATTTTTATATTTCAACTAGAATATGCCTCCCAAGAATACACAGTTCCACACTGACACAGCTCTCAAAATTCACATTTGCAGACCTATAACACATTAAGCTGCCCTAGAGCTTCTGTGAACTGAAAATCCGTGTTATTTTGCTTCAAAAGAATAAGCTAAAGGTTTGAAAGAGATAGAACCATAACAAAGACAAGGTTCAGGGAGGCTCAATTTCTCCCCACTAAGAGAGGACAGAAGGATCAGCAGACAAGTTTTTTTACAACTGGGAGCAAACCCTCTCTCTCAAATCCCCAAGAACTTTAAAACGGTCAAAAATACTCATGCGTCTAGGTGGCTAAAAGACCAATTCATAAGAATAATGATTGGAAAAAAATTTTGATGCAAAGATTATTTGTTTCCATTGTTTAGAACCAAAGAATTTTGTCTTTGAAAAAAATTGTTCACACAGTGTAAACAATTGGATGTGATAATTTGCGCATAGAATTTTCTTATAAGAAATGCACCAACCATTTGAACACAACCAAGGATTAATCACTGAATTTCAAAAACATTTTTGGTACTTATCCAGTTATAACTTCATTTATCTATGAAAAGGTCATTTTGTAAGAAAAATTGGTGGAAATATTTTTTTCAAGCTTTATTTGATTTTATGAAATCCCAATGAAATATCTTGCAAATAATGGATACATACTTTGCAATAAAGATATGGCCCCAATGAAATTAAATCAGATAAAATTATATTCAAAATACATCCTGAATAGGAGAATTGAAAATTCAAGAAAACTAAATTCATTTTTATAGGAATTTTTATCCAGAACTCAATTTGTGGAAAAATGTTTTTGAATATTTTAAAACTCTCAAATCTATAATCACAAATGAAATGTTGACAGTGTTTCAATGTTTGAAAAATGTAAAAAAAGCTTCAAAAAATGAATTTTTCTCAGAACTTACTAATTTCCATATGAAACAAAGGTTTTTTGTTTAGTAATTGTTAGGAAAAGGTAGGTTAAACAAAATGCCAGTATTTTTCAAGGAAGACTGTCCAGAGATGCTCTAACTGGTGTTACTGTTGAAGTATTACAGAGCAAATTTTTGAATTAGCCATTTTTGGCTGGAAGTGGCCAGACTTTTACTGATATCTCCATTAGTAGGTAGGTTTGAATTTAAGGTTAGTAGGTAGGTTTGAAGAAAAAAATCTTATGGCTTAACCATATCTTTTCTAGTTAAATTCAACAAAATATAGTTTAAATATTCATAGATTTCTGCTTTCATATTTCTACAAAATCAACCCGCTTTCAGCCATTAAAAATGGCTAGATTGGAAATTCGATCAGTATTAATTCAACGGTAGTGGCAGCAGCTAGTCTCTATGGGTTGTTTCCCTTGTAAGATATCATCATTTTGTTGAATGTTACCTATTCCAAACAATTGCCGTTTTTTATTATCATTCGAAGCACTTGACCGAGAAAAAATTTTTTTCTAACGAAAACATCGAAGTAAACAAAACCGATTGACCGATTTTTTTAATTACCGAGTTCAAATTTCTGTCTGCCCCCCCCCCCCACAAAAAAATTCAATTATAGCTCAATCAGATTAATTTTGATTTTGTATGACAAAAACGTCTAATTGGAAACGGTCTAAAACAATTTTTAAATGCGCAAAAGTAATTTTTTTTTCGTTTATTCCACTCAAAAAATAGCTAAAATTTGGCTAGATTTGTCAACGACTGGCTTTTAAAATGGCTAAATTGAATTTCCAGGTGAATGTTCAGATTAACATACATTCATTCTCATTAGTTTTAATACCTGATCAATAATGTGTTAAAAAAAGTACATGTTGTAGTTGTGTAATCGTCACTTACGATCGATATAAAATTTCACGACTCGAACTTGTTTTGTTCACAAATGGCTAAATTCAGTGATTATTTTTTCATAGCCATATTTAAAATACTAACTTGAAATTAAAGAGACAATTTCTAAATATACATCTTCTCTCAGTAAAAATATAATACAGTAGTGCACAAAGATTTTTTTGATTACGCTATTTAAGACATTTTAATTAACACTAAAATCAGTTGAAATAAACAACAAAACTATGATTGTCAAAATTGCAACCCAACATACAATAAATACTCACTTTCTACAATCGAAGCGATGTTCATATATTGAGGGGTAGCCGAATAAAGAAAAAGTTCAAATCAATTCTCCTTTTTTTCCTCTATCGTATCAGCTATGAAACAAAAATTCAATCAGGAAATAGGCGGTGTCGGCCGAAAACAGTACCCTACAAAACAATTTCTCGATACGCATGATAGTTTTTTTTGTGTTCGCGTCATGTAAATTTTATCGTTAATGTTAAGATGATAATCACTACTACGACGACAAGAACTCATTTTTATAATAGTTTTAATTTTGACAAAATGAAATTACTCATGTGTAGGGAATTCCCACCTGTTAGTGTAAAGAGTACGATGTTTTTATTGCTCTATTTGCTGTCTTTGTTAGCCATGAAGCCTCTCACTACACTTGCTACAGTTTGGGAATAGGACTCCTGTAAACGTTATATTTTTCGCTACAGAAATCTTCGGTCGTAAGCAATCTGTTTAGACTATGATTGAAGGCAGCTCTTAATCTTTGAAAAATTATAAGGATTCGATGAATCTTTGTTTTCTAAATTTCCCTTTCTATTTGTTGTAATCAGCATTTTGTTTGATTTAGACATTATTCATTTTCATTTCAATTAATTTGAATTCTCTATCATCTCCAGATTTCAGAAGATATGGAACCTTTTTCTAATAACAATTACCATTTATGACTCTACTGCTAAAATTCTCTTTTCAAATAATGATTAAAAAAAAATAAACGGCTATATATCCAAGCACTTTCCCATATGACATCAAAACATCTCTGAAATTGGTTAAATTTCCAAAGTTTCCTTGGGAATGGGTGTCCCTCACTCCCAAAAGCAAGCAAACCTGCATTCCCATTTTCATCAGTGTACCCAAATTAATTTTCTCAAAATCGGACACGGCTGTTTCCTCCGAATCCTTTATATATATACATATATATACATACATACATACATACACATATATATATATATATATATATATATATATATATATATATATAGTAGAATGTGGATTTGCTACACAAACTAGCTCATTTTCTGCCCTCTCTGGGCCTCATCAGGTGAATTTATTTCCAGCTCTACTCTAAAACAACTCAACTTCCATTGTGTAAAGTTGAATGTATCGAGCAATCTATGAAATAAATCCATCACATATCAGAAGTTGCTTTATATTATCAATATATTTTTTATATTATGCTATACTGCTAGCCTGATCTGTACCATATATATATATATATATATATATAGTGTGTGTGGGGGGGTGTACATGTATGACTGCAATTTTTAAAACATTCCAAAAAGCAAGATTAATTTTTCAAAATTCAAAATGATGTTTTGAAAATCAAGCAATTTTTTTAAAAAATGATGCTACACAAATACCAAGAAATAAGAGAATTCATAAAATGAATAAATTCCTAAAGTGTGGATGATAATTCATGTAAGCAGTACTTCCACACAAATAGCAGAAGGTAAGGGTCCAATTTAGCAATGTAAATAGAACTCCCTGCTTAAAACCTCAAAAATTTGAATTTAAAAAAAAAATGATAAATTCTTCTCGGTATTGAAATTTATTTGTCATGCTTCTAAAATCTTCGATTGCTCTGTCTCAAAATGTTCAGGGGTCAAAAGACTTTTTCATTGGTCAAAGTTCAAACTATGAGAAGCTCTGAAAAAAGAAAAAAGGGTCATGTAACTGATCAGCAGCAACTGGTGCAATGCTAAAAATTTGGCCTTTTTTTCTAAAAAGACATCAAAGCGAGCAGACATGAGGGCTGGCAAATTTCCCAGTTCCCTCCATTAATATAGATGGGAAAAATGACTATCTCTTTGAAAAATACATGACCCCACAAAATGGGCATCTCCTGGGTTCTGCAAAATAATGGACACTACTGCAAAATTACAAGTCTTTCCCTTAAAGAATTCATGTCTTTGATACAACTACTACCACAAGAGATAATTTTGTCAACCCCTCAAGAAATACCTTTTTCAAGACCTCCAGAAGATTGCCAATCAAACAAATTCATCCCTATAAGACCTTTTCAAACATTTAATATCAGTTTCAGACCAAAGAAACAAATGAACATTATAATCTAATAAAAACACACTTCGAGTTAATCAGAACTTAGCTCTAAACAGATAAGTTCTGCAATTTGCACTACATTTTGAAACCTTTTTCAACTTTCTTTTCATTTCCTCCTTTTCTTTCATTCCTGTTATAAAAAGATAAAATAAATTTGGAATTTGAAAGATTGTTTTGGTTGTTTATTTTTTCGTCCATTTGAGTCAAAACAATCCTAATTGTGGTTAACCCACAAATTCCCAATAGATAGAGGAAAAGAGGGTCTTATGGATAATAAAGCAGAAAGGGTTATCTGCAATTATTTTTCCACTCTATTTTCAAGAGGTCAGACCATTCTTATTCAGAAATTCCCAATTTTTTCATCACCTTGAATGGTCCGACTATCCTCATTGAGTACCAAATGACCTCTACTAAACACAGATAGTTTTTGATTTTTATTAACTCCCTGAAACAGAAAAAGAAAAATATTTGCCCAAATACCAGCGAAAGAAGAATGCAAGGATCCACCCAAAAACGAACTATTGCATTGAAACAATTTATTAAGATACAAGAATAAAGATTATTTTTTTGAGGCAAATTATTTTGAGAAAATTAATTTACTTAAATAGTCCAATTTGGTAACTTATTGTCTGTAGGTACTCCAGTTCATCAGCACAATTTCCATTGTTGTTAATTAACTTCTTTATTGCCAAATAAGTTAAAAAACATAATATGGAATTGAAACTATTTGAAAACATAGCTCAGTAAGATTTTCCTATAAATCGATTGAAATCAAAGAAAAATCCATTGATATAATAGTGTCATAATATATATCTGGCAATACATAATTAAAATATCATGTATTTGATCCATATTAAACAGATTTTTAGGGTTATTCCTTATAATGATCCTTGAGAGGCGGATATAAAATCCAGCAGATTAAAAATATATGATTGACCCCAGTAGTAATGAAAATCCTGAATTACATCCCAAACACTACATCACGGAATGATTTGAGTAACTGAACAGACCTTTCTTTTATAGGGATCATTTAGTAAAGCACGTATCATTCGGTGAAGCAGGCAAGTGTAATTCGGGACTTTGAATGAGACTCAATTGACCCAATAACTTTATCTACCATAATAATTATTATAAAACATTCTGCAGGAGCATCAAACTCAAGTGGATGAAACCTTTAACAGGTTGGATGTCGTTAGGAAACAAGGGACAATAAAAGGCACAAACAAGTATTCGCAAATATCAAAAGAGCACATGAAACAACAGTGAGCAATAGGTTGAAACTGGGAGATTCAGGCTGCTAAATTGAAGAGCAAGAATTGATCAGGACTTGTCTGTGCTTGACAATTCCTACTTCACGTACCATGTTTAAACCAAGCCCACTAGTAGAGTGAAGTTTCTTGACACTCAAATTGCAGGAGACTTATTATAGGCAACAACATGAAGGTCAGAGGAGAGGCTAACTGATATTCCAGTGACACAGCATCATGGTAGGGCATAATTTTTTTAATGTTTAGAGGAGTTATTTCCGCAATCATTATTTTTACTTTATCTATTATAACACTGAATTGAAGCTCTCTTCACTGCCAAAGTGAGCAGTGCAAAATTGTGACTCAAGAAATTGCTCCCAACACAACCTGAACTCACATCCCACACCTAAGGCCATGGTCGTCGCCTTAACCACTTCAGCCACTGAAATCTCAATGATCAAACTGAGCAAGAATCTGTAAACATTCTGTCACTTATCTCATTCTTTGAACCATTTTCGTTTCACTACCTAATAATAATGATAGTAATTGTTTTAGATGTAATGTTTTCACAATTACACTGTAGATACATTATAATGCGGCTTAATGCATCTAGGAATCACACATAACATGATATGCGCATGGATTCCAATTTTCAAAACATTAAATTTGAATAGAAAGAACCCTAAGAAATGTTATGTGCAAGTTACACCAACTTTAAAAAAGGAACAAATTAGTTGAAAATATTTCAGCAGTCAATAAATCAAACTGCTCACCCCTCTTTCCTTTCATCTGTTGCTAAAAGGATTAATAACATATTGTCAAATTCCTATCCTTGAGGTGACTTTGTTCTTCCATGTAATAACAATGACCCTACCACACTAAGCACAAGGGAAGAGAAAAATAAAACGACAGGAGCAAGATAAATGTATTCTTAGTAATATCAATATTGATATTTCTTGAATAATTTCATAAATAAAGCCAATAGCATTTAACTGATAAATTGGTGGGATGGTTTCCATTATTGTTACTGTTGAGTGGGTGGGTATACATTATGGTATTTTATCTCTCTCTTCTGACTACATTTTTTCTCTCATAGGTAAATTCCTTTCTTTATGCAACAATTTTTTTCTCCCTCTTTTTCCAGTACAACAAACCTTTTGGGGTTGGGCTGAGCTGTCCACACAATATCTTTGAAAGTACTAAACAGATTTCAATGAAATTTTGTGAAGGGCTGGGATGAAGAAGAGTTTGGGGGTGATAAATTTCGGTTATAATTTGAGTGTACCCACTGCACTATACAAGGGAATAACCAGTGATAAAGTTACCTCAGGTTTTTTTATCCGAGTTTTGCTTTTGTTTAAAAAACCTCAACAGCAAAAACTTGGATTGACTTTAAGAATATCATCAGGATAGGTTGATATTGCTTTACTTGGAAATTTTCCTTGATTTATTTTTGTAGGATATGTACATAAAAGCATTTACAAGCAAACTTTACTACTGTCTTTTGAGCTATGGAATAATTTTGCAAAAGAATTTTTTAAATTGCACTTTTGAAAATATAAATTTCAGGTTCTTATTTCAATAAAATCTTCATCAAAAACTCTTCCAGTATTTATTGAAAACAAACCATAATATTATTGGACATGAGCTGAATCTACATTATGTATGTGTAGCCATAATATGACGGTTCTAATATTTATCCCGAGAAAAAGCTTTTCCACACAACTGGCAGGAGAAAGGTTTCTCTCCTGTATGTTTTCTCATATGCATTGTTAAATCAGGATTTGGGGGAAAGCCCTTCCCACATATTTTACAAACAAAAAGTTTCACTGATGAATGTAATAGCATGTGGGTTTTTAGATTACCAGAATGAGAAAAAGCATTTCCACACACTTCATAAGATCAAGGTTTCTCTCCTGTATGTATCAACAAGTGACTTTTCAAGACAGAATTGTGAGAAAAGCCTTTTCCACACACTTCACAATGAAAAGGTGTTTCTCCACTATGCTTTGTCATGTGAGTTTTTAAGGTTTGGTTTGTAGTGAATGCTTTTGAACAAACTCCACATTGGAAAGGTCTATCTCCTGTATGTGTCATCATATGAGTTTTCAGAGAAATATTATAAGAGAATGTTTTTCCACACACTTCACAATGGAAAGGTCTTTCTCCAGTATGCTTTCTCATGTGGACTTTAAGGTTACTGAGTATTGAAAAAGCTTTGCCACATACTTCACAGTGAAAAGGGGTCTCCCCAGTATGGGTTCTCATGTGTATTCCTAAGCTATAATTGGTGCTGAAAGTTTTTCCACACACTTCACAATGATAAGGCTTTTCCGCTGTATGTACCATCATATGACTTTTCAAGACAGAATTATGAGAAAAGCCTTTTCCACACACTTCACAATGAAAAGGTCTTTCTCCAGCATGCTTTCTCATGTGGACTTTAAGGTTACTGAGTATTGAAAAAGCTTTGCCACATACTTCACAGTGAAAAGGGGTCTCTCCAGTATGGGATCTCATGTGTATTCCTAAGCGATAATTGGTGCTGAAAGTTTTTCCACACACTTCACAATGAAAAGGTCTTTCTCCAGCATGCTTTCTCATGTGGACTTTAAGGTTACCGAGTATTGAAAAAGCTTTGCCACATACTTCACAGTGAAAAGGGGTCTCTCCAGTATGGGATCTCATGTGTATTCCTAAGCGATAATTGGTGCTGAAAGTTTTTCCACACACTTCACAATGATAAGGCTTTTCCGCTGTATGTACCATCATATGACTTTTCAAGACAGAATTATGAGAAAAGCCTTTTCCACACACTTCACAATGAAAAGGTGTTTCTCCACTATGCTTTGTCATGTGAATTTTTAAGGTATGGTTTGCAGTGAATGCTTTTGAACAAACTCCACATTGGAAAGGTCTATCTCCTGTATGTGTCATCATATGAGTTTTCAGAGAAATATTATAAGAGAATGTTTTTCCACACACTTCACAATGGAAAGGTCTTTCTCCAGTATGTTTTCTCATGTGGACTTTAAGGTTACTGAGTATTGAACAAGCTTTGCCACATACTTCACAGTGAAAAGGGGTTTCCCCAGTATGTTTTCTCATGTGGACTTTAAGGTTACTGAGTATTGAACAAGCTTTGGCACATACTTCACAGTGAAAAGGGGTTTCCCCAGTATGGGTTCTCATATGTATTCCTAAGCGATAATTGGTGCTGAAAGTTTTTCCACACACTTCACAATGATAAGGCTTTTCTGCTGTATGTGCCATCATATGACTTTTCAAGACAGAATTGTGAGAAAAGCTTTTTCCACACACTTCACACTGAAAAGGTCTTTCTCCAGTATGTTTTCTCATGTGGACTTTAAGGTTACTGAGTATTGAACAAGCTTTGCCACATACTTCAGTGAAAAGGGGTCTCTCCAGTATGGGTTCTAACATGTATTCCCAAATAGTAATTAGTGCTGAAAGTTTTTCCACACACTTCACAATTATGAGATCTCTGCTCAGAATTCAACTTGATGGGACTTTCTGAATTATCCTCACTAAACAAATTTTCTTTAGATACTTTTTCCTGTAAGTTTTTTTCAAGAGTCTCCTAGTGATCAATAAGTATTGAATCTCGGGTAAACAATTTACCACACATTTCACATTTGTACTTTTCCATCTCTGCTCTGGAATCCATATTTCTTGGCTTTCCCTGTAATGGTCTTCTTCATGCAGCAATTTTAGTCTGAAATATGAGAATAGCAAATATGAAAACTATGCAGTATAACATTTTTCCAGAGCCATGAATGATCCAAAAGATTGCTTTTAGGGTTTTTGCAAGTACTGATTTCTTTAATAGCACAATCTTTGTTTTGATTAAAGTTTTCTAAATTCTGTGATACTAGCTTTTTCTTCAAAACATTATTCTTATATGGTTACAGGTGTGTGAGTTAAACATTTCATCTTTGTTTTCATTAGATTACAATAAATATGGATAGTGGCTGATGTTGTACTTGAATTAGATTAAATTTTTGATAAATGAGAGCTACAAATTTGCAATTTCTGTTTTAGAATTATTTCAAAACACCTTAACACCAAACAATTTCATTTATTTCCTTTCTGTTAAATTCTTGATATTGAAATTAAATGAACCAACCAAAATGTATTTCCCACATGAATTTCAATTTAATTTTGAATGTATGACCAGAAAAAAGATTGGCAAGGGGACCAATTTACCCATTCTAATTCCTTATATCTTAAAGAAGATCCTGACCTTATTTTCATACATAACAACGATGAATGACCATGACCAGAGGGGAAATGAGTGATGTCATTCACAAGTAACAGTGACGTAGGCGAAAACTGATGACAGATTTACTCCCAATTCTAAAACCTGACTCAGGTTAGTGAATCCCATTTACTAAAATCATTGTTAAAGGAGTTGAAATGAAACATGGTTTTGAAATAATATTGTAAGGAAAATAAGAATTGTTTTGTTCACCTTTTAGATTTCAATGAAGCAAGGGAGTTTGACCTTAGCACAGCCCAGCTTTTCTTTTTTCAAAAAAGAGAAAGGAGAGAGAATGGAACTATGTGAAGTTGTCAAACTTATTTATGATTTATGATATTGAAATGAAACAAACTAACCACACTTTCATTTTCCAAGTGAATTTCAATTTATTTTTCTTTTTTGAAATATATATATGCAGGTACGAGTTTATTACAGATACAATCGTGAACTTCCACAAAACTTGGTATAGAGTAGGTTTCCTTGTTCATTTTTGCAAATGAAGGTAATATGAATTCTGTTAATAGGGACCAATTTAACATCATGCATAATGGCTGCAAGAGGGGCCCTTCAACAAGTATCATTTCTATAAAAGTATTAAATAAGAGTAGGTATCAATTTTAAACGTAACAAAACTACGATTCAGTGTTCAGCAAAGTTGCATACCCATTTTCGTTTTGTGCAGAAGCCGTAATTCCAGTTCCAAAAACATTCCTATTTATGTACTGTATATATATGACTGATACTACAATCCTGTTAACTTAAAATAACCCCGATTATAGGTATAATCGGCTAAAATCAGTAACCCATATACCCAGTCATTCGTAAAATTTAAAGGTAGTGTAGTACAGTAGGAAAAACGGTAATTTTTTTGGTTGAAAAAAGATTTTTTGAACTTGGATAAAATCAATAAGAAAAATACGCAAACCATAACAATATGAAACGTTATATTATATGTTTAATTATTTTTTTTACTAGATTATAAAAAATGTGATCCATTACATGAAACAATATGAAAAGTATGATAAAACTATAATTCATGAATTTAATTGGAGATATTTTTCTCTTTTATTTTTATCAAAACTCAACAAAAAAAAAAAAAATCCGTTTAATTTGTCATATTTACTCATTTGCATACAACGCAAGAATTTTGATGTAAAAAAATCAGGATCAAAATTGGCGGATAACATATTCAAGTGTAAAAAAAATTATTGAATTTAAGCCATGAAAATATGTTCGAGATAGCAATTTGCAAACTAACAAATGTTAGTTTGTTTAACGTAACGATGAACAGTAAAAACAGACCCTCTTATCGGATCAATTCTTGACAGGAAACTCGATAAACTTTCCCAAAAATAATTCCGGTTTTTTTTAGGACAGTTTTGTTAATATTTTTTTCCTAAAATTCACGACGAAACAATGATACTAAACCGAACCCCAACGTTCTGCCCGTCCTAATACAGATTTTAAGTATTTCGTTCTTTAAAGTTTTCATCTTTTTTCGGTAATTTTTTTGAGTTTAGAGGATAATTCATATGGTTCATACAAATCTTGGCATTTTTGGTTGTCCAAATCCAAATGAAAAAAAAAAAACACAAAAAACAATTGAAAACAAATAAATTATCACTTGTTGAATTCGTAGGGGTAAGAAAGGAAAGACGAAAATGAATCAAAGTCAAGAGAATATCAGTAGTTATGAATTTTTCAACTGAATTTGCATTATTTCAAATAATTTGAATTGGTATTTTTTGTAAATTCAAATGAATAAACGTTCCATTGTGATTATATTTTCATTTTGTACCCTAGATTCGTACGAAATTTCAAATTAAAAGGTATAATTGTGTCTTTAATCACACGATTTATTTTGTTAATTTTCCTATTAACGTCTTAGGAATATGTTATTTGGATAGTTAAAAATCATACCTTTTTAGCGCTCATGTATAACTTTAAAAAGTAGTGAGTACGTCAAGAAGTAACAAGTCAAATCAGTCTACTACAAATTCGGACCACCTCACATTAGTCAAGTCGTCTGCCTATTCTTACTTGAAAAATAATTATCTTTAGATTAAGTTTTATTGCAAATAAATACGTCTAATCATGGTTGTTTTTCAAAGGTTTTTCTAAATAACTTCATTATAAAATTCTTGTAGTGAAACAAAAAACTTACATAATATTTTTAAGCAATAAACTCACCTTTTAATTTGTTTCGCAAGTTTCTAGAACGGTTAAACAGAATATTGTGTCTATCTCTCTTTTACCCCAAAGAAAGCAACTTTTTACTGTAAAAATATGCCATTTCTCTTATCATATCTTTTAAAACAAGACACGATGAAAAGAAGCACTCAACTAATTCACTCACACAAAAACATCAAAACATTCCGTTGGAAGATTTATAGTACCTACGCGGTGTCGACTGAAATGAGTTCCTTATTAAAGTTACCATTAGCAAAATTATTATAACCGGATTTATGATAAAACAAGAACCTTTTTAACATTTTTTTCAAATTTATTTTACATCTAAATTTTGACAGAGGAAGATATACATTATATCGAACATTTTCAGTTTTGTTTTATAATATCTATTATATCATATTTAAAAATTCTAATGACTTTTTCATTTTTTTAAATTTTCAAGTATTAACCAGCAAGGCTTTATAGATAATTAATCATCATTATATTATCATTAATGATAATTTAATAATGATTTTTTTAAAAAATATCCTACGTTTTGTGAACACAAAAATTTTAACAATTGTTGAAACTGACTATGAATGAACAAAAGGGCAAAAGATTTATGTCTGTTTGTTTTTGACCTTTTGTGCATCAGGAATTTTCAAGTTCTCAAGACATTGGATTGCCAATGATAATGATGGTGACCATGCTTCATCTGAAGAACTCAAACAATTGCTTGGTGTAAATAAGCGACAAGATATAAAACTGGCCAAAAATTAATGGCAGTGTTGTATCCAAGAAATCTGCAAACTATAACAAAATCTTTTTCCATCTCATTGTTGCTTCTATGGCAATATTCTGAGCAAAGAGTCTTCAATAGTTCACTGCAGTGAATACTTAATAGAGAAAATCTTTTAGAAAAATTCGTTTTTGAATTGTATTGAAGAGGTCACAACTTCTTAGAAATCAATGAAGAGATACCGCTTTTGTTGTGGAATTTATGATGAATGTTATTCTTAGTTAAAGCATCCACTATTAACATAAAACATAACCCAGTGAGTTGAGTGTTGGCCTGGTTACTTGTAGGAAAAGAAGGTGTCAGGGTTACAGAATCGAACAAAGAGATGGCAATGAAAACTTGGAAACATTTTTGGTATCGATAAACAAGGGTTTATTCGACTAATTTATGAACAGTTGTGTTCGTATAGTTTGTATGTGGTATGTGAGTTGAGTGTGAAATTTGAGAACATCTCTTTCAATGAGAAATTTACTGTGTGTGAAGTAAGACAAACATCATTGAGAATGTATGTGTGTATTGAAACTAAGTCTCTTATCTGGATCTTGATCTAGTGCTGAAATGGCTTGTCTTGTTGTTGACTTCCTGCATGCGGATGGCAAGGTGCATCTTTGTTCGTGTGAACCATGGCCATGCCCCTTGGATCAGTCAAAGACGGCTCTAGAGAAACTGTCGAGAACTGCTGTGTCTGTGTGAGCAATAGACTGGCCCCTTAGGGCAATGAAAAGGCTGAAAGTCAAGACTGACTGCTGAGGCCATCTCTGGAGAAAACTACTGCCCAGGTGGCAGCGAAGGTAGCTTATGTACCTAAAGATTCAAATCATTTGGCTCCAGGCTACAGTCAGATTTTTGGAGTAGGAAAATTCTGATTCTAATTTTTCAGTCGGTCCAAAAATTCACTAATTCTAGCCATGTGGAGAGCTGTCTAGGATTGGTCACCATTGGATCAATTCATCTGAATGGATGCATGGTGATTATTTTTTTAGTAATAATGATGTTTCCAAGTCAGGCTTTGATAAATTTTTGAAACCATGCTCTGTTGGATTTAAGGTTCATGCTTGTTTCACATTGTTTTGTGATTTAGATTCAATTGGAGGTACAACATTTATTATTATTATTATTATCATTGAACAAGCATAATCATCCAAGATGGTGAAGGGTTCTATCCTCTTTATAAGTGCATGCATTGGTGTGTGTGTTTGTTTATGTGTTTTAGTGCTCCTGGCCTTATCGTTTTGTCTAGAGACTTGAAAATTGGCATTTGTACTTCACCAGACTCTCTCTGGAAAACTTTTCTTCGATTTTTGGAATAAAAAAAAATTTTTTTTGGTCTTATTTTATCTAGCTTATTAATAACATCAATATTCTCCTTAATCTATATATTTCTCAATGTCTTTTTTACTCCATTTACAATGTTTTCCAGTGGAAAATGCCAGTGATGGCATGAACAGAATTTATTCCGATCATCTTTATTCTTCGATGAAATTTTTCTCACATGACTTCATATTTTGATGCAACAGTTGTATTATTGACTGCGATTGCAAGCTGTTATAATTGTGATTATTATTCATGTGTCAGCATGTTCCCGTCAGATGTCTGGTTGTTATAGATAGGGAGTGAGTGACATCAGATCTTCACAAGTCCCTGGCCCTCCTTTCAGCATTTCCACAGTCCGCAGCCTAGCTGTGGTTTGCACTTTCTTACCAGTTGTCTAATGCTGATGTCCGAGCAATAGGTCTCTAGTCCATCGTTCAGCATCCTCATATCATATAGCACAGCAGCACAGTGGTTTGTGCTATCCTAACTTTTCCCTCCTTTTCTGCAAGAGCTTATCAATTTCTTATTCCAAGTACCCTCCTCAGTATGCTTGAAGACCCAAATAGTGCTGTGATTTGCATGATCTTAATCCTTCCCTTTATCTCCAACTTCTCCAACCTTGACTTCAAAGTCTTGAGCACAGTTCAAAGAGTGTGCCTACTATTATTGGTACTACCCTGTTCTTCACATTCCACACCTTTTTTCTAATTCTGGGTCAACTCATGGCACTTTTCAAGTTGTTCACTCTCTTTCGTGTTCACATTTATGATCTTGCAGATCTAGTTGTCTTGATTGGATGGGGTGATCAGTGAAAATTTCAGAGTAACTTATGGGTTCTTCTTTCAAGGACGGTCTCTGGTTTGTGCTGGTACCATTTGATTGCATGCCTGAAATCTAGTCATTTGCATAGTTTCAGTGTATCACTGTCACTACCTTGTCATGTCTATTCTCTTTCTCCTTCCAAGCCAAACTGTTACATTCAATGGTAATGTGATTTACTGTCTCATCCTTTTCTCAATGGAGGCTACATTTGATGTTTTCCTGGGTTCTGTTAATTTTCGCTTTGACGTAGTTTGTCCTGATGCATCTGTTTTGGGCTGCCATGATGAAGATTTCTGTTTCCCTCTTCAGGTATCCTTTGCATAGCCATGGCCATGATCTTTTGTCTATAATATTTTCTGTCCGTCTTTTGAATTTTCAATAGAGTGAAAAGACAGAGGGAGTCTCTGGCAGAAACCATCCCAGCCTTGAATATTCCAGGTGAACACTGATTTTTTTCTTGAGTCTAGGGGTATTTATAATGAAATTGAACCTCAAAAACTATTCTTTTGATCCGCCCATGTGGCCTCTACCAAAGGCGTGGATCAGCTGAATTCTCTCTATTGCAAGTGGTCAATTCCATGTCAATTCTATGGTCATATCACATTAGCTACCTCCTCCAGAGGAGTCCTAACTATGAATTACCTAAAATCATCAAATATAAAAAAATATTCCATGATTGGCCATGAACCTAGCTTATCATTTGATCATGATTTAGTGAACCCAATAAATTAATTTTTCGAGGTCTCAGAGGAACTTAAATTTACTATGTAATTATAATGCTAAAATGAATCCTTACTTTTCATGCTAATCCATAGTTGGGTTAGGGTTTCGAGAACAATATCTCAGATTTGAAGAATTGTATCTTTTGGTGAGAATAATAACATTATTTGAAGCATACATAAACTTTTTAGCTGTTAAGTTATGCGGAAATATGAAAAATCAAGCCATTTCTAGCAATTTTTATGCTATCATATTTTTAGATTAAATAACCAAGGATTATTCTTTCCGCCATTCTTGTACATAATTTATCTTCCCCTCATTTCGAATCCAATTCCAAATGAGCATTTTGATGTTGTTTATGTCATCAAAACTTGCTTACTAATGATAAATTCCTGTGAGGGAATTTTCTTCCTTTTCAACACAGAGTTTTAAAAATTAAAAATAATTTTGATAATTTTGTTGCTTACATTCGTAAGATATTTTTTTCAAAAAAAGTAATGTTTCCATGCTTTAATCACATCAAATGATGTAGCTTATGTTTGTAAAATAATATTTTCCAGAAAAAGAAATGTTTCATAAAGCATTTGAAGAAAGTTTTTTTCACAAGATGTAGAGTTGACAAAATTTAATTTAGTCAATGAAAGAAGTCACAATCTGAACAAATTATAAACAAATGAGGAGGTCATAATGTAAACAAATGTAGAAAAATTCTCTTTGAAAGTCAACTATGTTATTACCATCATCTCAAAATTACTTTTAACATTTTATATTACTTTCTTAAAAAAGCACCCTTACAAATAGAAATAAACATTTATTTTGAATTAAGAACAAAATGAACAATTCGATTGATAAAAATTCTGAACAAATTAAAAATCAAATCTTCTAGGATTGAGAAGATACATGAATCAATCTTATGGTATGGGGTACTTTTCTGAAAAGGCTCTTGCCATATTGCATTTGCTACATCCCAATATAAGAGTAAAATTGATGAATGTGCCTTCAACATCTTCTTGAATTTGCTTTTGGTATTTTTCTACATACATACTTTATGATTCATATGAGTTTGAGTAACTGGGTCCACAAGTTCAAGCTGTGATAAACAGTATGGTGGACTTATTTTGTGTTCACTGCAATCTGAGCTACCGTAAAGGGATTGTTCACTGGCCATCTTAACATAAACTCGATTAGTGACGATATGTGGATTTTGAAAGTCCCACCAAACCCATCATTTTATAAATCAAATTACTGTACAAAATAGACATTCAGTGCACAGCACATTCCGGTGTCAAGTTTGAAGTAGTTTGGATAAATGGTTCTCGGGAAAATAATAATAAATCAAATATTACAGATTATACATCTTAATAAAATATCTCAATTCGAAAAAGATTTGAATTTAGATTTAAAATATCTGAAATGGTAAAAATTTAAATTTAGATATAAAATATCTAAATTGACACTAGATCTAACTTTAAATATTTTACATCCAAGTTGATAATAGATCTAAACATGGATATAATATATCTGAGTTGGCAATAGATCCAAATTTAGACATAAAATATCTGAATTGTTAACACTGAATAGAAGTAACCAGAATACTTCAAAGCCATAGTTTTATACGATGGATGAAAAATCATTTTACGATATTATGGTAGGCTACTCAACACACTGCCCTTCAAAACATGCATTTTTGGGTTGGGCACTGCCTTAGTTTTAAACAGTTCAAAAATTACAATGCACTATTTTGCGGTGACTTGAATAAAATCCAGTTCATTTGATATGTTCAAAAGATCCACATTTCAAATTTATTATTTCAATGTTAAAATACATTCTCTCACATCATTGTACGGTGATTTGTTTCAACCACCAAGTAATTAAATAAACATCAAAGTAAAAATAAATATTTTGCAGGAAGTAAAGCTGTATAATGTAGTCCAGAAGATGGGCTTTTCCTGGTTTTTTTAATTTAATTTAAATTGAGTGATTTTCTCTTGAATCTTCAACTTTTACCGGAGTGTCATGGTGAGGTGGAAACGTTGGTTGCGTTATTTTGCCCAATCATTTTTTTCTCATTTATTTTACTTGAGCAATCATTGAAACTCTCCAAAAATCCGGCTCTCTGCCTGTATGTTTGAATATTCAGAAGAAATTTCCAGATGGGGGTTAAGAAACAAAAAAAAAAAATGACAATAAGATAGATATAAAATCTTCTTTTAGCTTGCATATTAGTAATGAAAAAAAGAGGTTTGCCACTAGAAAGTGAAAAGTTTTCACTTAACATTGAAGAGGTCTGGAGCAAATTTGAAGACACAAGGACACACATTCCTGAAAATAAGAAGTGGCAAGAAATCATGAAAAATTCTGAGGAAATTTCTAGATGGGCAACCTGATACAGATATTTCTAAATGTGATCATAAAACCTAAAATAAAATTCAGTTTCTCCATTCTCGGTGCCATAAAATCTCTCAGATTAGCAACTTCAAGCAAATTCCATTTCTACAATGCTATTTATTTACTACATGGGCAATCTGATACAGAGGTTCCCAAATGAGACAGCAAAAATTGAGAAACATTCGATACCTCCATTCTCCTGGCTGTAAACTCAGTCAGCTTAGTAAGCAAAGTAAATTTTGGAGGTCCCCAAATGAGATCATATAAACTAAGATAGATTCAGTCTCTCCATTTTCCTGCCAGTAAAATCAGTCAGCCAAGCAACTCAAAGCAAATTCTGTTTTTACTTTTCGTTTACTATTCTCATCTCTCATATGTCACGGACAAACTCGTCTTAGAAAGTCATCAGTGTCATAGATGAGATGACTCTTCATACCAAGTTATCAGTCCAGTGCCAAAGGCACGATAACTCAAATAATTATGTCATTCTTTTTTTTTCTTAAATCCATTTATGCATATATTACATTTATTAGATATTTTATTGTACATATTAGTTGATTTGAATGAAAATGAAAACATTTTGAACATGCAATGAAGACTTATTGGGCAACAAATCTTCCAGTGGGTTTTTTAAATATTACATGTATTAAACTGAACATATTTCTTATGTATATTTTAGAGATCTAATGTATTTTCATTGATATTAAATATACAGTCGTATTTCTAGGAGGAATTACAAAACATTGGCATCATGTTTATCAATTAAATTGAAATTTCATTTACACTGAAAAACAACCTTATAAGATATAAATTTAGAATTAGCAACTATTCATCCCTTCTATTACAATATGTCATACTAATCTTGACTATGAACTTTGAGAAAGGTTTGCAAAAAAAAAAAAATTGTACTTCAGAAAAATAATTTGCGTATCCCTACGGTTATGAGACCTATATCTTTCTTCGTCCAATATTCATTGAAAACAAATAATGATATTCTCGGAAATAAGCTGAATCTACATTAAGTATGTATAGCCCAAATATGACGCTTCAGATATCTTTTTCGTGCAAAAGTTTCATCACACACCTGACAGGAGAAAGGTTTCTCTCCTGTGTGTATCCTCGTGTGCATTGTTAGGTCTTTTTTTTGAGAAAATCCCTTCCCACACACTTCACAATCAAAAGGTCTTTCCCCCGTATGTGTTATCATGTGGGTTTTCAAATTACCACCGTGAGAGAAGGCTTTCCCACATACTTCACAATGATAACGTTTCTCTCCAGTATGTATCATCATGTGTTTGTTCAGATTGCCGCTATGAGAGAATGCTTTCCCACACACTTGACAATGATAACGTCTCTCTATTTTTCCCTGGAAGTCTTTCTCTTTCTTATGAGTCTTCAGGTGATCAATAAGAGTTGATTTTTCAGTAAATGATTTTCTACATGTTCCACAATCCAGCTGTTCCTCCTCTGCTTTGGAATCCATATTTCTTTGTTTTCTCTAGAATGTGCTTTCAGCACACAGCAATTCTAATCTGAAATACGAAAGAAGCAAATATGAAAACTATACCTTCATCACATGAAAAGACGTAGGAAGTGTTACTAAAGCATATATTGCAAACAAAACAACAATTTTTCAAGATGAAGTCTCAGACTATTTTACCCTAATAGCATGCTGTAGGAGATGTCAAAAGAAACTGTTGCTCCCACATTTCAAATGACTTCTGGAGTCCAAGTTGTTAGCAGAGCTTGTCATAAGAATTTCAAGCCAAGCCAGGTTGAGAAAGTATGCTTGGCACGTCCACCAAGCAGAGACATTGCCACATTTACGTTGAAGGGGATACATCCAAAAACGATTTGTCGTTATATAGTATAATTGGAGGCAAGATTTGAAAGAAAACTTTTGAATGAGCTATTGTTGCAAAATGTTGGAATTTAAAATGTTGTAAATATGTTAGCCCAATCAACAAACCAATATGCATGCAAAACAACTTTCTCTTACTGATTCATTATTTCTTTTTGGATACCTTTATTTTGGGGGACTTTTATTGTCAAGAAAAATAAACACTGTGTTCCAATAACTAACAGAGTTTTAAAGTCCTTGGAGTCATAGTTGAAAGATACACATTGTGAGTCTTCTGTTCGGACTATAATCAACTCCAGGAGTGAAAATCTCTGATTTTTATGCAAAAGATGAAGGCATCTTTAGTATACTTAAAAGATAATATCTCCTGATTTATCTGCTTAAGAAACTGTAATATTTCTTCTTATACAAAGATCCTTATTCTCTATTTTTTGCCCTAACATCCAATCATTCATGCTACAACCACATTCCCAACATATAGCAGACTTTGTGAAACATTATTGTTAATTTTTTACAACAATTTACCTTTATCTTAATTGCTGTTTTTACCACCACTAAATCCAGGCTGGGTTCCCTCCAGCAGTGAATAAATGATTTAACACTGTGGATCGGGATAAAGAATAAGCTCTGATGTGAACTGAGCATGCAATTTACCACTGAACAACTGAATGTCAGTGGCAAGCGCCAGTCCAAATCAGACCCTTAAACTTACTCCCAATCCTGATGTCATCTGAGCCATGCTTGTTATTAATTGGTATTTCAGTTTTTATAATCCAATTCTATTTTATTCATTCTTAGGTTGCCAAAATAGATGTCAACTTGCAGATTGAATTCATTGTCATCCTCTTAACCAAATGGGGTTTCTTGATATTCTTGCTGTCGCAGAAAACACAAAGTTCAAATTGCTGACATTAAAACAGGATTATTCAACTGAAAAATCTTGAATAGGTATCTAATTCAGGGGGGGGGGTTGTTTGAAGGAGTCGAGTCTGATTTTTGTGACTTGATTTATCTCTGAATTGAAAAGGTGAAAGCATCAGCTATGTCTGTACTATTTGAGTTCTTGACAGTATGTCACTGTTTTGGGGGAAGATTGGCACTTCCCACAGTTTCCACCTGCCCGTGAGTCACTTCTTCTCACCGCGGCTTTGGTTGGTTAAAATCTTGACCATTTCACTGATTAAATGTCCCATTAGAAGGGAAAAAGTAACAATATGGTCCTATGTGAAAGTTTGAAGAATTCACCAAATCTCATTATTCAAGGGTCCATGAAGGATGAAACAAATTATTGACCATTATTTCAGAGTTAACGAGGCCAAATCAAATATAATTTATTAAGTTAACAAATATACTAATTAAAAGATTAAATAAAATGAAATCAGAAGTATCAAAGAAATTTGAACATTTACATTGAGAATTAAAATGTTATTACAATGTGAATTCAATACACCCAGTGTGTAGAAATCACTTCCTTAGTGTTTGTCAGTACTTAGTGTCTTATATTTGAAGTTTCTTGTAAGAAATTTGCAGAAGTGAAACCTGTCATAGAGCATGGCATTTACATTACCAAAAACTATCAGCTTATGAAAAGTCAACCAAATCTAACAGAATAATAAGATCTTCATATAACCATGTAAATGAAGTGAAAAAAAAATATTTCAGAACAAAAAATAACATTGATATGACCTTGAAACCAAAAATAGTCTTCAGAAACAGATTCTGTACACTCAAAAAAACGCAAGAAAAGTGTACTTGAATATTTGACGATATGAGCAGTAGATGCCGAGGAATGCCTTTGGTATCTGTTGTTGGCCATTTTGGGTTTTGCATCTATGGGCCAACCAGGGTGGGGGGAAGTAACTTGCTGCTGGTGGTTTTTTTAAAAACCGCCTTAATACCATGCCAAATCAAAGAAATATATCATCAAGAGCGTAATTCTCATGTTTTTTGACAACTTCCTGTCCCAATGTATATATTGGTGGGAAATTAATGTGAAAGACAAACAGACATCTGCATAAAAATGTGATAATGGTATTTTTATAGTTATTGGATAGTCTATAGCCACACTGAAGAGTTGTAATACAACAAAACAGCTGTCTGTGGATGACACAATTATCAATCATATATATACATCATGGTTTATTAGGGGTAATATCTTCATCTCTGTGGGGTTTTTTTTTTCATATGTGAGGGGTGTCCAGATATTTGATATTAATTAAAAATTAAAAAAAAAAATTGCTTACCTAAGGCAATGGCTTCTTAGTCTCATTCAAAGTACTCCCCCTTGGGACTTCGTAAGCTCATCCCAGCATCCCTTTCACTTTTCAAAATGGTTTGCTAAGTCCTCTTTGGGGATCCTCATCAGTTGTATTGTCATGTTCTCATTATTCTAGTCTATAGTTTGGAATCTCCTCCCTTCCAATAACAATAAAGATAAAAGACAGGCGAATTTTAATTTGAAATGAAAATTTAATGAAAAATCGTTTGAACAGCATTTTTTAAAGGAAGAAATATTTGTAATAATACAGAGAAATGAAAATCTAAATCAATTATCACATTTGTTTTCTAACATTACAAAAATCCACAGTGGTAGTACAGGTTTAGCACCTGGAACTCGGTAATATCTGTAATCTAGCTGTTTTTAAGAATTCAATAATTATCGTTATTTATGATTATTCATATCATCAAGAAAAATGTTTAGACACCATTCAAAATTTCTGGCAGAACACTCACCCTAAAAGCTAAAAAAATTAATCTTTTTCAAAACTGATAAATTCACAGGGTACCCAAGTATCTTCAGGATTCAAAGCAAATAAATTACTCGCAAAAACAATTTTGATTTTCAATAAACCAGAAACAGAGACCTTTTTTTCTCATGAAGTGCCAGAAGTTAATCAATACTAGAGTGTACACATTCTTTGGTCAAGGTTCATCAAATCAGAATCATTATAAAAACATACTTTCTCAATGCAGAATGAACTGCTTTATCTGAATTTGAACTTAGTTTTTTGGAGACTTTTTTCATTTAGAGCAAAAGTGAAATATCTAGCTTCATTCAATTCAGGGCAAAATACTTAATTTGACTCAATAATTTAATATTCTTAGTAAAATAAATATAAATAAATAAATAAATAAATAAAGCGAATGGTGTAATTTCAATTAATCCTCAAATTTAGTCATATTAAAACGTAGACGTTTACATAACTTCCGGCCTCGGCCTACCATACTTGCTTTCATAAATGGCTGACACAGATGGCGACAATTCGTGAAAAAATACTTAAAAAACACATCTTCAATGTGTCACCACCAGGAACTGTTTCATGAGATAGCTCAGTGAAAAATGAAATAATGATGAATAATAAATAAAAATAACAATGAATAATGATTAATTTTATCAGAAATAAGATGATAATTTTCGATCATTTGCAAGTTAATCACCGAGCCAGCCCGGCATTTTTATCGCATGCTTGCACGTTATATGAAAAAAAAGTCAATAGAAATTTAAAAAAAAAAAAAAAATCAAACACCCTAAATCTAACCTTTTCTTTCCGTAAATGTAAATGATTCTCTGTTGATTATCAATTTTCTGATGCATGAAAATAATTTGCATAAAATTTTAAAAATCTGCTTTCTCAAAAAATGTCGAACCTGGACCGACTATTTTCTCGGACAACTTGAGCCATAAAAGAGTTCTTGTGATTATTTTGATTCCTGAAAGTATTTACCAAGCTTGGTTATAATATCATCATACCATTCTTTAACTGTACCTTACCTGAGAATATTTTATTTTTCTACAGAACGGATTATTTTTTTCTTTAATCAAACATATTAAGTTGTATGTAAACAGCCGGAACTTGCCGGAACAATGACTGGAGTCTCGCAGTGAATACTTGACATTCACAGTACCACCTTTGTGAAAAAAATATTTTATTTTATTTACAATTCATTTATAGACGTTAAAAATATTTTCTGCTTATACATAAGCATTACAAATAGATAGTGTCAAGTATAAGTGGGAAATGAAAATAATTAAGTGCGGAGTTACTACGGTGACCTTACCTACGATCTCAAACATTGTATAGGCTGTGTTAGTACGTTCTTGTTTAGTCAGTGTGCTTTGATACAGCTAACCAAAGCACTGCGTAGTGAGTTGAATCCTCACTGGGTGTCCAATACATGTGTCAAAATTTAACTAAAACTAACGTACGCTTCACAAACCAAGAAATTCATATGCTGCAAAGCTAGACCATCCCACCTGAAAGATTCGCACGACAATTTTGTTTTCTCCCTCAATATCTGGCCGATGCCTTGAGCTATGAGCTAAGCGTAGTTCAAGCAGATATTGATTAAGCTTCGCTAAGTTTAGCTCTTTGCCCACATTAGTGGGGCACGCTGGGGTTCAAACGAAGTTACCCTGTAGCAGTAGAAATGGTCTGATAGAGTAACGCCCCTTTAGTACATGCTTGACTTGATATCCATCGAAATTCTCAAATGAAGCACGTTTCGTTAAAAATATAACTTCATTTCAAAGAAGAAGAACCTTGGGTAAATTTAAACATGAAGAAAAATTAATCACTCTTAAGTGGCTGATTAATGTACCCCCTCCCCGATTATTAATTTTGGAAAAAATTCCACCTCCCTCTGCTTTTCTTAGACCCCCCCCCCGCTAATTAATTATATCTTCTCTCTCCCCCCTAAAAGTTAGGAGGGGGACAACTTCTGACTTATCAAAATTTCCCCATGAAAAACAACTTATGAACGACGCGAGTGGGAGAACTTGGTTATCCAAGTTCAGTAGTATTTGCTAATTTCAGTGATTCTAAAATATTGTACCACCAGAAGACTTTGCAGCTCAATTTTTCTTTGACAACAAAAGAATTCTCTTGTTCTTGACAATACTGTACGTTTTTACTTCCCATTTTATCCTATCCTTTTTATGAATCTTTCTCAAACGACTTAATCTTATTCGGATCCTTCTAAATTGTGTCATTGGCCGTAGTTTCCTTGCCCTGCTCCCCATCTATTTTTTCCCATCCCCACCACTTTTTGAATTATTTCGAACACCCCCCCCTATCAAATGACTACCCCTGCTTATTCCAACCTCCAACCCCGACAAATAAGCACCTAAGAGTACAGTATTAATTTTTTTTTTTACCTTTTTAATACTATAGAGGTTGAAAATCCTGATCAATTATTACATTTTTTTTCCAACTTCGTAGTGGTATTATTCTCTAATTATTAGGTCCCTCAAAAATGTTAAGCTTCGCAAATGAGTGAGGAAATATGATGCCTGGGAAACACTTTTCCTGAAGTAAGAATAATTAGGAAAGTCTTGAAAAATCAATACTGTCAGCATGTATTTAAATTTCTGTCATTTTCCAATTTTTTCCAAGGTGGTTTTGTCGTACTTCGAACTTCAACAAAGATGGGTATGGGGTTGATGTATTCAAGGGTTAGTAACTATAAACAACTATAGGAGATTGTTCCCTAGAGAACTGTAACTTCAAAATGCTGAAGGAAAATTGAATTCTATATTGTTGAAGTATTGAAAATAAATTCTATCCAGGAAGATATGTGTGTATTTTGTAATATTGTTATTATATATAATAAGAGCTGTATCTGTCACACTTGAAATATCTGTTAGAGCCATCATCTCCCTTCCTTTCCCACCTTTTTATTAAACTACTATTCTTTTCTCCCCTCACCCTTCCTACCCTATGACCAAACTACCTTCTTTTCTTTCCTCTCCTCTTACTAAAGTGCCCAGCATTTTCTCCTCTCTCTTCCTACCCTCTGACTAAGATACCCTACCTTCTTTTCTCCCCTCTCCTGTTCTATCTTCTAAATAGACTAACCTACCATTTCTCTCTTCCTACCCTCATTGAACTACTTACCTTTCTTTTTTACCTTCTCCCTTCCTACCTTGTCTATCACAATTGTAGTATCAGTAGCAGCCATCAGCTGAGCCTGTAGTTGTACACTTACAATAACTGTCAACACAACTATTAGCTGCTGTAATGATAATTGCATCTTAGGTTATAGACTTGTTAGTAAATGTGTTGGTAATTCGAGCACCTACTGTGAGTTTTGGATTAAGTTTTTTGATTTTAAAAAAATGATTTGGTGTAATGAATACACCTTATTCCCAAGAACGTGGAGAGTGCGTAACATTGTTTATGATTTGTATTTTTCCTTTTTTTCCCTTTTTTTCTAACTGCAAAGAGAGTCGATTGTTCTCTAAATGACAAAAGGTTCTTCATTCAGACTTTTTTGAATCAATTCATAGCATCCATAAGAAAGGAACAAGAAAAAGAGTTGTCGGAAAAAAAGAGTAATATTTTTTTTACATCACAACACCTCATATTATTCCTTTTTTTTAGAACTATTCTTGAGATAAAGAAATAGTAAGTATGAGAAAGAAAGAAAGCAGACTCTGCAGTTTTTACTGTATATGTATATATTCATAACTTTTTCATTTTCCAATGAATTATACTGCAGTTCGGGTAATATTTTCATTTTTATTTTTGAAGCAATGATTATTTTTCTCGTTCTGGACTTTTTGATGGAAATTTAGTTGGAAAATCATTTGGAATCAAATAGATTTATTACAGAAACAAACGTTAACAAATATTGCCAAATGCAGTCAAAAATTGTATAAACAATGTTGCAGGTTTTGAACAGAGTCTGTTTTTCTTTCTTGTTAAAATAAATTTGATATTTACCAAGTTTATTCTAGTATGGCACAAGGCCACAAGTGTGTGCGTGGGTGGGTTAGGGGAGCTGAGAAGATCAAATTCCTTAGCCAGTAGTATTCCAGACCAACTTGCTCACTTCTGCTCCAAGCCAGGGTTTGGCAAACATTTTGAGTGGACTAAAATTCTTTTTATGTCTCGCAGGACAAATGAATAAAACATTAAACAATGATCAGGCCATGGAAACAATTTGCCTTTCAATTACTCTGATGTTTTTCATTGTAGGTTTATATATGCATACATAAGTTTCCATGTACTATGAGTAAATGAGAATTGTAAAATTTTTTTTTTTTCTGAGGACTGATAACAAAATGTTATCTAATTGTGGTTCCTGTAATTAAAATGTCTGCAAGTGCCAATCTGTTAATACTGACTTTTTGTAAAAATAAAAATCAATTTGATGTCACTACAAATAAATGAGACTTTTGCTCTATTCTTAGAGATTCTAAAATTGATTATTCACTAACCAAAGATAGGGAAAGTATTGAATTTTTGCATGCAACATATCATATTCAGTTTGCTCTTAGCATCTTCACTTAAATAAGCCTTGTCTGACACAAAGCCAAAGAAATAGAGCACCCAGTCACTTTTAATTGCACTGCAAAATGAACTTGCAAACCATTGCACCATGGTAAACACCCTTATTTTTTTACCAAGTTCAGGTTAGTCTGGCATAAGGCTACAGTAATGAAGCTCCTAGTAAAGTGCAAACTCACTAGATGAGCAAATTGATAAGCAAGATGAGTTTTTGGATGATTTTGATATTCTTCCTTCGAAAAAAAAAAACTGAGCATTCTAACTCATAAAAACAACAAAAATATCCACTTTTTAAAAATCTTGCATTGGGCACTTACATGCAGCCAGTCATATGACTGTCTCACACCTTCCCTGAAGTCTTTTTTTTCTGTATCCTTCCCCGTGTGAAAGTCTTATCATGGAAAAGAAGGCTAGAAGATTGAGTAAGGTGTCATTTTTAGCACTGAATATTTGAATACTTCTTTTCAAAGAAACGTTTCTGGCTGGTAAAAGGTGATACTAACTCATCATCACTTTCTCAGAAATTATTATTAAAACCAATATTGTGAACCCTATTTATCAAGCACAATCATCACTTTATTAGCAAGGAAACTGGCATAATTTTCCCAAAACATCCACCCCCAAAATATTCGGTGAAAATAAACTCTATTATAGACTTTACCTTTAGAGTCTGTATAAAAAATCACCAAAGCTCAATTTTTAGGATTAACTTTAATTCAAATTGCAATCTATAAACACTTGAAAATGTTATCCATACATTTGGGGGACTAATAAAAGGTAATATGTCTGTGTAAGTGTGTAGGTCCAAATAGAATAAAGACCATTCCCAGACGATGCAGATTCAGGATGTACTAATTATTCCCGGTCAAGGTTGACAATAGGGGTTACAACTTTCTGCAGCTACTACCTTGGCACAAGAGATAATTATGGGAGAGAGGTTTATTTGAGTGCTCATCAACTCAGTCCCTGTCAACTATCATGGCATGTCATTGATGACCTAATCTATCAAGATAGCTGGCACTGATAAAATGCTAGAAGTGGAGTCATGCCTTTTCCATATCAATAAAAGTTACTCCACAACATATCCTTCCATAGTATCATGGCTAGCAAACTCATAACTCAGACTGGTTCACTAGGGCATTAAGTTCATTTCTGACAGGATGCTTAATTTAAAGCTATAGTAAGCTTAGTAATACAATATATATATCATCGATTTTCAAATAGTTGTCTTGATAGTCGGGATGTGATATAAAATTGACACAAAGTATTTATTCCTGGATTTTACTGTCATTTGAGGAAACTACTTTAAAGAGTGAAATATTCAGGTGGGATATTACTGCAGTGTTACCTGAAACAACAACTAGGTCAAAGTATTCCGTGCTATAGAGTAACTTGGTGCAGAAATGTTAGAATAATCCTGTCCTAGTTTTTTTCTCTCCCGACAATTTGATAAGAATGTTATCTAATGTATTTTTAGTTATCTTACCCTTTCTCTATTCTCCTTCTACTCAAGAGATAAGGCCTTCTTTGCTTCTAAAGGCCCTTACTCTGAACATTTTGAAGATAGTATGCTTTAGATATCTTGACTTAAATCTATCCCTTATTTATTGAACTAAAAATAAATAAATAAATAAATAAAATAGCAACCTTTTCTGGATTTACTGTTGAAATAATTTGACCAAAACTTGCAGAAATGAGGTGTTTTTTTTTTGTTTTTTTCCTCCCCCTAGGCATTTTAACAAAAGCTAAGAATCCAAGTGCTGGTATCAAATCTTATATTAAACCCCAACCATTGATTAAAGGAATTAAACCCCAACAATTGATTAAAGGATGAAAAAAATTTCAACCACTTCTAATGTAGTGCAAAAATCAACAGATCCATTTTAAGTTTTTAGATTTAAGTAAATAGATGGCAAAACAAAACGCTGAAAAACTAAAAGAAAGCCTTTTATTGTTGTTAAGTGGCTTATTTAAATAAAGTAGATGTGCAAGTTGAATTTGTACTAATATTTAATTTAAGATATGAAATACGTAAATACATGGCAAAAAAACAAAAAACAAAATCCCAGAAAATACGAAAACAGATTTTATCCATCTTGGATGTTTGATCCAAGAGTCCAATATTCAACACAGTAAATAAGCCGTGTGACAACATAATAACAAGCCTTATTTCAGTTTTTCAGTTTTTTTTTTTTACAAAACCTCTTCATCCATCAAAATTTACAAAAAAAAAAAAAAAAAAAAAAATACTGAATTGAATTACTCAATTTGTACAAAGCAGTAATAGCAAACAATAGAAATATTTTGATTAAATATTAAACATTTGTACACAGCAGATGCATGAAAAAACACAAAGCAATAAGAAACCTTGTTACTGGACTATGAAACTCCATTTTGGGATTAATTTCAAGCTTGGAAATTGTTAACCGTTATAAAAAGCAAAATTTCACTCGCCTACATTCGTCCTTGAATAAAATCCGCCAGTTTTATGCCAATCCTTCATATTTCGGGGTCTTTGCCTTTATGAACATAAAAGTCAACATCATTTTATATTCACTTGTTGACATCATCCCATTTGTTCATGGGTCAGTGATCAAAAGTGGGTGAAAACAATAGACCATGTGACCGAATATGCATCCTAGTCATTATAATTCTATGATATAGACCCATACAGTACAACCAAAAGATTTTGGGATTTTGAACCGTGTACAAATCAAATGTCTGGTCATTTGCCGTTACTCCTTGTTAGTAAAGTGCAAAGGACTTCTTTGAAGGGGGAGGGGAGTAGATGTTAAGGTGAGGAATTTTCTTTACAGTCATATTCTCCAAAATTTTATGCTTACACACACACACACACACACATATATATATATATAGACACACACACATACATACATAATGTATATATTTCCTTAATATGTATCAAACAGATTTTATCCAATGCAGTTGTTTAATCACAATGCCCAATAATTAACGCAGTAACTAGAGCTATTGATATATAAAAAAATTATATTCAACAAGGACATGTAGCCAGTGAATATGAACACACTTGTCAGCAACCCTTCATCTGTCATTTCTGTGGACCAGCCAGTTGATGACATGTGCGAGAGGCACAAAATGTTTACATTCACTGGGTACATGTCCTTATAAATATTATATATATATATATATTATATACATACAGAGAAACAAAGGGTATGAAAATTCCTACTGAATGACCAAAAAGCAATCCACAGAATAACATTTTATGTTATAGAGGATACTTATGATATTTGTCAACAGAAATGAACGAGAAAACCACGAGAAAAATTTATTCTTTATTGCAAACCAAAGATACATCTTTATTTTAAAATAGAAAAGAAACATTTTTAATTTTCAACTGTAAAGAAGGAGGGTCTTGCAATTTGCTTTTTATACAGTTGGCTATTTACAATTACATTTTTTTAATTTATTTATTTTGTTCGTCATATGAACTAAAAATGAAAAAAAAGAAAAAAGAAAAAAAAGAAAAAAGAAAAAAAAGAAAAAAGAAAAAAAAAAGATAGACCTAATTAGTGACACCTCAGTAAATATGAAGCCTTATACTTACATATGATAATGTCCATTTTAGGTGGATTTGATTATTGATACTATAGAGAAGTTTGAAGAAAGTATAATCAGTCTAGAGACATTCAAGAAAAAATGAAAAAGGGTCTGGTAAATCATTTAGTAGAAACTGTCATGCTACCAATGTTTTTTTTGGCAGCATGCCATGTAGGGAGAAATCAATTGGAAAAATTGGAAATGGGGGTGATCAATGAAGAAGTTACTTCTCTTGCCTTTTGTTGGGCTGTGATCACCAAAAAAAAATCTGAATTAAAAAAAAAAAAAAAAAATGTCTGAATGCTGCCAGACACTAAGGGGCCAATTTAGCATAAACTTACAATGCAAATGAACCCCCCACTAAAAACTTTGAGAGAGGGGTATGAAAAGAGATTTTTTTTTTTTTAAAAACAAGGAATAGATGTTTAAATTTTCAGCCATCTCTATTGCCACATGTACACGGTGTGTGTGAGTGTGTGCACATATATATTTAAAATACATTATAATTCATTTATTTATAAATACACACATATACACACACACACTCTTGAGTACCAAATAATTGTTACCTACCCCGAGCTCATTAATTAGAAAAAAAAAAGTGTGTTGTCGACTTGGATAATTTATACCTAAATTTAGATACTTTTCATTGCATTTAGATATAAGAAATTGTTTTTAGATAATTCTTTTGGTGAGGCTCAGATATTTCTTTAGTTTTTCTGTTTTTTGCAAAAATCGATTCTTTATACTTTTACAATCTTTATATTTCTTTTTTTCCCATAAATATTTCACTCACGTAGGGGGGGGGGATGTCAATATAATTATTAAATGCAGTTTTTAGTGTCACTCATATTTGGATATAGCATGCAAGAGACATTGGAAATGTACTGCATTTCCAGAAAATTTTCTGGAACATTCAGGTATTTTGGGATATTTTCTAATAAAATTTTGGATAATCTTTTAGATGATTTGTGCCTCAGTTTGGATTATTCAACATTTTTAGCTGACAAAATTTTTTTAAAACTCTTTTTTTTTTTTTTTTTTTTTTTTTTTTTACACAAAATGAATTCAATGAAAACTGACAAAACACTTGAATAGACCTCTCTATTTAAAGCTTCTAATTATTTCAATATTCAAACAAATCCGATTATTAAAGAAAATATCATCTGCACCAGACAGCTATTCACAATAAAACTGTAAGAATGTAGTATTGTTTTGAATCAAAGTAATTTAATCAAGAATTCATTATAATCTAATTCAAATTATTGTGATTTAATTAAAAATCAAAGTCAATTTTATGTATCTATTACCTTTTATAACAAAGTAAATTTTATTGCTAGTTTTGATTAGAATCATTTCGTGTAAAAAAGATTGTTTGAAACAAAGTAATTTTTCAGTGCATGGCTTAAAAGCAAATATTTAGTGTTGTTCATGCCGGAAAATAGAGGAAAAGTAAGTTTTTAATGATTATGAAATATCAGATCAAATCATTTGAAGTGAATCCAAACAAATAGAAATATGTATCCATTTTATTGATTGATAGATTAAGATTTCAATTTTTGCCCAACCCTTCCCTATTATTTGGTACTCAAGAGAACATAGCCAGTGGGTCAAACCAACTTGAAAACTGAGGGAAACTATGGTGATGGTCTTTAATAATCTACAGGAAGTGTTGTTTTTTAAGGTAATAAAACAAAAAAAAGAACCCCGAACAAATTCCAATTTTTATCAATTTCTGACAATAATTTCTTTCATTTTGATTTCAATTACTTTTCATCACAGCAACCAGATTGTAGTTAAGCAGTGGATTGGGAATAAAGAATAAGTCTCTTGGCAAGACGCAAACTCCCAGCCCTTATTCCTGGAGCCTGCTTTACCAATCAGGCTACCAAAGATCAACTGGTAACAGTCATTCAAATCTCACCATACAGCTTTATTCATTAATTTTTCCCCCTCCAACCACTACTACGCTGCCAGCTTTGACTGCACTTGCGATATTAGTCGTAATATTCGATTTGGAAGTTACAATGAAAAGTAACTGAAATTGAGATGAAAGAAATACCAGTCAAAAATATGAATCAATTGACAATGCTTCATCTAAAATATTTGAATAATATTAAATCAATTTTCAGCTATCTGCTAAAATGATATTAAATTAACTGATTTTGTAATAGGCAGGCTTCAATTATAATAATAGGTGTCATACTTTGGTATACAAAAGGAGAGGCCCTGTTGATAGGCCTCATCATCTCCAATTATATCCCTTGTCCAATTGGTAGACACCCTTCAAGTAGTTCTTGCTTGGGTATCTATTGGAAAAAATTAGCAATTCAGTGTTTTTTTATGGCCATCAATGTAATCAAAGGGTTTCCTTCCATATGGCACACACTTGCCAACGGTTATTGCTGACATGCTTTATACAGATTCTGGTCAATTGGCTTTATCACATCATAGAAGATATTTAACATGAATGGAAAAACCATTATAAAAAGAAAATTGTCACCAGGTAGAAAATAACAAAAGCTGACATTCTGACAGCATTCAGGTCTTTCTAAGGCCAAATAACTTGACTGAAAGCCCTTCTTCATGGTCACTTAATCATCAGATACCTTTTTTACTTCTTACATTATTAATTCTAAATAGACCCAGATATTTTTTTTTTCTTTTTCAAAATGTGAACTTCCAGTGTGAACTCACCAGGTCACCTGCACCAAAAAACTGCTTCCTGTTGAAACTAACTCAAAAAAAGTTCACACTCATTTCCTTTGACTTTGCAGACTTTCGACTATTCAGAGGAGATTTGATACACAGAGCATAAGCTGTATTAATGATCGTTTAGTTATGCAGATTAATGAAACAGTTTTTTAACATTTAACTGAAAAATAAATAATTGCATGGTGGTCAGATCATATCACCCATTTCTGACTATATTGGAAGAGTAAGTACAGATACACCTATGTTCTGGGAACTGGTGGACCGACACTTTTCTTAGTACAAACACAGTTACACAAAGGCACTTGAGATTCACAAAACTCATCTGAGAACGACACCCATTTTGCAAGGTTTTTTTTTTCAGCTTATTTGGGTGCACATAATCCAGGAAATGGCTTGTGAGATGAGTTATGACATAAACATCAGTTAATACCGATTCAAGAGAGAGAACTTGAAAAACTGAACAGTGATGTTTCCGCACAAAAGTAGCAGAACAAGTGGCTCATCTTTCCCTCATCCCATTTCTGCTGCTTAATGGAATTCTGTGACCATTGAATAACGAGCAGGACTTGTTATTCATTTTTGACTAATCTTCCCTCCATCCTACTTTTGTCGCTTTTTTATGGCAATTCTGAAAACATTAAATAAGAAGAATGAATCAAAAATAAATAATCAGTGTCTGATGAGATTTGAACTTGCATCTGTTATCCTTGCGAGCCTTCCTCCCTATGACAGCACGGCTAGAAGTTAGGCTACAAAAGGCTTGAATCGGTAGGAGTGGCTCAGATAACCCATATAGCTATATCTGAGTGATGTATATCAGTAAAGATTTCATAGCCTAAGCCAGAAATGGCACTTTCATTGAAAAACAGGCTCTTAAGGATAATACATGCTAGTTCAAACCTAGCCCAAAGCTCATTTTTTTTCCAAACCACACTAATCTAATATCTTGGGGAAAAAATTTCTGTGAATTGCCATAAACATCAACAGAAAGTAAAGGAAGAAAGAAATTAGAAAAATTAATAATAATGACAATTACATCTAAGGAATTCATTGATAATTATTACAAGATTGGGATTTGTTCATCAAGAGCAATCGTGACGCACATTGAATTGTGAGCTAATATAACAGGTATTAGTCACTAAAGGGAAACCGTCATGTGACCAACATCTTTCGGCAGCGTGCCATGTTGGGGGTGATCAATTAAAAAATTGGAAAAAGTGGTGATCAATGAATAAGTTACTTCTCTCACCTTTTGGATCACCAAGTCTAAATTAGGAAGAAGAAAAAAAAAAAAAAAAAAATTTTTTTTTCTAGACATAAGGAGTAAATGTTCAAATTTTCAGCCCTGAAGCTCCATTTGCTTTTTTTTCTTTATACAGTTGGCTATGTACAATGTATATTGTGATCTATACATAATACTTACATAACCAGTCAGACATATGTGGATGGTTTCAATTTAACCCATCAATTACATGCGATCTCAACCTTTGCTGAAGGTTCTAGAGATGATCTCATTCAATAAATACACATAGGCTCTTCAACTGGTTTTGAATGAAGCAGCAAAGGAATAAAATAAATGAATATTAGGAGAACTATAAAGGGTCCTGAGCAGAATCAAGTGATGATAGAACGATGGATCAGAGGCATATTATTGAATAAGAATTTACTTGACCTTTCTTGATCAGACAGAGCTTTGGAAAATCAGTGATACACCCTTTACAAAATAACCTGAGGAGAAAAAAAAAAAAAAAAAAAAAACTTGGTAAAATTATACCTGCAGATACAGGTCTGCAAATATGCTTCACACCGAGATCTTCAAGAACGAGTCCGCTTTCTCTTCACGTGTGTCTTCATGTGGTTTCGTAATACGCTTCTCCGGGTGAAAGATTTCCCACACATTCCACAGCAAAAGGGTTTTTCACCTGTGTGATGTCTCAAGTGAATTTTCAAAGTAAACTTGCGAGAGAAGCTTTTGTGGCAGATTTTACAAATGTGACGTGAGGGTTGTTCATGAATTACCATGTGTCGTTTCAAGAGCGACTTGTACCCAAAGATTTTGTTACACACGTCACAGGTGAAAATTCTTTGTCCCGTGTGAATTTTTATGTGTCTCTCAAGTCTGGTGTATGTACTGAACTTTTCTTCACAAATCTGACAATCAAAGGGTTTCGCATGCACTTTCATGTGGTTTCTTAATGTCGACTCGTAAGGGAAAGACCTTTCACACAGATAACAGGCTATGAGTTTTTCACCTGAATGCTGTTTCATATGTGTTGCTAGGTTCTTCTTCAGAGAGAAACCATTTCCACACACTGGACAGAAAAAGCACTTCTCTGATTTGTGTATTTTCATGTGTAATTTTAAACTCATGGAGAGAAGAAATATTTTGCCACACTTTTCGCACTCAAAATGAGTTTGACCTAAATGTGATTTCATGTGGAATTTCAAGACGTACTTCCGAGTGAAAGCTTTACCACACACCTGACAACTAAAAGGTACATCAGCGGCATGCGATTTCATGTGAGTTTTCAACAAGGATTGCAGAGAAAATCCTTTACCGCACAATTCACACTGGAAGGGCTTTTGCTTGAAATGAGTTTTCATGTGAGTCAGTAATCTTATCCTGTAAGCAAAAGGTTTTTCGCACACTACACACGGGAAAGGTTTACCCCTGGCATAGGTGTTCATGTGAACTTTCAAAGTGAATTCACATGAGAAAATTTTTCTGCACACTTTGCATTGGAAATCTGGTCCTATGTCATGTATTTTAATGTGCGTTTCCAATTCGGCATTTGTTCTGAAGGAAAGGTCACACAAAGGACAAGGATAAGGTTTCGCCATAGAATGAATAAGTCTGTGTTTCTTTAAGGCCGCTTTTTCTGAAAAGTGTTCCCCGCACATTTCACAGCGGAAAGGTTTCTTGCCAGCATGGACTTTCATGTGTGTCCTTAAATTAGAAGCCTGGGAGAAAATCTTTCCGCACACCTCACATCTGAAGGGTTTCTCGTCTGTATGCAATCTCATATGCGTTTTCAAGTTACCCTTACTAGAAAAACTTTTCTCGCACACACTACACTGAAAAGCCTTTTCTCTCCCGTGTATTTTCATGTGGCTATATAAATTCGCAATTTGAACAAAACTCTCTCCACACACTTGACAGTGAAAGGTTTTCTCTCTTGCATGTCGTTTCTTGTGATTTTTCAGGCTGGACGTTTGGGCAAAGGTTTTGCCGCATTCTTCACAGTGGAAAGGTCTTTCATTCATATGGACTCGTCTGTGAATTTTCAAGGCAGCCCTACTCAAAAACTCTTCTGCACAGGATTTACAAGGGAAAGTTTTCTTTTTAGTATGAGCTTTGGTACGTGGTTTCGAATGTGCATTTTTTTCAGTTTTCCCAATATGTGTTTCCATATGGAATTTTAAGGCTTTCTTGAGAGGGAAAGCTTTATCACACAAACCACACTTATACAAAGATAATTCTGAGTGGGTTTTAAAGTGTCTTTCCAATCGAGGAAATGTGCTAAAACCTATATCACATACGCTACAGCGGAGCGAGGATTCTTTTGCATGTATTTTCATGTGGTTATACACAGAAGATTTGTAGGGAAAAGATTTTCCACATTTCTCGCAGTGGTAAGGTTTCTCGTGGGTTTTTTCAATATGAACGCCGAGTCCAATCTTGGAATAGAAGTTCTTCCCACATTTATCACACTGGAATTGGTTCTGCCTCCTATGGCTCCCAAGGTCAACTTCCGAGTCCGTACTCGAATTGAAAGTCGTACTACACTGAACCTGGCATTTCTGACCGTCTTGTTTCGGTGCATTGTACCCGGAGCCTTTTGCAGATATTTCATTCGGTGACAGATTCTCAGAAGAGTGGGTCTTCTGATGTGCAATGAGGTGGGAAAATTTGGAAAATGATTGGCCACATTCTTCACAATCAAACTTATCTTTTATATCCATATTCCTTTCTCAGCTTTTGCAGCTGACTTGATTTCTGGACACAGTTCAATCTGAAAGCCGGAAAAGAATTTTCCATTAGTTGAATTAATTTGGAATTGGAGATTCAAACCAAAGAAACAAAACTAAAAAACTACTTTAAAACATGAAACTAAAAATGAAATTTGTAAATCTTAATTTCTACACAGAATTTTTTTTCAGCATGATTGTAAATTATCAACACATCTAATCACTACGCTTCTATTTGAGAATTTACTGAAATGCAATAAGAAAAAAAAAGAATTTTTTAAAAAAGTATCTGTGAATAAAAAGATCTCAACAAATCATAGGAACAATGGTTCGGTATGTTAATAGTTATTGTGTTCAAGCACACTGTTTTTGAAACATTTTTTCAATTTCCTCCAGCATATGTTAGTAAGTTTGTCTCATAGATCAGTACTGCTGTAGTGGGTAGGATTTTTATTCGGTGCCCCAATACCATGATCTTGTGCCCCGAGTAAGCTTAGAAAATTTATATTTTCAATTTCCCAGTGCTCAACTTGACACACGGCCACAATGCAGGATTCAATGAAGTTCAAACTCGCTAGAAATGACTAACAACTACTCATTAATTTAACCCTTGCACCACAAATTGTATACTTTCATATCCAAACCCGGCATGCCTGAACTAAGGCCTCGGGGGCGGAGCACAAAAAGAGTACTACATTTACTAGTAATGACTTGTGGGACACGTTTACAAACCACTACTCCACGGATTGTACACTTGTAACAATATCTAGACTAGTCTGGCACAAGGCCACTGTGATTGAGGGAACAATAGGGTCCACACTCACGAGTAATGGCCTGCAATACAAGCTTGCTAACTGCTGCTTCACAAATCATACACTAATATATTCAGCCTCAGTTTGGTGTTGCACAAAGCTACAATGTTGATGCACCAATAATCTACTTGAAATTAAGAAAAATTAATGCAGTACATCTGAGGAAGCCATAGAATTGATTGGCCAAAACATTGGTTCAATCAAATGAAAAACTGGAATATTAATAGCCCTTCTTAAACACAGACAGTATCAATACTCATTCAAATTCAAGATATGCCTTTTCTATTATTGGGAAGATCAATTATTTTGTCTTTAGGACAAAGTAATAATTTGAAACATGATGAATTTTATTTAATATCAGCTCTAGCAGTGATCACGATAATATCAATCCCATAAAAAAAAAAGTCACTATTTGTGTTGATATTTGGTCTAATTTTAGAGTTGGTAAAAATTACGAGTATTGAGCTCTGAAATTTTTCTAGTAAATATTACCATACACCAGCTAAAAAAAAAAATTCAAAGAGCTACAGAATGTACTCTTTCCACTGAAATAAAAATTCAACAAATTTATGATCTAAAAAAGAAAAAAATGTATCAAAAAAGATGTAATTTTTTTTCACCTCAACTTATGAGAAGAAAAAAAAATTGAAGGAAGAAAGAGTTTCTTCCCTTGCATGGACTTCCATAGTAAATAAGAATTTTGAGAGACTCAATTTATAATTTAAACATTGAAAATTAAAAATATTTCAGTAAAATCCCATCCAAATCATGTGACCAAGATACAACCTAATTCAAATGGATAATTAAGAATTTTCATTATTGCATGATGCTTTATGCATCTATTAGATAATGTTTTTTTCCCCATTATTAATAAATTGTCATTTCGCTGCATAACTGCACAGGTATATTTCCAGTTGAGAAAATACAATGAATGCTGGCCATGAATTCAAGTCCAGGTCATTTATTCATTTGGATGAGGCTAGGATTTTGCCAATAATTTTATTGACATTTATCTTAATTTAACTTTGCTTTCATAAGTAAAGAATTGCATATGAATTATTCTAAAAACAAGAGAACACTAGAGTTTTTTTAAAATTTTACCTAAGGCAGATAAATCATCAATCAGCACAAAATTTCTGATGGTGGGTGGAGGAAGACAATATCAATAATATGGAAAAAATAACATTACTGCCTTATCACCAAATGTGGAATTTCCATGATACGTCTTCCATAAATTTGATTCTTCAAGAACTAAAGACTAATAAATCTTTTTCCAAAATGCTTCAACTGTCAGTTTTTGGCAAAAAAAGTCAGAACTCATAAATCATTGAATGTTTTGCTTGAAAGAAAAAAAAAAAAAAAAGCATTACATCTTTGAATAAATGGGCATCATATGCTACTTCTTCCATTTGTTACCATGAATTAAATATTTTAAAAAAGCATTCGCAACTTACGTGTTGCAACAAAAAGACAGTATTTACTCATCAAAATATCATTTATTTCATTCCTATAAATTAAATGTGACCTTTTTTCTTATCCCACCCTAACAATACAGACAAACACTTACATATTCAATTTTAACGTATATCTCATGCTACAACATTATGTCATCAAAGTGTATATCGTAATTGCTAATAAATGACAGACATAAACATCTTTGCTTTATAACTTAGCTTTGTCTAGAGCAGTGGTTTCAGAACTTTGAAAACTAAAAGGACCCCTTTTATAAAGGAAATATTCTGGTGGACCCCTATTTTTAGTTTTTAGATTAATTGATGAGTTACAATGTTTAATTTAATTTTTTTAAAAATTCAAATTGATTACATCTATTCAAATCCTGTTATATGGTACAAGTCTGAGTAGAATAATAATATTATTTTCTCGTAGGGAGCTTCTTCTCAGTTATCCGGATTTCAAATTTATGTTATCAGTTCAATTTTTCACCAGCAGACCCGAAATCATAATCTTGATGACTCATAGAATCCAGTTTCGAGAGCCCTGTTCCAGAGGTATTGAAGGTATATTTTTTCACAAACATATGACATGAATCATATCAATGTGAACAAGACATGTACTGTCAATTAGAAAGTGTCTCAAGGTATTACTTTTTCAATTAGATGTGATTTTTGACAGCATTAACTTTAAGATATTAAACATTTTATTACAACAATTTCTAAAGATTAAATGTGACTTTTTCCAAGCCAAAAACTAAAGTTGTAACTGATTTCTAATCAAAGTACTTTCTGCCTCAATGCAATATGCATTGAAAAATCATACAGAATTTTACATTATATATATATATGCACGTTGTTGCTACTAAGGTTAGCTCAGAAGACAGTGCCTATTAGGAATATTGGCACAACACAATCTTTCTGCCCTTCATTTGACCTTGAGCCTGATTAAGCTAAGCTTAGTACTCGAAGCAGCATGAAATTTGGCCTTATTTCTGGACATCAAAAAAGTACATTCAATAGATCAAAAACAATTTTTTTTTTTTACAAAAGCAAATAATTTATACAAAACCCTTTTGAAGCAAGATTTTTTTTCTTATGACTTCTTCATACCAAGTAGATTTGCCAGAGCACTCTTTTTCAATTACTTATGTGATAAATTCATTTTGGAAATTTTATATCACTAAATTGATAAAATAAATTATGAGAAAAGGTAGCCTCACGGACATTTTCTGAAATAACTGTATATTCTACACTTCAATTAATGTACGTAGTGTATAAGAATAAACATCTACACAATAATTCATAATGTAGTGATATACATCAACACCCAGTAATATTTCATCAGCTCAGGAGAATAGCTCCCATATGAGATATACAGCACTAATCCATTCCATCTTGTTGAGACTAGTGACAACATCATATATTCTTAAATGATCACTGGTGCTATCTATTTATGCTATTTTATGATGACCCATAGAGAGCGGTTCTTAGTGCAGCTTTTTTTAGAAATACACCTAGAGCATTAGATTAGGCATTATATATATATATATATATATATATATATATATACACAGAGAGGGAGTATTAAAGAAAAAATATATAAGAACTCATGGTATCACTGCATTTCTGTGGTCCTATTAAGAATGTTGCTTCTCAGCTAAGAGCAGTATCTGTTTTTAGCAAAGAGCAATCAAACTGATAGGCGCTACATAGGGCCTGGTTTCTAAGCCTAAACCATTGGTGTGCTGTCAGAAATGTATTGATGAATTAGACTATTTGAAAGCTGGTCAGGGTTCTAAACCTTAAATCAAATCGTTTCTCCCTAGAGTTAGAATATTTTTTCTCTTTTAATGACTGTGGTTCAAGTCATCAAACTTAGCGAAGGTGGTCCCGACTGAACGTAATCTGCAATTATGAGATATGTGTAAAATCTATGAAGCAATGCACTAACAGTAATAATATAATTTATAATTTCTGTTTATTTATGCGCTATTTCAACATAGTGCTCACAGGCATCAAGTGACGTCAGCAGAATTTCTATCAGGACCACCTTCGGTAAGTTGTGTCTGGATAGTACACTTTGTTCTTAGGTAAAAGCCGCCAGCAAAACACACAACGGGCGGTAAGTGAGGGTCCAAAACTTAGAAGAATAATTTTCCTTAAAAATGAAAAATGGCAAAAGGTTTTGAGGATTAAGGAGATTATAGGGAGAAAAAAAATTGTTGGTTTTTAGAAACAAACCACAGAAATGCAATAGTACTGAAGTCATTAGTTAAAAGGAATTATTCGACAATCGTTCTAACGTTTTTTAAATACAGACTCGTTCTAACAGGAAATTTTTCAATTAAATTTATTTGTATTTCTTTGCAGTGTTATTAGTGATCTAGTTGAAACGGCGCCCTCCTCTCATTAAAAAGTAAAATAAAATTACCGGTTTGATACATCGTATAACACCCACTTTGAAAAAAAGAAAAAAAGCTCTGAAAATAATTTTCAATGCAAAGTTGACTACTCCTGTTTTCATTCGTAAATTACAACAATAAAGAAATAAAATCCATGCTGATATAGGAGCGGAGTCTTTTGAAAAAATGACATCGAATCCGGTAAGAAATATCAACTTCGCAGGACGACTACAAACATAAAATACTATCATGGTTTTTAGTTTTCAAAATCCAAATCTCCGAAGTTTAGAAATTAAGCTTTTAGGTTCGTATGTGCGTGTTTCATTTCTAGAAATGTTCAATATTTTTAATAAAAATTAGAAAATTCATAACACAAGTCTAAAAGGTAAAAAAACGGAATGTACAAACCGATGCTGTAAGGTACAATCATGGAAGAAAATCTAATTTCACACACTGGTCATTCAGGTAGTTATATCCGAAATTTTTAGAAATTGTGTTTAAAATAAATTTTAAAACAACAAATGAATAAATTTAAAAAAAAAACGATGACTTTTTTTCCTTTTAAAAGTTCCAATTCTTCAGAGCAATGAAATTTAAACCAATGTCGAATATCAAGGAAATCAAATCATCTTTTAATAACTGGAGCCTTTGATGAAGGAAAGATTATTCCAGAGATAGACACTATCTTCGAAGATTATATTAAAAACAATGCTATCATTTTCAATAAATAACTTTACAACTACGCGAAAGTACATGTTTTTATTTTAACCTTAGAAAAAAAATTGGGGGGGAAATTATTTTGTAAAAGTTTCAAAGCAAATAATACTTGCACATAATGTCACTCGACATCTTACACGGGGTGTTCAAAATTAATACCCCTAAATAATTTATTAAAAATCCGAATGAAGCCCAATGTTTATTTAAGCACATTTTTTTTTCTGGTTTCACAATACAAGTAACAGTACGACAATTTTTTTTATGACTAAGCTAAAAAATTTAGTTGAAAAATAAAGAATGTAAGATGATTAAATAAAAATAAAGGAATTACTTACTTTGGGAAGATGACGGTAATTTCGGTGACTGTTCTAACATGAAAACGTCTTTCTTACACGTGAAGACAGACCAATACACGTTCCTATTCAATAAATTGTTGAATAACCTGTGGTTTCACTCGCCCAACTCTGTAACTGGGAAGGAAAGAACACGGTGTCTTACAAATGCAGTCCCCTTCAAAAAAATCAGCCGGCTCTGGATATCAGAAAACATGAATTTCGATCCTAAAACATAAAAGATATATTAAATAAACCACACGACTCCCATCATTTGTCAACATTTCGGGCTAAATCGATAAATTCCTGTAAAGATTTGTTTAGAATTAATCGTGAAAACCATCAGTACGTCGGAAGGCCATTCTGTAGACAGGGGGAAACATCGGTATATATATATTGTACTAGCAATGTTTCGTACTGTACATAAACCTTTTCATTTTTTTATTTTTTGGTGATAGTATCGATAGGCCTTGTTTCTGATTCTACGCAGAAAAATACAACCGAATAACATAACTGATACAAACATACTTATTCTGTCTGGTATAGGTTATAATAGTTTTGATTCCAAAATCCTTTGTTCATTTTATAAATGCTGAAAAAAATGTAATCGACTTTCTCCTCATCAATCATAAAACATAATTTGAGATATTTGTTTTTTTACAACATGTAAATATATACTAAACGTATTTCCCAAATATATATACAGTTTTAGAATATTGCGTTTTATTTAAATGTTAGTTGGTGAACTGCTTGCATTTTGAAATTTAAAAAAAAACTTACTAGAATTTACCATCTGAAGATACACTTAACAGTTAGTTGTAAGTAGGGTTTAGCAGTTATGAATATTTTAGAAATATTATACTAGTGTGGTAAGCTGGTTTCTTTCGATGTTTTTTGTATTTTGTCTGGATAAACAATACTACAGTTCGAAAGGGATAAAAAAAAAAAAAATGAGTTTTCTTCAATGCATTTTTTGCACCAAGTATTTGGTTAAGGAAAAAAACGACTGATTTTTTTTTTTTTAAATAAAAGATTTTATAAAAATTATCAAATAACGCGAGCAGTTCAAAAATAGAAATAAAACCTAATATCTTATATTTTGAAATGAAAATAGAGACCAAAATCTTTTTCTTTCCTTTTTTATGGTAACTCAACCGGGTAGGTATAAAAACTTACTAACACAAAAATCGTTTGGATTGAAGAAAAGCCGGACAATCTAATATTAGAAAAATAGATCAGAATATTCCTTATCATTCTTATTTTTTCTTTCAAGATTTATAATCGCTAATAAATTTTAGATGATAACTTTTACTTAATCAAACAACAAGTTATTTGCGCACTTCTGCACAAAACGATATATAAGTATACATATATATGTATCAACTCAAGTGAAAGGCAGAATAATTAATTAACTTTAAAAATAATTTGAATTGGAACTAAAATCCTTAACAGATTTCGTCACAAATAAATTCACTTACTAATTCTTTCCTGTGTAAGATTTGCACAGAGGAGCAAGTCAAAATTGTAAGGCCATGGATACAATAAAAGAAGCATCGACCACAGAAGGGCCGATTACCTGACCATACTAGATGACAAATGCCCTGGTTGAGATGAACATAAATACCCTCACCAGACGTTTTAAAGATAGGAGAGACAATATCTTATTGTATTATTATTTGGTTGAACTGATCCAAGTTTATTATCACCTTTTCATGGTCTCTCATTTTTAACAAATACGACACATTCGAAACCTTTTTTTTTTCTTAGTTTGGCCCGAGGACATATTTAGATCATGTATAAAAAGATGAAAAGGAAACAAAAATTTAATTCTACATTTTATTAGACTGATGTCCACATGTTAGATTCGAAACCTTGGGTACAGAGATCGATAGAGAGAGGAGACAAATGGAAGGACCCCTCCCTCGCTGAGCGCCCTCAAAAAAAAAAAAAACGAATATAAAAATCATTACAAATTTGATTTATTTAATATTCTACTTATCTAATCAACGGGCTTTAAATTTCAATTTATTAATTAGGACTTACTAGGTCAACAAATTAATTAACCTGGTAAAATCCTGGTTGACGCCCGCAGCAAATAATACATACCTTTGTGTTTCAGACCTATACACGTGGCACAAAAAGGTATGAACACTTCAATGTCCGTCTGCTAAAATGAAAAGCTTGTGGTTTGCGTGACCTTTAAACAGACATTTTTACCGCATGACAGCACAAATGTGTTCACCTATTGTTGAAAAATACAATAGATTGTGACCGTGTGAGTAAGGAGGACATCATAGTTTTTCGTTTATTATAATTTTATTTATTTATTTTTTTTAGAATTAATGTTTAAAATTAAATATTGTACCGGAAATAGTCTGTAACAACGTAATTTAAAAAGAAGATTAATATTCGTCGCGTGAGTAAACTAGAATTTTACTATTTGATTTATTTACATACTTCTGCAAATAATGAAATGTTGGACAAGTACTTGGACCTTGCTAGGGAAGGAGCTGAAAAAAAAAAAAAAAAAAAAAAAAACGCCGTGGTAAAGGAAGGTGGCAGTAATACCGATAGTAGTCGGACTCCCTAGGAAACAGTCTTTGAAGAATCTAGCAAAAATGTGAAAGGAACAGGGAAACCGCCGACGACGAACTGGGAATAATATCCAGACGATTGTACAGAGGTCTGCTAGATTACTGAGGAGAGTATTAAGGAGATTTGCTGTCACTTAGTCTCCAGTGATATCTACCAACCACTTTTAGCATGAAAACTCGCTGATTATAACAACAACAACAACAGCAGCAGTAACAATAAAATCGTCATTTTCATTAATAATTTATTATTTATCTAGCTTCCTTTACTTACAGTGGTTAGGCACTCAGTCCCTGAACTAAAAAGCCTAGGGTTTTGTAGGCAACCCTCTTGTTCTTTCATATTCGTACCAGACTGAGATAAATGGTGGATTTAAGTTGGTTTAATCCATAATTGGTATTTATACAGTCATTGCATCCATGTACGCTACACAATTATTCTTCATAATTTGTTTTGCATCGCTTGTTTTGTAAAATTTTATACAGCATACATACAATGGTGAATATGACAATCATTAAAATCTTTGTCTCCCACAGGATTAAACTACACCATCAACAATGGATGAATGTACACTCCACAATGATCCTCAAACTTGGAGTACCTGTTTTCATCAAGACCACTCTCACTTTGGTGCTATCAAATTTTGATATGGTGCTATCAAATGGCCTGTGAGATCTCCTGACTTGACTCCTCCAGATTTTTTTTCTCTGGGGAATCCTGAAGAACATGTGTATGGCCCAAAACCAGTCAAAGTACAAGAATTGAAAACCTAAATTGAAGAAAAAGTAGCCACCATCAACACTGAATTTTATCAACGTGTGCAGATCAGTGGCTTGCCGACTCAATAAAAGCATCAAATTGAACCCTACGTATAACACATTGCTCATATCGGTTTATTAAATCTATAGTTTTGTAGTGTCCCCTATACTTTTAGTTAGGAATTTAGTATGAAACTCTCCTTTTAGCTTAATATCCAAAACGTCACTTCCTCTGACGACCTCTATAAAACCCCTGGACGCACATGGTCCAGTGCTGACTAGCTCCAGCACCCCCAGCTGGGTACGCTTCTAGCTCCGGCCCTCGTGGCCGGCTACTCTTTCACTCTCTTTCCTCCTCTCATGTTCTGTCTTTCATAGTCTGTTCGTCGTGAGTCTAACAGCGTCTGAGAATAGCCCCCAAGTTAACTCACTTACTTGGCAGTAAGGCTCGCACACTGAACCCAGTTTCCACGTATCTGGGAGAAATCCGACTATACGGAATCCACGCGTTCAGACAACATCGCTACCACTCCGACGCCAGCACTATCAAGACAAGAAAGCTCCCTCCTTTCACTATCTCTTCTCCTAACATTACTTCTCACGATTGATCGTATTAATGTTATCTTTACATGTACCTCATCCTTATTCTCGTATTAAACATACGTCTCTTATCTGGCCATAATTCTTGAATGTGTTAATTCCTCTATATTTCAATGCACGTCCAACTTCATACTTGGCGTGCATTCCATTCCCTTCTCTTCATACAGCATCCTTTCCTTCCACAGCTACAGGGCCGGCGCACTACACATCACCCACGAGGATCCAAAATCCTCGTCTCTCAACAATCCATCGCTGTTTGGATTCAACAATAGCTACAAAGCTCGAAAGTCTGTTTATTGCATCAATAAAACTGTTCTGGGACATATCAAGCCTTACTTTTGGGACAACCTGTATATTGACTATAACAACTTGCAAAGGCAGATTAAACTAATATATCTGTCCGTTATTATTAAGCTTATTGATTACCTTTGCTATCTGTTTGTATTCCAGTCGTCTACTACTACTATAACTTAGTTTTTAAACATCAGACTCGAGAGAGGAGGAGTAATGAATGGATGACAGTTATAGTGAAGATCGAGTCCCTTTTGCTTTAAGTATACGCACCCTCTTCCATTCTTACCTTTGTTCATTACATTGTCTGGGGGTTGGTGGTGAGGGAGACAATTATGATAAAGGTTGAATCCCTTTAGCTTCCATTCAAATATAAGCACCCTATTCTATCACTTTTGCTTATTGCTTTGCAAAGGTGGGTGGAGAGGGAGAAAAGAAAAGATGGAAGATAAAAAGTATAACAATCATACTTACAGACGGGAAGAGGGATGGTATAATTTCTGTTATCATAATGATACATAGCCAGGGCAATGGAGCTAGAGGGCTGAAACTTTAAACATTTACTCCTTATATCAAGAAAATTTTTTAAAAATATCCCCTTCCTGAATAGGTTTTAGTGTGGAGTTCAATTCACAATATAAGTTTTTGCTAATTAAATCTCTTAGTTTGTGTCGGTAGCATACACACTTGCTTTTTCAAAAAATTCAGACTTTTTTTAGGGATCACTGTCAAGCAAAAGGTGAGAGGAATGACTTATTCATCGATGGCCCCTTTTCCCCAATTTTCTAATTGATCACCTTCAACATGGCATGCTGGCAAAAGATATTGGTTAGTGACGGTTTTTATTGAGTGACAAACCAGAGCTGTCTTGATTATGGCTAAAATAATAGCCAAAAGTGCCATCTATTTTGCCAAGTCGTAACCATTACCACTGTTATGTGCCGAAGGAGAAACGTTCATGTGTGAATTCAGGATAAAAAACTACAGGAGAAAATTATCCACGTATAAACCGCAACCCTTTCAAAAATGGTTAAAATTGGCGTAAAACACGGTACCTAGGGGGCAAAGGGGCCATCACAGACATCATCATCATCATCATCATCAGTCTTTTAGTGTCCGTCGTTGGACATAGACCTTCCCCAGGATTTGCCACACTTCTCTATCATGGGCGTCACGGAGCCAGTACTTCCTGAACCTGTATAGCTCGTCTCTCCATCTAACATTTTGCCGGCCTCGGTTGCGCATGTGGTCTCGGGGAATCCACGTTGTGAGTTGTGATGTCCATCGATTGTCTGCCATTCTTGCAACATGGCCAGCCCACCGCCATTTAAGATTTTTTATGGATTCTATGATGTCTCTAACTCTTGTCTTTTCCCAGATGTACTGTGCTGTTTTGTGGTCTCTCCATGTGAGGCCCAGCATTATTCTTTCATGTGCACGTTGCATGGTTCTCAGCTTATGGGGCTGTCTCTTGGTTAAATTCCATGTCTCAGCTCCATAAGTGATTATTGGGAGGATGCATTGGTTATACACTCTTCTCTTTAGGATTAATGGGATCTTATTATTTTTGAAGGTTGAGCTAGCTCTGCCAAAGGCTTGCCATCCTAGTGTGATTCTTCGCTTGATCTCTTCTTCCTTTGAGGGTCTCATTGTAGTGGTCTACTTTCTCGAGTTCTGTGTCCTCGATTTCGATCCTAGTGTTTTTATCTCCAATGTGGTTGTTGCACATGATCTTCGTCTTGCTGAAGTTCATGTGTAGGCCGACTTTGTTGCTCTCTTCATTTAGTTCATCTTTCTTCCTTCATGCACCTAACTGATCTAGAAAGTGAAATCAATCACAGACATAGAATGTTATATAAGATTGTGACCCAGAAATGATATCTTGGACCTTCTATGTTCATAACCTGGATACACAACCTGGTTGACCAGTTACCGGAAACTTACAGTACTGTAAATACTGTAAATCATAGACACTGCAAAATATTTGCTTTCTACACCACCTTTTAATTGAAAGAATGCTGTGTTGTTGATCAAACCAAACAGTAATAGCTTTCGGAGGGTTGATCAGTCGTTCAGGAGCTTGTATGCCCTCCGTTTGCTCAGATCAGAATCCTCAAAGTGATCAACTGTGGTTGCACACACAGCGATGGTGGGGTCTTGTGCATGGCTGAGGAGGTCATCCGTTATGGCATCAACAGGGTTCTCACCAAACTCTTCAAGCGCAGGTATGTCAAGACTCATGCTTCTCTCGAACCCTGCCTCCTTGCCAGCAAAGTATGTATAATGTGTGGTATCTCTACCACTCAGACTGTGAATGAAGGGTGTGGCATGACACCCATGAAGGTCCCAGTGCCACAAACCATTTCATGGATAGGCAGGTATGCATTCTGGGCTGTTCTCATCCACAGCTCTGCTAGATCACAAGAGAGCATTGTACCATAGTACAAATGCATGCTGATGACGTTGGTGTCATTGGCATGGACAACAACTCCTTCATTTCGGTCACTATATCAAGATGAGTTGGGCCAAGAGCAGGCTCTGGTTGCTCATTCTTACACCATTTCTCATAGAGGAAACTCAGGAGGTTTGCTTTGTCAGCTGACACTGAAAAAAAAACTCTTGCTGATCAGGAGTTATATATCATTTGCTGACTTCATATACTTTGACTGGTTTTGATCAGACATATCCGTGTTCCTGGTCAGCTGACTTGAGGCTCGGTCCACTGTACGTGAAACTGTAGAGGAGTATGATTTCAGTACCGGCAGGTATATAATCTAGCAGCAGGTGTTTGTATTGTTCAGTGATGGTTCCAAATGTTTCACCTTTCTGAAAAGACTAGTGTCATATGGCATACATAGATAGAATCAATGACTCTTGATTTCTTTCTGACATATTGAGACAGATCAGCGATACTGGTCACTTTGGTGTCCTCTTTCAGGATCTTCACTTGGATTACAGTGGAGGATGGGGGCTCTTACTCTATATGATGTACGTCTTGAGATAATTTTAGCAACTCTATCTTTTCTTTTAAGGTATTAGTTGAATTAGCATTTGCGCTTGAAGTACTATTTCAGAGTAGGTGTTGCATTGTTTGGACGCACTCCATAGATTTCCAGGACCTAGTCGACCAGATATGCACCGAGGTTGTGATCCTTGAAGGTCCTAGATATTATTTCTGGGTCCAAACTTTTTGCAACATTCTATGTCTGAAAAAAAAAAAAAAAGAGAAAAAAAAGGAGGGTCTGCCCCCTGAGTTATCAATATCATTACTGTTAGTTATTTTCTCATTTCTTCATCTATCTATCTATCTTTATCTCTTCACACCTATCTCCTTAATACCCTTCATGTAACATCTTACGTGATACATTTTCATCATTAACTACCATCTTGGGACCAGTAAGATACAGAGTCATTGATTTGACCAGATCTCAGGTGTTTATGTCGGATAAACATCTCTAATCTAATAACCAACAACTGCATCTTACCTGTAAAATACCCAATAAATCAGTACAAGTTGGATGAGAAAGAAACTTAATGAAAAGCAAGTAAGATTTTAATGACATACACATAAAGGTTAACTCAATTGTATTGACTAGCTGATCAGAGTTGATTCCAAAGCATTGAGCTAGAATTTACAATTACACCCTGGACTATGAGACAAATGGTTTATAAGGAGGACTACTGCTCACTGTATCTTATTCAAGCCCCATAACTATCCGTATTGAGTTTTGGTAGATGGCCCTCTAGTTATAATACCAGCACATTGGATGCATTGTGATACTAGGATAGTTTTTAGAAAGATCAAATGTCTGTCTTATACATTGTGAGCAAAATTACTTGTTCAAAGATGGAGGTTGGCAGTATCAATCAATCTTCATATCTTAAAAAAAATGTAGAAACATTAATGATTGGGTTTGAAACTGAGATAGCATCTTCAGTAGAAACTAATGTATCAAAGTGTTCTTAAAGTAATATTATATTTAAAACAGGTCTGGTTAGTCACTCAATAGAAACCGTGATGTGACCATTGTCTTTTGGCAAGCATACCTTGTTGAGGGAGATCAATTAAAAAATTGGAAAAAAGAGTTGATCAGTGGATAATTTAAATTACCCCTCTCACTTCTTGTTGGCCAGTGATCACTGAAAAAAATCTGAATTTTCAAAAACAAACCAAAAAAAACCCGACTAGTCTGAATGCAGCCACACAAAACTTGAGGGATCAATCTAGCATAAACTTAGATGGCAAAATGAACCCTCCCCCTTTTTAAGGTGGGGGGATTCAAAGTAACAGCAAAAAAAAAAAAAATTTTTTTTCTATGCATAATAAGGAGTAAATATTTAAAATTTCAGCCCTCTAGGTCCTCTGGCCTGTCTGTATGATAGATACATACATAGCAGCCAGACCAGGTTAGAAACTGAAGAAACCTACGTTAACAGTTCTGGTTGACGGTTTCTTATACTTTGATGGCAGAAGTATAAATGCGATAGTGGAATTTTCATGGGTCCAGCTTGTCTAATATTATTTGTATTTAATCAACATGAAGCATTGTCAATTATTATTGATTTTTCTAGTAGTATTTCTTTCATCTAAGTCCAGCTGCTTTTTCATCATTCTACAGTTGTTAGTAAGCAACATGGATTGGAAATAAAAAGTAAGCCTCCGATGAAATTCCTTTTATCTTATGAAGCCTGCCAATACATGGCAGCTGCCTCATCGATTTGGCCACAAAACCAACAGGTTGCAGTAGCTCAAATCTTACCATATAGCTTTTGTTCTTTATTTTCCTTAAACAATAGATACACTGGTCTCTTCTTTGTTTACACTAGTAGTATTAGTTGTAATATCATTTGAATTTCCTACGCGGAGAATTAATAATTCATGACTAATATTTCTTTCATCTTGCGTCTGTTACTTTTCATCTCAACTGTCATTTTTTGGTTGCTAGTAAGCAGCATAAATTGAAAATGAAGAATAGACGTCACTTAATTATGACTAGAAAATAACAGTCTGACAGTAGATTAGGTAGCAATGACCGTAAGATGAAAGAAATAGTAGTCAAAAAATTAATTATAAGTATAGAAAAAAAAGTCTAGCCTTAGTTGATTGATTAAAGATACATTTTAATCTGACCAAAACTACAAAGGAATAGGTCTGGTTAATCACTCAGTAGAAACAGTCATTTGACCAAAGTTTTTTGGCAGCATGCCTTTTGGAGGGTAATCAATTAAAACAATGAAAAAAGGGGTCGTCGATAAATAAGTTAATTCTCTCGCCAGTGATTACTGACAGTCTGAATCAAAAAAAAAAAAAAAGTGAACGCTGCCAATGGACTAAGGGATTGATTTAGCATAAACTTACATTGCAATCTTCCCTCCAACTAAAAAAAAACAATCAAGGGGACATCTTTGGGAACAAACCAAAATCAAACATTATTTCTAGGCATAATATTAAGTAAATGTTTGAATTTTCCTTCCAAAAAGCTCTATTGGTTCATCCTGTGTACATGATACATACATAGCCAGACCAACTCAAAAACTGAAGAAACTTATCTTGACAGCTTGTAATGATTAACAGAAATAGAAATTAGAAAGGAAGCTTCGCCTGACTTCGTCCATTCTCCATCTTGAAGGTAAATCTTAATCTAACCCAAACTGCAACATTGTAGAGAAATACAACTCGTCAATAAAGGAATCAATTATGCATAAATTCTGGCATATTACTAACAAAGAGAACCGATTGTCAATGGCTTGCTCCTCATTAGCGAGGATGGTCAATTAATCTTCTGCAGACTGTGGAGCCAAATCCAGACTTTTCCGCACTTGGCATAACTGAAGCCCTGGACTGGTGTTGTCCGATTGGCAGCCTGCTCCTCTTGTCTTCAATAGTTGCTCATCTGTCAGCTTTAAATTTGACACTGCCTGCGTTGATGCAGTGGTCCCGGGCTTTTCATGTAGTTGGCTCCCTGGTTTCACGAGTGATAAGGTATGCCTGCTAATAGAAGCAAATAACAAATATCTACTAAACCGGTTGCAAGCAAGTTCTATTCCACAATTGTAGCCGTGTGCCAGTCTATACAAAGCTTAAATATCCACTAAACCAATTGCATGTGAATTCAATTCTCACTGGGCGCTCCATGATTGTAGCCTTGGGGCAGTTGATACTAACCATGCACTGTGATTACTTGACAACTGGCCATTGTACGAAATTGACATTTGCCAGATGTATAAGTCAGCAAACAAGGCAGTGCAGCGTTGAGTTTGAAGTTTTTGGCTCATCAGTTCTTGAAAAAAATTCCAATAAAGAGAAATAAAAAAATTAAAGATTTTAGATCTTTCATCCAAAGTTATAGAACTAAATTTTGATCTAAAATGTCTAAATTGGCAACATCAGAGAAGTAACCGAAATACTTCAAAGCCATAGTTTCGTACAACAGATGGAAAATTATTTCACAAGACTATTATGGCAGGCTGTTCAACACGCTATAAAGTCTGGCTCATTACAAGCATACAATTCTTGAATGTGCACTGCCCTGGTCTACTAAAGCCATTGCATATGAATTTGAATCTAACAGGTTACTCCCCTATTGTGATCTTGTGCCAGACTATGCTGAACTTGGGGATATGCGATAAAATTGTCATGTAAAATAATTTTCTGTCTGTTGTGTGAAATTATGGCTTCAAAGTATTTTACTCACTCCTCTTCAGGCATGCCTATTTAGATATTTTACAGCTAAATTCATTATTCTCTGAGCTGTTTGTCAAAGGAGATAATTCATAGAAATTGAAGAATGATCTTTAATTTTTCATCTATCTTTATTAGATTTAGCCAAACAACTTCAAACTCGATGCTGCACTGCCTTACGTGCCGACTAATTTCTGGTAAATGTCAATTTCATACAATAGTTAGTTGTTGAGTATATGTAATGCATACACTGAAACAGGATTTATTCAATTGCTGTTAAATTATTTAAATTCTTGGAGGAAGTATTTTTACCATTAATTATCAACTAGTCTTCCCTTTATCTTACTGCTACTTTTTTTATCACAACTCTCTGTGTCAAATACCTTCATGACAAAAGAAAAACTAGTCAAATTGATGATGATAATTGCTCAAATCTGATAAACCAGCATCAATATAAGTCCAAAATAACAATCTCATCTTATCATTGTTTTATATCATAACTTTCTACCTTCTGACATTAAAGTGAGTGCCTCGAAGTTTAACCCCATTTTGGAAAAAGGTGTATGAACAGAAATTCAATCTATACAAATATTTGAGCCTTTTGTTTGTTTATCTGTGCCTCTTTGCTGCAAAAACTACAAGGCCTATCTACCTAATATTCTGCATGTAGACTGAGGAGAGGTCAACTCAGAACATCGGTCATGAGAGGTTGACCTTGGATGTCAATGGAGATTACCTGAGGTCATTTCCAACCAATTTTCAGGGTTGCAGGCCACAATTTTACATCAAGGATGCTGAAATTGAGCATAGAGGCCCATCTCCTCATGGCAAAGATCGCAATTTATGTGATGTTGACTACTGAGGTCATTCAAGGTCATTTCTGGTCTTTTTGAACAGTTTTGGGGCCATAATTTAGCGCCTATGTAACTGAAATTTGGCACAATGGTAGATCTTTTCTTGTAAAGAGTCAAATGCGATGCAATATTGACCTCAGAATCCATCTGTGGAAACCTGGTGTCATTTTTGGTGGACTCTAGCCAATTTTTTAAGTTCTTTGACACAATATTGCATATACGATACAAAAGTTTTGCATAGGGATACATCCTAACAAGGCAAAAGTTATAGGCAGTATCAAGTTGATGCTAGAAATTACCTAAGGTGATTTTTAGAAATCATAACAAGGCGGAAGGACAATCTGAAGGATTGCTAGCCTTTACCTGAGTTCACAATGCTTTCCCCCCCTGGACAGCTGTATATTGGTTGTTCAAAGGTTAGATCCTGGCCCCCAATGGGAGAAACAGTATTTTTTTTTGTACATCAGTATATTTCCTCTATTACAGGAACTTTTACCTCTTTATTTCTAGTTGTTTGCACTTTATCTTATTGAATTTCTGTCTATAAAAAAGGATAGAATACCTTTTTTTTCACTCCACTTGTTGTCTTATACAATTGATTAGCAAGAGTCTTCAATTCCACTTGGAATTTTAGAACCGACACATTGGTGTGCTGATGTCTGGCGTGCATGAAAAGGATAACCAATAAAAATGTCCATGATTCCACAGAATGTTCATGTTTCAAGTTTTATTCAAATAAATACTGAAATATTTTTCACAAGAATAAATAGTATTCAAACAATTACTGGTTGAGTATCCATCATCTGAACTGCTTGGGACCAGAGGTCTTTCAGGTTTTTGGATTTCAGAATATCAGCATATACAGGAGATAAACATAAGGATTTCCTCCTCTTCCCCCCCCCCCCATCCAAAACCTAATAGGGTATCCGCAGATTCTTTTGACATCTTTTTTGGACGGATAAAAGAATAAACAAACAAAAAAAAGATATGGTGATTAATGCACATAGATCTGGTAGTGTTTTGTCTTCTACCATTTGTGATGTAATTACAGTTTTACGTTTCTCAAATGTCACAAAAAGATAACTAAGCTTTCACTGCAGTCAGAATAATTCAAATGCCTTGAAAATCGGCCTAGTCTCGGAGTGAGGACAAGTTTCCGCACTTGTGACCTAATGTTGGTTTTTAAACAGTTTAGAATTTCAGAACATTTCAGGTTTTTGGAGTTTCAGATAAGGGGTACTCAACCTATACTTTACATAAATTTTTGCAAAAGACAAAAACAACTCTGAAAGGCAAAACTAATGGTAATCAATATTTTATTGACAAGCAATAAATCATGGTTATTAACATTTCAATAATTATCCACATTACATTTCGGATAATATGGCCGGAAGGAATCCACGTTCCTCCCTTGTAGAAAAGTTGAGAATTGAATAAGCAAATTGAAATACAATGAGATGACATGAAAAGAAGCAGAATATCCAGGAAATATGAGATGGAACAGGAAAAGACACAACAAAAGCTGGAGAGTAATATACAACAGTCCAGAATTCAGATTTTTACTCACAGGAAACAGTTTTATGATAGAAAAAGAAAGCCTGGCTGCTGCAAGGGTCAAAGTGCATTCCTACTCTAATTTAGACTGATGGTGATTTCTGCAACTTTTGTATTATATACGTTTATATCAAATAAATTTGTTGGTGTACAAGACTTGTCAGTTTGTCAGAGAGCCCCCTTCCGATCACATGGTTGTGATTCCAAATCACAATGGGAGAATGTTAATTTTACATATAGGTTTGGTTTAATCTGATGTGATAGATAAATAGTGGAGAGTTTACACTCCTAAATTTGGTGAGGATTGTTCTTGTCGCTCTTGCTATGGGGGAAAACTGAGTTATCGACAATTTTGACTAGGGTTAGCCAAAATTCAGCTATTTGTTTACAAGCAGCAATTTTATAATGGAAAAAAAAAAGAAATATAAAACATGAAAGCACTTATTCTCAATGATGTTAGTACAACGATATTCAACATGTATAATATGGTATACATGCAAAACTATTGAATTATGTGCTATATATGTGGAACAATTGAATCTGTGAAAAGAGAAAAAATAATGTATTTTTGAAAATTGTCTATCACATCTCTACAGGAAGAAACAGAAAAAAAAAGATCCAAAGAGAAAAAGGGCAATAAAATAATCTATCATACCTTGGAGAAAAAATATTTAAAAAAAAAAAAAAAAAGAAAAAAAAAAAGAGTAAGCTCACAGTGAGACTTGAACTTGTGTACTTTTACCTCAGGAAGCTGCCTATGTACAGCACAGCTCTACTGATTGAGTTACTAGAGCTCTTATGGCTATCAGAAGACCAAACCTAACCTTTGAACTATTGCTTTGTCCTTAATAATTATGTATGATACAGTTAGATTATTTTCCTTGTCTATATGTTCATTTTTTTTTCATGTTTCAGCCACGGACCCTCCAGCCTTTGTCGGGTGTTGTTGGTTCTAGAATATGAAATCACTCAGAGCGCACGCTTTATTGGACCGGACATGTCATATCTATTTTTTTGTATATCCTTGTTGAGTTGTTAGGGTACTTCAGAGTTTCCTCCCTTGCTTCGGGTAATCCATTTTCTGCTTTTTTTTGTTTCTGCAGCAGTCTCTTATAAGGCGAGGCTTCCAGATGCTATTGATGTCAGTGCTCAGTGGGCTAATTGGTTTGACTGAGGAAAGTATTTGTGCCGCTTCTGTCAGTCGTTGTTTTTGCTAATCGTACTCCATTCCATTGTGACCTGTGCGTACCACCCCCTCCAATGAAGTCCACCATGCCAGATTTGTACATGTCACCATGTATTACATCTTTCCTGAGTTCTTTGATTTCTATTTTACAGGCCAGCATGTTTCGCTCTTATAATGTCTGCCACAGCTACACAGAATGGAATATACAAAATTTCTGGACATTTTTTTTCTTGGTAGGTGGTTTGATTTAGGGGAAATGCGAGTGCAGGGTGTTCCCACTTTGGAGCACCATCCAGATGGAATAATCTTTGATTTTTCTTGGAACCACCTTTGATGTAAGAGAGAAAAACTGTGGAGTTGGGTTTTGGTCTCATTGCGCCATCTTGTGATCTGCGTTTGTGAGCTGTTTTTGTAATCATTTTGACCGGGTAATTGTTTCTCAGGAGAATGTTCTTCATACTAAACATGGCCTGCTTATATGTATCCAGGGTCGCTGATTATTTGTACAGCCTGCTGTTGTAGGCATTTTACGCCTGTTTTTGTGTTGCTTGGGTGGGTGCAAACCTTTTAGTAATCACAGCCCAACCAGACACAAACTAAGGAACTAACTTAGCATACACTTACATTGATTTTGGACCTCCACTAAAAACTACTGGAGGGTGTATTTGAGAAAAAAAAAAACATTTTGTAGGCATAATAAGGAGTAAATGTTTAAATTTGTACCCTTCTGACTCCATTTGTATGGCCTGTATGCATGACACATGTATAGCCAGCCAGCCAGCCAGCCAGCCCAACCTGAAAACTGAAGAAACCTATGCTGATAGTCTTGGCTGACAGTTTCTTATTTGTACATCAACTTTCTTCTTATAGCTCACTCGTATCCAGTTGAGAGAAAAATTTCAAATTCAAAGCCTCCATGAGATTCAAATTTGAGAACACATATGCGAACACACATTATAGAGAAACCCTTCCACTGTGAAATATGTGGATCAAAATTTTTGTCAGATTTTTCCAGTCAGAAGAGCTTAGCTACTTGAACCGTGAAAGTTGGTCATGTGTTTATGGCTTTTTCAAAGACGTAGAATGCTGTTAGATGAATTTTCATTCTTAGTCAGTGAAGTACAGGACGTTTTACAAAGGACGCGACCCAAGGAATAAGAGGGTAGAATTCATGAGCAGATGAACTTCATGCAACAGTATTAGTAACATGGCAACACTGTACTTGGAGGCGATAGTATTTAGCAGTTGAACTAATTGCATCATACACTGGCCTCATCTGAGCTTTTGTGCAGCATAAGCAGAGTCATTTTCCAAGGTAATGAAACTTCTCTGCAATAAAATGGGTATAAACCTTCATCCAGGTTAAAGGAAAGCACTTTCAACATTTACTGTAAAGTTGAAGTTATGTATGAATAGCATTTTTCTTTTAGATTTAAAATAATTGAAATACGAAGGACAGTTGCATCCTCTTTTGAAACAACCTGCAAGTCATAAGAACCAAAGTGAAATCAGAGTCGGCTTTGTTAAATAGCCATAAGAGGCAAGAATGGGTAGATAAGGATGTTAGATATTGCCTGTCGCTAACCATGAAGACATCATACTATTTTCATTGACTTATACAGTTTTGTTAGAGAGAGAGAGAGAGAGAGAGAGAGAGAGAGATAACAAGCTGTTGCATTGAAAAAGACGAAAAAACTGAGAATAAGTGAGATGATATTTTTGGTAGAAAACTGTTATTCAGCCTTTGCCTTATTGGTGAGCTGTTTAGCACAATGGTAAGAGCATCGCTACGTCTGTAAGTTTGATTCCTGCAGCAGCCCCATTTTCTTTAATACACATTATATATATATATATATATATATATATATATATATATAAATAAAAGTAATGTGGTGTTTTCTCTTTTACTTTGTCACCTAATGAATATACATTCTCTGTGTTACTTTCAAGCTCTATAAATCATAGATACAGTGTTGCACCCCCACTATCCCCAGGTGAAATATTCAAAGACCCTTAAACAGATGCCTGAAACTATGGATACATGCCTATCATAAAGTTTGATAAATAAATTAAGTCCAATAAGAGATTAACAACAATAATAATGAAAAAAGAACAATTACAACAAATGATATGTCAGATTAAGACACAGGCTTTGAGAGTAGCTGCCCGAAGGCCTCTGCCAGTGTTATGTCAGGTACTGCAAATATGTTGATGATTATGACAATCAGAATCAAAAATACAGAGCTGGAGAATGAACGTCTACCTAGGACAACAAATCTCCATGAAATCCTCAGAAGAAGGAACCAAGCAAAGAATTACTCGAAAATGGCTAGCTTTTGGTAGAGCAAGCTCAACCTTCAAAACAAGAGGGTCCCAAAAGTCCTAATAAGAAGGGCATACAACCAATGTGTCCTCACGATAGTCACTTACGGAGCCAAAACAGAGAACCAAACCAAAAGATTGACTCTCAAATTGAAAACCATGCAATGTGCACAGGAGAGAATCATGCTAAACATCACCTGGGGAGATCGCAAGACAACAATATATTAGAATGAAAACAGGAGTCCAAGATATCATAATAAAATCTATTAGAAAACTCAAAAGGTGAACAACTGCTGGACATCACGACTCACAACGTGGATCCCAATAGATCACATGCAAAACCATGGTCAACAAAGTATAAATATGACATGAGAAACTAGACACACCCATGACACGATGCCCATGATAAAGAGGTCTAGCAAATCCAACGACGGATGCTAAAAGGCTGAAGATGATGAATGGGACGGGAGAAAGAAGTTTCTCTAAGATGAAACATCTAAAGTATGTTCACAAATCAACAATGGCACAAGAACGACAATACAAACTAGTTTTCATGAAAAAGTTAATTTACTGATGTTTTGAGAAATTTGTTTCAATAAAATTATGCCAAGAAAATGTTTGAATTTCAATTTCTGATAACCTTGTGAAGATAAATTGGATTTTTCTTAAACCTTTTTTTTCTACTCAAAAATATTACTTGAGGCTTATGAAATCTTAACCCAACATTGCACATATTTTATACACAATAATATTATGCTATACTTGTTTGTATGTATGACCTTTACACTTTTCTATCAGAAATCGGTGTAGTATTTCCCTGATATTCCACCCTTCTGAGCTGGAATCAGTCATGCGTTCTGACTGAAATACTTACAAAATAATATCAAGCAGGAAGGAATTGAGAAAAGTGAGGGGTAGGAGGAGGACAAAAGGCATGTGTGTAGGAGGAAAGGTGGGGGTGAAAGCTAGAGGAAGTTGAAAAGAAGAACAGGTGAAAGGAAAAGATAAATATATATAAATCCAATCACCAAAATATTTTGCTTGACTTTCTCTGAGCTATGCATGTAGAGAGAGAGAGGGGAAAGAGGGATATAGAAGGAAGACAGAGACAGGCTTTCAGGTAGGATGGCAAAAGACAATCAGCTAGAGATTGCAAGGTAGATAGGAATGGAAAGGTGTGAACATTGCAATACATTCAGATTCTTCAAGGAGATAGAGTGAAAGAAAGATTAGTATTCCAAGAAAATCATGAATCACAGCCACCCATATATGCTGCTCCGTATCTAGTATACTAAGCGGTATTAGTGGGGAAACTAAATTACCTTGATCAAAGTACTACCATAGATATATGATTTAAGATCAAAACATGGACGTAAACTCAGGGACTAATTTGTCATAAACTCTCATTGTAAATTGAACCTTCCTATAAAAACCTGTGTAGTGGATGAATTTTCAATAAACAAAACAAAAAAAAACAAAAAAAAATATTTTTCCATGCTCATTGAAGCGGGATGGCAGTGTGAAAAATTTCAACTATGAATGGTTATGGCTGGGCATAATCTGAATACATAGATACATATAAATGTCAGGACACATGAATAACCTTAACCCAGCAACAGTGAATAAACTGATCTACTGAGGGTAGCAGTAATCAATATATGATGTGATACAGTAGAAAGTATTTGTGCATTCCTTATTTGTTTTTCGCTTGTGAAACTAATCGATGTTTGTAAAACATTTAGATAAAAAACATGAATAGTCAACAAACATTGGAAGGGATAAGGGAGGGAATGGGAAAATTCAGGCAAAGGATGAGAGAAGAGAAGATTCATAGGAAAATGGATAATCTTAGTTGTCTCTCAACCCCCTCAGAATTTACAACCCCCCCACCCCAGATAGTCTAGAATGAACCTGACAAGCCCATATTTAGAAAGAAAAACACCTGTAAGCTTTCCACTGTCAAAAACCTAGTTTCTAAAAGCTACAGCCAATTTCTCTATACATGAGGACATATAAGAAATAAATGGAAATATTCGGTGATGGTCAGCATCACAAAAGCTCCTTTAGGTTTAAAATAGGTAAAATAGTATCGAGTAAAGATTCTCACCAAATAGTGAAAAGACTTACATTGACAGGATGAAAGTGAGTACTTATACATATCAACAAATAAGAATAAAGAATGTGTCAGAAAGCTAATTGCTGATTGCTACATTGCAAAAATGTTTGTCGCATTCCAGTATTAACCAGTCTTCAATGCCCACTTTAACCCTTCCTTGAAAATCTTGGTGACAGATCCCCAGTGCCCAGTTAAATCAGTGAATCTCATTCAGAAGTAAGAAGTAATGCTTATAGAATCAGCAACTTGAGTCAATATGAACTGGAGAAATTCCCTTAAACTACAAAGTGCTTGGAACAGAATTCTTAAAGAATGGTAAAAATGAACAATTCAGTAAAACTCAAACAGGAGCAAATTTCTTTAAGAGTAAAATAATTTATTGCATTAAAACAAATGGCAACTGAGGTGAGGTGAACCATTTTCAAGGAGAAATGAGTGGAGAAAAACTTGCCTCAAATCTTTGAATGAATCATGAGGAGATTACAGAACTGTATCTCTATCTAACTTATCTCATACTCCTATTAAAATGCATGAAAAGGCATAATAATCATTAAATGAACTATTGCTGGAAAATTGATACACTACAGGGGAAGGCATCCTCATGCCTGAGCAAACTATTGATAGTAGTTCCAGTTAAAATGAGAAGAACAGCTGTGTCTCATTGATATTGAACAGTTAAAAATATTGAGCAATTGGCATTTAGTGAATCAATAGATGTAAATGATACGGAGTTAGCCATTAAGTGACTTTGAATAGAGACAGTTTGGTTCCAATATAGGCTTTTGTTGGACATAGGTATAGAGTTAGGAAACTGCATGCTTAGGCAGTAAGTAAAAGAATAAAAAGAACACTAATGTTGGGTGGAATGTGATCTTCGAATAAATAAATAAAATAGTTTTTAATCCAATCAAGGAGACTGTTAGATAGACCCAGAGGTTTGGATTAGTACTGCAGTTTTCTTTCATCTTCCAAAAGGCTGAGAGAATGATTTAGTCTCGAAAGACTAAATCATTCTCTTGCTCCTTCAGCTGAGGTTTGAACTCTTGTTCTACAACTATGTTAGTTTTGTTGGCACCTTCTTTTGTTGTATATGTTGTTACGGTTTAGTTTATCCTTCCAAATTCTCTCCTTGGTTAAAGTACACAGATATTTCAATTAAATAACAATGTTATTTGACTGGATGGAAATTGAAACACAATATGTCACAGGTTTTATGAAGGACACCATGACTGACATCCAAAACTAAATATTTTAAGAATTCATTGAAACAAAACTGCAATCACTTTTTAAATGAGGAAATACACTATTTAGCTAAAAAGTGATGTAAGGTAAGAGAAAGTCAGGGAAAATACTTTGATGATTGGATAATAATGCTATAAAGAAGAGATTTAATAAAAATATACAGGAAACTCTTACACTAACCTCATGAAGAATTAAAGATTGGCTCCCCAGTTTTGAGACCTCCAAAAACTGTAGCCACATGAATCAGCACTTCCGAAATATTGTTAAAGTTGAAGGCTCAGAGCATCCCTTGATGTCTGTAGTGACCAAGTAGCCCGGGTAATTTTGCAAAGCCTTCATAGTAATGACCTTGTATCATCTACACAGCCAAATAAATGCTATCAAAAGATCACCTCTATAATCTGTCATCATCATCATCAGTCTTTTAACGTCCGTCGTTGGACACAGATCTTCCCTATGATTTGCCACATTTCTCTATCATGGGCATCGCGGAGCCAGTACTTTCTGAATTAGTCTAGCTTGTCTCTCCGTCTAATATTCTGCCTGCCTCAGTTGCGCATGTGATCTCGGGGGATCCATGTCATGAGTCGTGATGTCCATCGGCTGTCCACCATTCTTGCAACTTGGTCAGCCCACCGCCATTAGAGATTTTTAATGGATTCTATGATGTCCCTGACTTTTCTCGGATGTACTGTGCTGTCTTGTGATCTCTCCATGTGAGGCCCAGCATATAGAGTCAACACTCTTTACATTGAAGACCACAATAAGTGAATCAAGAGAAATTCCTTTTAACTATGAAGTGTGTGGAAAAGCATTCTCACAGGATGGCAACATTGATGAGAAAGCCAAAGTCTAAAAGGAGGAAGCTCCTTTCAGTTAAAAGAATACAGAAAAAAAGACATTTGTAAATCTTACTTTACAAGATAAAATGAAAACCCCTGGAAAGGTGAAATCACTTTCAATGTGAAGTGTGTGAAAAATCTTGTCCCAAATTTCTAATACAAAAAGCCATATAAGAACAAAACTAAACAAGCACAGTTGCTTCCTGTGTCACATGACACAGGAGGCAATGAAAATTGCTTCCTGTGTCACGTGGTAGACAAGGCAATGATTTTTGTTTCCATTTTCAAATGATTCTTGGAGTTCCTGTGGGATATTTACAACTCAACCCTGGGTTTGAACTCAAGTTCTCTAGGAAATGAGTAGGTGGAAGGTTTCTTCCATTGGTTTGAGGCAATCTGCATGTACCCAGATTATTTGTATAGGTTTGCTATATTCAGTATACATAGTACAAAATTTCTCATTCAAGGGTTCAGCTTTTTTCAAGAAAAGGTCTATTTTCTTCTTTTATGGTTGACACAAATAGATTTTTACATGAGGTAGACAAAGAAAAGTTCACTTTTTAGATTTTTTTTTGTTCACTGTAAGTTTTGTCTTATTGTTTAGATTTAATAAGAAAAATTTTCTTTCTTATTGTGTACAAGCAAGAAAGCTTGTGTTCCTTGTCCACAAAACAATGGTGGGGTTTGCCACCAACACTGGGTAAGTTGATACCAAATAGAAGATGTTCAAAGTTGGCAAACAACCATGGATCAGTGTTTTTTGAAAGTAGGTGGACCAAGTCTCTGAAAAGTATAGAGGGGACAGACTAACTGTCGATTTAGGCAGCATTTTTACCCTCCCTCTATAAAAACAAGTCCACCCTAAAGGAAAAAAAATCAAAAAACAAAAAAATAATGCACTGCCCCAGGTAAAACAAGTCCAACAAGAAAAAATTTACAAGGAAAATCCCCCATCCCAGATGAAATATCACCCCTTGGAAAAAAAACAAACTCCCCGAAAAGAGAGTATTTCTACAGTAGAACCCCACCCCCATGAAAAGCCTACCTAAAAAGATTCCACCGACTCAATAGCACAATGGGTGGTAAGAAGCCCAACCAAGTCAATGGTTTACCAAAGGATGACCAAACATGACATCCCTGGTAGGTTCAAATATAAAAACCGGGAAATCGGTCGACTCCACGAGGGAGGCAATTGAAATGGCAAACAGGGTTAGATGATCACATCTTATTCGGTGAACCTCCATTGCATAGGATATATTGTTGGAAAGTGAGGTGCTGTGCCGAAGAATGTCCGGCACAGAACTCACAACAAACAGTCTAAAGCTCCAAACCAAGTACATGGTATGCGAGAAAATAAAGGTCACTATATGTGGCATCCTGGAGGCTACATTTTTTGTCTCTATGAACAGGAGAGCATTCAGGCTTGCCCTACAAACTGTACTTGAGACCGTTGCACATGTTTGTGCCTCTCTTGACAGAGGTGTTCAACCAGTGGTTTGACCCAGAAGGGATCCGAGGCCAAGTGACCAAGAGGTATAATCACACTGATCAAGAAAGACAAACATGGAGTTAGGTGATAACAGGCCTTTTATAAGGATTTTGGCCAAGATCTTGATGAATCGCTTGCAAGTTGTCTTTGATGGTTTGATCAGACCGGAATTGACTTGCACTATGAAAGGATAATAAATCCAAGATGCATATGATTTGCATGATCATTGACGGTGTAGAAGTCAACATTGAATTTGCAGTGATCAATTTAGCATTTGATAGGGTGGACGACTACTAGTTCAAGGCAACTGTGCAGCAGAACGATGGATTCCAACCAAAAGTTCTGCAAATGGATCAATCTCATGAATCAATCCTCTGAGCCGATACAGATAAATGGAAAGTGGTTTGTTGCCATTGGAGATGGATCATAGATCACCCTTAGTCGGCCACACTCTATGATGTAGCGTTCCTACACAGATTGAAAAATTAGTTGTTGACACCAGCTCTCCATGAGATAGGCCTCCTTGAAGAGGATCAAACCAGGGTGAACATGTACGCTGATGATGTAACCGTTTTTTTGTATAACATAAAAGAGATATAGAAGTGGTACAGAAGATGCCTGAACAATACAAAAAGGTGACAGGGGCCAGGGTTAACCAGGATAAGTTTTTGAATTCACGGTTAGGTGCCTAGAGGCTCTGCTTCTGGGACCCTTTGACTTGACAGACGAACCTGTTGACATCCCAAATTAGTTTGGATCTGACCTTCAGTCTGACATAATGGCAAAGGTTAGAGCTGGAGTGAATATATGGTGATATTTATCCTTGAAGGGCAGCGCTGAGGCGTGCCAAATGTACATCTTCCCCCTGATCCTTTACTGATTGGCTGTACTTCCCCTGCCGGCGAAACGAATGCTGGTCCTTGAGTACTTGCTTTTCTCCCTCCTTTGAAGGAGGGGCAAGCCAATTATTTGCAGAGAGGACTGTCTCCAACAGCTGTGCAATGGGGGTCTGGGAATGCCACACTTGGCGAGTCATTGACATACCTCAAGGTTGGATTTCCTCAGCTGTACATTAATACAAGAACCTGTATGGGTGTGGTTAATGGGGTGGCCTTTCCAAAGCTCCATCTCGCTCCTTTGGACCTAAAGTTGAGTCTTGCCATAAACCCGTGTGTTAAGAAGCTTCGATTGCCATTTGGAATTAGCTCAGTCCTCTGAAGAATGGTAGAAATGTCTTGATCAGTGCTTTGAAAGTCTCAATGACATTCAGGTGATTGAAGAAGACACAGTCTTTTACGGTTCAGGTGACAGCGATGCAGACAAAAGCCATGATGTAGCATCTGTAACACTCATGGAAAGATGTCACTAAACCCCATTGCATATGCATTGTGCGAACTAACAAAGACAGAATGCAACTATGCCCGGATAGAGAAAGGGAGTCTCACTATAATTTTTGCAGAAGAGCAATTTGAGCAGAACATTCTGGGGAAAGGAAAAGTACTTTCTGATCATAAGCCACAGCAGACAATGTTCACAAAATCCATCCATACAAACCCAAAGCTGAGACAACGAATGCAGCTGATGCTCCAGAAAAGTTCACTTGGTGCAGAATACAAGTCAGGATCATGAACATACACGATTGATACATTGTCACGCATATGACTCCCACTACCACCTACAAGATGGAAATTTTGTAATATTCCAACAACAGGGAAAAGAAGAGCTTGAAAGTATCAGCATGGGAGATAACCTCTTCGTCACAGATCAGCACCTCCAACGGAATCAGAAAGAAACCAGCCATGACGCATCATTGATCACAATTGATGAATGTCATAAATGTAGGATGTCCGACACACAAAAATGATACTCCATTCAGCATTAGAGAATACTGGCTGTAATGCGATGAACTGTCCACACAGAATGGGCTCATCTATAGAGGCATGTGTCTCATCATCCCCCATGTTGCTGAAGTCAGATATGATTGTCAGAGCACAAGGCTCACAATTAGGCATTCAATACACATTGAACATAGCACGCAAGATCATATATTGGCTGTGCATGTACTGAAGCAGTGCAAGGATTTGAAACCTGTCAAGAGACCCAACCAGAGTTATAATAACAGCCTCTCGTGATGCATCCAGTTCTAGTTTATCCATGGCAATGTGTAGCAAGCGATTGTTTTGAAGTGAATGGCAAACATTTTGTGGTACTTGTCAGCAACAACACAGATTTCATGGGAATAGGTCAGCTCCCTGATCCAGGTAGCATGTCCCAAAGCAAGTTAGCGGAACCAATCTTTGTTCTGCTTGATGCACCAGCCACAATAATGATAGACGATGCTACCAATTGCTCAACAAGTGATTTCCATAGATTCATGAAATATTGGGCAATCCAGTATATGACATCTAGTCCTCATCACCATCTATCCATCCATCCATCCATCCATCCATGTGACAGCAAAGCTGATGAAAGGAATCATGAAAAATGCAATTAAGGTAGGGAAAGATATGTGGAAAGCAATATTGGAATGATGCAATACAACCATGCTAGGTAAGTCTAGCTCACCGGCAATAACAGTTTCTCTCAAGGCGTACCCTGCTTCCATGTAAATGTACCAAGTGAACACCACTGATACAAACACTGATACACAGCAGTCGGTTCATCAGGAAGTGACAGGTAGCCAAGAATTACTATGACCATCGTAGTAAACCCAATTCCCAACCTAGTTGTGGGGCAGCCTGTGAGAATGAAGTGTCACCCACAAACCCCGCACAGTCACTGGCCAGGTAGAAGAACACAGCTACTATGTTGAAGTGAATGGACAAATATACAGGAAAAAGAGAATCCATCTCCGTGATTTGATCCCACCATCAGCGACTTTGTTTACTACACCCCAGCCAGTGTACAACCACCACCAGTGCCCATCACATTTGAGTTGACCACTGCACTTGACCCAGAATCAATTCCAGCACATTTGCACTAGTGTGATAGGAGAATGTAGCCGCACCCCCCAGCTGAGATTGGTGACCAATTTGCAAAGTGTAACTGCCCAAGGTCTCAAAGACCACAAAAACCATAACTATAAAAAACTTGGAATACTACAGATCAAGTACCTTAAACCTCTGTTAATGGCATCATTACTGACATTGGGGGTCAATGGACAATCACTGGAGTCGGTCTTAGACAAAGGTTCCAAACCAGAAAACCTGGTCAGAATAGCGCAGATAACTGCAGCACTGACTTGACTTAAGCCAACATGGAGTGACAGGTGCACTGCTCTTGGATCCAAAGTGAGACTTATGAGCTCACTTTTCAAGTCAGCACTTCTATATCCATACAAAATATAGACTCTCATAGGTAAGCTTCAGCGAAGAATCCAACTTGTGGAAATTAAATATTACTGGAAAATCTTGGGAATCTCCCATACTGAACACATCACCAACTTGGAGGTCAATCAGAGGATTAACCAAAGCATCAGCCTTATTTCTCCTCAGTTTCCATTTGATGGCAGATAATTGTAAACTTTCTAAATCTGTGATACATTAGTAAAGTATATTTTACATTGAATAATAATGGATTTTCTTTATTTGCAACACATTTGTAGACCATATTTCAAGTTGGAAAATGTGGACATTTTAGATTTGATTTTGACCACCTCTCTTCAAACAATTGCCACAGCAGTACACATACGAAATTTAATAACATGCATTCAGATGGTTATTCTACCATATTTCAGTGACTGTCAAGGACAAAACATTTCTATTTGAAGTACCACCGGAAACAGCTTTTATTTCCTAAATATCAGATAAATAAGATATTTTGTTTGAGTAAAAAAACTTCTTGTCTTTCTTCGGAGACACTTTTATAAAGTCATATTTTGTCACTTGAAAACATATCATGTGTGAGATAAAAGTGGTACCCTTCAAAAGACACCACAAGGTTACTAGAGTCTTTCAGGGTAGGATACATGGCTAAGATGTAGGGGTTTTTTTATATTGAAATAAGGAAAAATTTTTTTACAAAATGTTTCCATTAAATGAAACCTAAGTATCAATTCATTCTGGAGAGACTGCATTTTAAATGTGAAGTGTGTGGAAAAGATTTCTTTCACATCCCTTATTGAAAAAAAAATATGGAAGAGTATTGAGAAAAAAAGGAACACAACTGAACAATTTGGCAGAGCTGATTAAGCATGGAATTTCTGGCATGTATTTATTCTCGACAGAATACTGCCTCCCACCCCTGTTCATTAATTTTTTGAAAAAAATTCCACCCAACATTCTTAGTCCAATTCCCCTGTTAATCAATTATTGGTCTTGTGACTCTGAAATATTTTCTATATTTGAATCTCATTTCATTTATTCGTTTAAAGCATAATTCTGGCATCTACACAACCAACATTAAACATGTGCCATTGAAAATTCTTCTTTCCCATATTGAAACAAAAGCTCAATTGACAGAGTATGTTGGAATGGTATTGCAGCAAGCATACTAGGATAGTTGAGTTTCATTCATTATTGTGTATAGTACAAGCACATATTTGAACCATCCTGCTGTCTTCAGTGACACCAGCATTTATGTGAAAGTGAAAACTGAAAACACTAGAGATTACAGTGTAGATCAAGACATAGATGATGATGTAGAAGAAAATAAAAACTGACTGATTCAAAATTTATACAATGAGTTTAGAATATATGAGTTCAGAAAGTTGAAGTTTATTTGGGGCTAATGTCTTTTGGCTGTATGCTATGTAAGGAGTGATCAATTAAAAAATTGGAGAAAATTGTGATCGATGAATAACTTATCTATATATAGAAGAAGCCATTTGTGATAATCATGGATAATGTTATCAAATCTTTCATGTTTTCAAAATCAGTTTGTCTCAAATACTGTATTTCAGTTGTTTAACTTCATCACACTTAAGTTATAACAATAACTACAAACTTGGCATCATAGGTAGCAATTGAACAACCACAATGTCAAAATTTGGAGTTATATTTAAAAAAAAATCGTTAGAAGAAAAAATATGGTCAGAATAAATTCTATTTATGACATCACTGGTGTTTTCCACTGAAAAACATCTGAGATTGAGTAAAACAGAATCTAGATGTTATTAATAAACCAATCAGAATAAGACCCCAAAAAGATCAAAAAGGCCTTTTCCCCCCAAATTTAAAAAGACGATTTCTTAGAAAGAGTCTAATGGAGTACTGATGACAATTTCCAAGTCAGTGGACAAAACAGTATAGCCAGGAGTGCTGGAACACACAAATAAACAAATAAACATGCATATACAGAAAAAAAAAGGATAGAACCTTCCATCATCATTGTTGGCTACAGTTGTTCAATTTCTAACAAAGAATGTAAATGCTTCCAATTTGAATAGCCTTTGCTTAATGTTATCAGTTGGTTTTTGTTATCAAAATAACCCTGTACCAAAGTGATCAAAAGGAGCTTCCTCTGTATCTCATTACAAAAAGCTGCTTCCATATAGATCTCTTCAAACAGAATTTGAAACCATAGATGGAGGACAAAGACCCCAGCAAAATTTCTTAAAATCATTTTCTCCAGCTGTATTTCCAGAACCTTTTTCAAGTGTTTATCTGTATTTGAAAAAAAAAAAATATTAGCATGCTCTCCACAAAAAAAAATCAAACTTGTTTCAATTGTACTTATTCTCAAGCCATATACCAAAACAGACATTTTTAGATTTTCCATATACGTGATAGTGAAAAAGTGTCTCAGCAGGGTTAGGTTGTAGAAGGCATTTGATAATGAAATTTTGTCAGATGTTTATCCACATGCTTCATCTAATTCAAGCCTTTCAACACAATTTTTTCTTTGATGATTGCATGTCTGATTGCTAAAGTGATATTCACTGAAATAATCAAAGAGATATTTTTATTTCATTTGGATGAGAATCCAGACTTCTTTCCCAGAAACTTTTGGCTACCAGCATGTTTTCTGGAGACAATTTTCCTAATAAATCTGAAAATAGTAAATGTAAAAAAACTTCTAATCAAATAACAGTAATAAGTCAAAGAGACACAAATATAAGAATTGTCAAGTATCACAAACAAAAGCAATAAACACCAATTCATGCATTAAAATATCAATTGACAGAAAGTAGAACTGATGGAAGTTGAATGGTTCATCTTTTCAATCCAATATTCAAATACAAAGTTTTCTGTCTTTCAATTTTTTTAGACATAGAATTTTCATTTTAAAATCTGGATCCAATAAATCAAACAAGGGCAAATTTTGGGTATAACTGAAATCTGTTTTGACTCGGTTAATGGGGGCGGATCTCAATTTCAGTGATTCAATTCCAATGACTGTACAATCTGTCGGAAAAGCGAACCTGTCCGGACTTGCTCTTACAATAGCATCTTCCGGGTCCCAGGCATAGGAATTTATCACCTTCAGGGTATTAGGCGTGAGAATTAACCCGTTTTGGCCTCCTCCGGGCATTTTGTACAAGTTTTAGAAATACCAAAACATTTCAACTTTTCTGCAGATCCACCGTTTGGGTTCTTTTTCGGAGAGAAAAAGAAAGTGCAATTTCAATCTTTTTTCTTAGGCTTCCGTACTTTGAATGCATGAACGTTAACTTTTTGTGGGGACATACGAAAAAGACCAAAACATTATTGTCCGCATATATTTTTTGTCTAAAAAAAAAAAAAAAAGCTGAAAATGAAAATTAACCAATAAAACAAAACTCACCGTATTGATATGTATTAATGGTATTTTCAAAATATTTATAATTAAATGAATAAAACTTACCTTATTTAATTTTTTTTCTCTTTTTTAGACACACTAACACACAAATATTTATCGTCTGTTAGTATTCGTTTAAATGTTCGTCCATTATGGCATCACAAACAGTAAACACGAAATTCGTGCTTATTCATTTGCAAGATTATGACTTTTGATAACATTTTCCGATGAAAATATCGCCATTTTGTACTTCGATAAACTAGATTCACACAGAAAGATGCGAATAGCCTGAAACGACAACTATGTCATTTGTTTTTATCCATTTTCCCATAAAGTTTCAAGACGAAGAAAAATATCAACGGTGTCAAACAAAAGTAGTTCCCAATGAAATGTTACTGCTTAGAAAAAAGATTGAATTTAAGTGCCACATCGTGCGCAGTTACGGGCTTCCGCTTGCCCTCGGTTATTTGTGAATGTACATAAGGCTATTTGTTAGTATTCCTTTTGGAAGACGTTCTCTATAGATAATACTTGAGAAGAAAAACCGAAACAAAAATTATCCTGTCCAGGATTCAATGATTCTATTGAAATGTATGCTGGATCCTTACTTAGTATTACACCTGAGATCTTCTATCATAATCTCAAAGGCGCTCAGCAGTGGTAGGTATTTGCACGCAGTTTTTAAAACAGATTGCAAATCAGTGAAATTCCTGACATTACTTGAAATTTTGATTTTATTTCTGTTTCTAAAATACTTTTGAGATTTAGATAAGAATTCTAAATCAACGTTCAAAGGAATGGTAGTTCAGTTTCAGCATTACTGGGTGCTTGAGACCTTGAGGTGTAGCATCAAATTGTTCATACTATTCAATGAAAAGCTTCAATAAAAAGCTTTTGATACGGCTACATATACTTGACACAGAGAGATTTTAGCCAAAGACAACTTCATATGGTATTTTTTTCTTAGCAATGACATAGCAAAATGTAAACATTAGAGAGGAGAAAAAGAGAAATATTTTTTGAAGCTCTTGAAAATTGGTGATCATTTTTTGTTTTTAAAAATTTACTGGAAAAAAGGGATGGTTTTTGATTTTGACCACATGGTTTGGAGAAAATAGTCAGTAGTCTGGACAGGAAGACAATCAAATAGCAGTGTTTGAGTGCATAGTTCGTAGAAAGTATTTAGTAGCCTTGACAAGAAGGCATAAGATGGTTAACTAAATAGTTATTATACAAAAGACTCTGTAAAAACAATAGAAAAGAGAAAGAATTTGGAGATTAATGCACACAATTTTTGAATGACTAGTATTTCCCTCTTGAACTGACTTTATTAGAGACATGAGTTTTTTTTCAAATTTTAGGAGAAATATCACCTTTTCTTGTATACTTTCAATCTCAATGTCATCATATTGACAAAATATCTTGTCAGCTACTCCAGTAAAATCATTGCCTTCGTCACCATCTAATAACTGTCTTGAATTGCTACTCTAGTATATGCTGTCTAAATCACATTTAACAGTGGTATAACTGGGCACAGGACTGACTAAGCCCTCTAGATTTGGTTGACGATTAGTCTATGAAACAATCAACTCTAACTCCTAACCACAAGTGGAGCTTCTAAGGTAGAGCGGTGGTAAACTCTAAGTTTAGGCAGCTGATTGTATTCCTGGAAAATGACTTTGGTAGTTGGGATATAAGACGAAAAAAAGTACTGGACAAATATTCCTTGGACAAAATTTCATCCCTTAAAATGCTGTGTGGGATAGAGAGTCTTTGGTTAGATTAAAACATAACAAAATTTCAAGTAATAGGTGACGGTATGAATAATTTTCAACAGATCTCATAATCTAAAAGTATACTATTAGAGTTTTTGGGGGCATTCATTCCAAAAATTAAAAAATTAAACCATATGTTTTTGTCAGCACCCCTAGAGGCTGAGAGGTGAGATCATTTCTGTGCTATGAACCTAAACTATGGGGAGGGCCTTTCTGCCTTGAAATAACTATCTATTCTGGCTTTTATCTTTAAATATACTAATCTCTGGTACCAATGGGAGATGAGCAACTATCTCTGTCACTAATCTCAACTCTTACTTTCTAGTTACAATTGTCCTTTGGAATATGTTCTTTTGCTATATGATTAAATTAGAAAAATTAAATATCATCAAACACTTGTGTAGATCAGTACAAATTCACTTTATACGTATGTGAATGTGAATTACGATTTATCAATGATCACTTGTGTACCCAGTAAAATACAGGATGTCCCTTGGACACCTGTGTATCTCTCTTTCTAAAGATGGTCACCCATCAAGGAGGATAACTCTGGAAGTCCTCAGTAGCTCTCCAGAATCCAAGGGACGTAATCAGCTTCAACAATACAAAGTGTCTATGTTGGGTACTCTCATACTAATGTAATGTCACCTCCAACCACTTCCTATTTAGCAGTGTGCTGTGTATAAATAGAAAGGTATAGACAAGTAGTCCAGGAGCCTGGAATTTTCAAGTTTTGGTTTACGGAAATTTTCATTTTGAGCAGAGCCTTGTTCTGGAAGCAGATGTTGTGGTCCTTGAGAACAGGAATGAAAGTGAAATCATTCGTGAGTGACACATGGTGAACTGGAATCATGGTTGAAGTAAGCAAAAGTTCTTTGTTACTTTGTATGACTAGAGAGCAACACAGATGCAAATATACACAACAATCAGTCAACCAGGATTATGCCAATATAATATAGTTGACAAAGAAGACAGCAGATATAAGAACTTATCAAATACATTGTCAAATCTTTTGAAATAAAACACCTGTCTTATACAACACAGCATATTTTAGATAAAATCTGAAGAAAAAATCTCCAACGTAAGAGGAATTTTTACTCTCTTTATGTATCTTTCTGTGGTTCTTCGAGACACTGTTGTGAGAGAAATCTTTTCCACATAAATTACAGTGAAAGGGTTTTTCTCCTGTGTGATAGTGCAAGTGGATTTTTACGCTGCTTTGACAAAAAAAAGATATGCTACACACTGCACACTTATAGGACTTTTTGCCTTCATGTCTTATCATATGCCTTTTGAAAAATTGATTCGTATGAAAATGCTTTCTCATGGTTGTCATATTCCGTATGTGTTCTAATGTTTTTTCCAATTTAGCATAGGTGCTGAAAGTTTTCTAACATATCTGACCCTGGAAAAATGTCTCTCAATGTGTTTTCTTGTGAATTTCTAAGGTAGATCTCTGTGTGAGAGATTTTCCACACCCTGTAGGAGTTTCTCTCTAGAATAGAATCTCATATGTGTATGGAAGTTTTGTTATAGAAAGGAGCGTATCCAATGCCTTCCACATTGAAAGGGTTTTTCTCCTGTGTGTTCACTTATGGGCCTTTTCACGGCAGCTTCACTAGATAAAGATTTACAAAACTGTTCACTCTGAGAAGATTTTGCACCAATATTAGTTTTAACATGTATTAACAAATTAGCATTCCCACTAAGATATTTTCTACTTGGTTCAAGAAACATCTGCTTTAAATATTTTTTAATGTGCACTCCAAGTGTTGAAGTTGAGGATAAATTCTTGCCACAAGTTTCACAAAAAAAAAAGTCTTTCTACTTTTTGTGTTCTTATATGGATATTTAAGGCTGGTGTCTGAGAGAAAGCTTTTCTGCACTCTTTACAAACATAAGGCTTTTCCTTTGTGTGTGTTCTTCTATGAACTTTTAAAGAGAAAGACCTGCCACACAATTCACACAAATATGGTTTTTCTTTTGGGTGTGTCTGTGTGTGTCTGTAGATGCATCTTTTGAATGAAATCTTTTCAACACACATCACAGTGGAAGGGTCTTTCTTTGGTATGAGTTCTTTTGAGGTCATTTGAGTCTGATTGTGAAGTGAAAGATCTTCCACAAAATCCACAGTGAAACGGCTTTTCATCAGTATGTGAGCCCATACGAATTTTTAAAATATTATCACGGAAAAATGATTTTCCACACACATCACAAGAAAAATGTTTTTCTCCAGTATGCATTTTGATATGCCAATTCAAAACAGATTTACTATGGAGAGATTTCTTACGAATTTCACAATGAAAATCCCTTTTGTCACTACGTGTTTCAATACAACTTCCTTATTGGTTTTCAGTACCAAACATTTTCTTGCACATTTGGCATAAAGTATGTGTTCTTATGTGGCCTATCAGTTTTGAATTTTTTGCAAATGCTCTATCACAGTCAGTACAGCTAAAAGGTACCTCTCCAGTGTGAACTTACATATGACTATTCAAGTTACATATTTGCACTAAGTCTTTCCCACACTCTTGGCATTTATATGGTTGTTCTCCAGTATGTTGAGTCAAGTGACAGTTAAGACTAGGGTCACTGAAAGAAAGCTTTTACACACTCTTGGCACTGAAAAGGTGTCTCTCCAAAATGTGTTCTCATATAAACCATTAGGATACTTTTTGAAAAAAAGCTTTTCTACAATTTTCTCATATGTATTTTTAAAGCTGTCAGACCAAATTAAACTTTATCACATTATTCATAATGAAAGGATGTGCCTGGAATGTGAATTGTAATATTTGCTCTTATTGGTATTAGGTTTAAAATATTTTCCACACATACCACCCTTATGGCTTGTCTGTTCCACTTAGGAAATGAAATTGTCTTTGCCAGAGAAATTTTTTCCAGATATTTCAGTTTGAGGAAAAGTCTCATTACCATGTCTAATCAAATGTACAATAAAAAGAGAGTGTTCTGGAGAAGTTTCACCACATTTTTTACAGCGATAGCCAATATCCCACAAATTGGAATCCATTATGTTAATTTCAAGGTACTGCGGCTTATCAGAGATGCTTCAGAACATAATTTTACACAGGAATCTGAAAATATAAGATGGAAATATGTTAAAAAACATGTAAAATAGAAAACTCACTGCCATGTGATGTAAAAATTTCAATTTGTAAGAAATTTTTTCATAAAATACTTCCTGGTATACTTTGACGTATCTATTTATGTTATTGTTAAGATTATATTTTACCTTGGCTGTATTTCTTGCACGTGTTTATTGCCAGATTTTATTGTACATTTAAAAAAGTTTTCTATCAAAAAAGCGATGATAACTTTACTTTTTTGTATTGAATGAGTTCATTTATTTCACAAGAAAAGTCTCTTGGCATTTATAAAAATGAATAGAGGTAAGACAAAGTATAATGTTTCGGGAATGACCATAAGGATTTAGGATTGAAATTGAATTTATGATTATTGATTAGGGTAAGGGTTATTCGTTCCAATAAATTAATGATTAAAATTCGTAACAATAAATTAATGATTAAAATTCATTCCAATGAATTAATGATTAAAATTCGTTCGTTCCAATAAATTATCTTAAATTTTGTTCGTGAATAAATTTCAATGGTTTCTCAAAGTATCTTATCTAAATTTTTATTACCTCCCTTGATAAATTGTGAAATAAACGAATTTGAGACGTCAAGTTATAATTATCACCTCATTCATATCACGTCAGAAATTTGAAAACATATCCTAAAATCAGAACAAATAAGCAATCTTGGCAATAACGCACTGACAGAACGGCAATTTTGAATGGCTAAAATAGGGGAAGATTTCTGAAAGAAATTGCCAAAGTTGGGTAGATTGGTAATAGTAAAGATAAATGATTATATATAGAATTATGAAAAATTATCGACATCAAAATGGTTCAGTTACCTCTTATTTCTCATCTAGTAATATTTCGCTAACCTTCAACGGGGAGCTCCGTCAAATTATCAATAGTTCTAAATATTAAGAACGGTATTTTAAAAATCGAAAATAACGTTTTGAACATCAATATCGATACGTTTTCGGAGGCGTTAATAAGTCATTCTTGGGGCATACAAATTAAATCAACCTAATTTTAGCAATTTTCTGATTAATCTAGCCATTTTTAGCCATTCAAAATGACCGAATAAGAAATGGCCGTTCTCGCGCCTAGAGAGAGTTGTTGCAGAGATTCCCCTAAGATTAAGCTGCAAATCTTAATTCCTTGATAAATAAGATAAAAATTAAATTGAAGAAAAACAACTCACCTTAGTTTTAAAGTTTGATTTTTTCGATTCGGTTTACAGCACAATATCGTGTGGAAGCGGGCAAGTGTTGTGTTGTATTGTGTCGTCTGTCTCAAAAAAAAAAAAAAAAAATAGTTAAACAGAGATTTATTTACATGAATGAATTTCGGTTATGAATCAGCCGATTATTTCTATATAGAAAGATTACATCGGACAAGTAACTGGGTCTGCAACAAAGCAGACAAGAACGCGTTATAATGTGAATATATCATTTAAATTGATAAAGAAAAGACTAAAAGAATAGTTCATTTTGATCCTATCCGGTGTCGGACATAGGTAGTTCCTAGTGAAAGGAATATTTTTCATGAAATATTTTCCAGACTTGGGGCCTGAAGTAAAAAATCAAATGTCTTCATTTTCGAGAGGCTGTTCTCCTAGGCTACACTTTCCTATGCTGCATTTGAACTGCCAGGGCCAGGTTCAATGTATAATGCCTGAGGCATCCTAAAATGAAGTGCATCGGGAACTGGACAATATTTGTCCTCCTCCCCCCATACCAACGGTGCCAAATTAGCCATTGCAGGGCTAAATTTAGCTGCCATAGCAAATAGCCAACAATCTGGCCATTTTTTTTTTCAACAAATTTAGGTGATTTTAGCCAGGTCAGTCAAAGCAAATATAACTACATTGGAAAAATATTTTTTCATAATTATCCTTATTTATTTTTAAACTTCTAATCGATTAACCAAATTTTAATCCAAACTTTTTCTTTTTTTTTTGCTTCTTATTAGAAACTGTCAACATAGGTTTCTTTGGTTTTTGTGTGAGTCAGGCTAGCTGACTGGCTATACAGCTAAGTACCAATAAGCTGGAGGTCTGAAAATTTAAACATTTACTCTATATTATATCTAGAAATAACCTTTTTATTTTTTTTACCCCATCCCTTGAATATATAGGGGGGAGGTTCAATTTGCAATGTAAGTTGATGCAAAATTCTTCCTTAGTTTGTGTCTGGAGCATTCATACACAGGAACTATTGATAGTGTAAAAATGGTAAATTCTTTGTTGCTTACCCTTTGATGTCAAACAGAACTACCAATGAGATAACTGATCATTATCTTCACGGTATTTAAAGTGTGGTGGTAAAACTATCTCTCTCTCTCTCTCTGTTCTGACGGCCTTGAGGTAAGCTCACTCTTTTTAGTTAGGATAGTTTATATAGTTTTTACACACACAACCTCACATATACAAAGTAATACATTATTCTTTCATCTCAGAGAACACATCTAAGTTAAACACTCTCAACGTAGTTAGGTCAGACTTCTAAGGATAACATTTTAGTGGCTATAATTTAGATGACCAAAACTGACAGACAATTCAAAGACTATCTCGCATTTACTTAGTGACATTCTTTTCCCTTCATTCTTCCTTTCTCCTCATCCTTATCGTGGTAGATCTCTCCAAACATATTTGTGTTGGCAGAAAAATCCAGTCCTTCCTCATTTTAGTTCATTCATTGAATAAAACTTATTACTGTTTTTAACCTATTCATTTGTTCTTTTTCCTGCGTTCTTTTATAATCAAACTACCTGTGTATTAACTTTCTTTTTGCGCTTAAGCAGTGAACACGCTACCTACTAGGATTTATCTCCTTAGATCAATTCTGATAATTTATTATTTGGGGGGTTAATATAACTAGCAGCCCAAAATTGGTAACTGTAGAGTGATGGTTTATAAGTTGGTATCACAGACCATTGATAGAAAGTTTATCCGTTACTACTGAAGCCTTTGTTCGCTTCGAATGGTGTAATGGTTAGCATATCTGCCTCACATGCAGAAGTACCTGGGTTTAATTGCCAGAATGAGCAAAGAGTGTTGAAAACTCTTCATTAGGACAAATTTCCCTGTGCACTCAGAAATTAATAGAGTACACGCTAAGCTGTATGATTAAGGTGGAAGTATCCCTTCAGTTCACTAGCATCCTGCCAATTGGATGATCATAAAAACTTCTAGGTATAAAGTCCTGGTCTTGACCTGACTTGAGACTTGCAAGAATCACCAAGCTGACACATGCAAAAGAAATTGGGACTTTGTCAATGTCAAACTGCATTGGGGGTTGTCTCTCAAAAGATGTGATGCTTTACCTCACTGAAGCTTTGTGCCATACTGAGCCAAGCCTAGAAAATATCAATTAAGATTGCTCTGTTCCATTACCGTCTGCCCTGAGAAAACTCCATGGTAAACAAAAAAAAAAAATTGATTGGTAAGTTGATAGGCAATGAATTCCTATAATTTTCTTACCTGCACAGGTGTAACAGCAACACGGCAGCTACATCAATTATCCGTTTTTACAGCAAAATAATATACTATTTTTGTCATGAGATAGCATCTACAGGTTTTATTGTTTCAACTAAATTCATTGGAAAAGATTGTATACCTCTGACAATGAAATTGGAGATGTATATGTATTTGGTTGTGTCTGTCTGTTGGTTTGTCCACAAGATATCTCCATAAGTACTCAATGAATTTCAATGAAATTTCATAGAAGGGAGGGCAATGGGGTAAGGAAGAGTTTTTTTAAATCTGGGGGTGGATCCAGAAATCTTTGGTTTGATTGAGAGACATTTTTCTGGCTTTTTTTGTTTTTTTTGTCATACATTTATGCATATGCTCATGACTGTCAGTACAACATCTCCAAGAATTCTGAATCAATTTCAACAAATTTTGTGAAAGGGTAACAAATAGACTACAGAAGAAGTGATTGAATTTTGAGGGGCTGATCTATGTACAATTACTTCCCTTGCATCGTAGTTATACGTCCAGACCACATGATATCACCAAAGTCCCTAATTAAATTTTATTGAAGTGCAATGGGCTATGGAAAAAGTAATTAGATTTTTGGATGGAGAACCATGCACAATTACTCTTTATGACAATGATATTAGTAGAGGCCTGCTCTCTCAGAGGGCTTTCTAGTTTTTGATTGCATTGTAATGTTTATCACATCAGTGTACATTTTGAAAAGTTTTCATTAAAATTGGGGCAAAGTTCAACCTTTAAGCTGTCAAAAATGGTTTGTTTCATTAGGAAAGACTTTGATCTTATTCTTTTGTAAAGAAGCTAACATTTCTTTTCTGGTTGAAAAGATGGTTAGAGTTTTGATAAAATGAATTAAAATATGTGAACCATAACAATAGGAAATGTAATTATACATTCAAAAGATTATAATTTATGTGAAATATTGGATGTTCTGATTACAGAATTACCTTATATATTTGAACCATTGTTTATATTGTTTTAGAATAGTCAAGGAATAATAAAATTGAAGTGTCTTTTAAATCTATTGATCGTAGTCTTTGTTTTCTGCAAGTGTATGGAACTTTCTTCGGCTTTCGAGATCTGAAAAGTCAGATAAGAATGTCTTTATTTTTTTAAAACCTTTTTAAAAAATGAAGAACAAAAAAAGAAATATTAGCTTCTTTTCAAATGAATACAGTGATTGCACTAAGTTAGTCCAAATGAAACATTCTATTTTTGATAGCTTAACAGTATAATTCTCCCCAAATTGATATACATGTCAACTTGAAGAAGGAAGAAAATGACATTTTTGGCATATTATATTCATACAAATATAGGATATGATTTAGTACCAAAATTTGATTAAAAAAATTAAAGCTTAGGGCAGAGAAACATCATGAAAAATGTTCACAGTATTCCTCTGGTAACTACAATGGTAAAAGTACAAACACTGAATTCTATTATAAATGATGAGATGAAAATAGTGTTATTCCAATGGAATATTGTGCTTTTTGTCAATTGCTGTCTCCAATAGGTTTACGTGGGAGCAGAACTTGTTTTGGTCAATCATTTGGTTCACCAGAAAGAGCCAGAGTAGAGAACTCCCTTCCAATTCCACTATATACACAGCATTTCTTTTTTTGATGAAGATTGGCGCTCCCTGATTGTGTTAGCGATAACAATACAATTGAAAATGATCTTTTCGAATGAAACTCAACAGAATGACATGTTTGTGATGCATGTCTAAAGTTGAAGTCACCTTTTCAAAACCTTTCATCTCATGAATACTATGAATATTACAGGTTGCTTCAACAGCATCGCTGCCTTTTCTAAACTCATAGAACATTACATGTTTTTTATACTCTGTGTACACTGCAATTTTTTTTGAGAATCAAGTTAATAACTAAGTAAGTTAAATCATAACGTGAAGTAACTTACTCATTTAAAACTGTGCGAACATGTACTAGCATGTACTATTATCCATTATGCATTCTAGAGTAGTGAACATATCATTCGCTCTATTGATATCAGATTTGGGACATTACTTCTGATCTGGTATTACCAGAGTGACTGCCATTAAATTTGTAAAAGACAAGATCTATTGATTCAGAAAGAATACAAATGATGACAAAATAAAAGAAAAATTTAATTCGGAACATAGATTCAAAAAAACAAAACAATATGGTCGGGTCAGGAATTCATCTCAGCTACTGGTACCATGTAACCCAGTATTACCTTCTGGAAGTGGCCTGCACCCTCGTAGCTAAGATAGCTACATATTTTCAAATTATTGCCATTGGTTGATCTCCTAGCTGAGTTGAAGGTCAGGATTTCAAATGCTGATTTTTAAGGCAAGCAGACCATACCTACTGAAAGGATTAGTGCAACTGAACATTATCTTCCAACCCTCATTTGGGTTTGTGCTGCACCAAGTTAAGTTGAATAAAAGATTTCAAGATGATGCATTATTCTACGAAGAGTTACTCAATCTACTCAAGTCAAACTTTTTTTTCATTTCAACGAATTCATTCATTCAGGTGTACAATGAGTTAAAAGCGTACACTTCTTTTCCTAAACACAGTGAAAATTGGAGAGCATCCTCACATATAAAAAAAGACAGAATCATCTGTGCCACCCAGGTTGCTGAGAATGATGTGGTCTGATCGAAATGGAATCGCCTGTGTTACATGGATAGCTGAGAATGGGTTGGTCTGATTGGTATATTTGCTACCATTTTCAAGAAAGCAGTATGAAGGATTGGCTGTAAAAGAGAGAATGAGTCCAATAGTTGGAAAAACCATTGTAATGATTGAGCTGAGTAAATACTGAATACTTTGAAAAAGAACAGGACAATTAGGTACCGGGTATGTTTAATTATAAAGATTGTATTGTAAAAAACATCATCAGATTTGTAAATCATGGATAAAAAAATTCCAGATGAAAATCAGCTTGTAATGTTCTCTTTCAGAAGCAACAATTAATATTGGGGTTGAATACAGCTTATCAGAACACGTTTTAGAAAAGATTTTTTTAAAAAATGGAATGTAGATACACTCCCCCCCATTTTATCTCATTTTATTCAAATAGAATCATTTTCCATGGCAGCCGTTCTCAACTTCTCTCGGTCCCAGGTCTCTTTGTCAAACAGGGATATACTCCTGGACGGGAAAAAAAAAAAAAAAAAAAAAAAAAAAAGAAGCCAAGCAATTCTCATCATATAAAAGATCTTAACACCATAGAGAACATATGAGTGCATATCAAGGCCAGACTGGTTTAGGTCAAATTTGGGAACACTGACCAGTTGTGGGAAGCAGTCAGAGATGAATGGAGCGACACAGTTTTTTTTACAATGTGCTGCACTATCTGACGGCTTGCACAGATGGCTCAGTTTTCCTGAAGGAAAAAGCTATCTCCGATTAAAATATACTCCGCACAAAATGCATCCACTTTTGTATAACACTGTCAAATACTCCACTGATGAATATTAACATAGAAGGGTAATTGCAAAAGATTCGATAAAAAAAGCTTGGCTCATTTTTTCTTGTCCAGGAACGTACAACATGACCAGTAGTTATTTTATCATTATTCCAGTCCATGGTTCACTTCAAGTTGCTCTCATTGAGAACAGCTGGTTTAAGGCAGCAAATTTATCTATATATTTATGGGATGGGAAATAAAACAGAAGTATTTAAAAATTTCGTTGTGGCCACTTCCAAACAATAAACAAACAAAACGCAGGTATTAACCTCAAAGATTAAGGAACATCCTGAAGATCGATGACTTATATTCAAGAGAGAGAACAGAAAACCCCAAAGTCTCGTGTCCACATGATGAGAGTCAAAAAGCGTTTTAATAAGTATTCAATGATAGCTTATCAGAATCATGGTACGTCTTTTCGTAAGTCATAATAATGCACATGAAGTGTTCCCAAAATATTCAACTAAAGGGAGCCTCATTGACAGATTTGTAGCATCCAGTTCAGGCTGAATGGTGACTGAACTGAAATACACTGTCATTAGATGATAAATCATTTGGACTAGCATCTTCACCTTGGTTGTTTATATACATATAATTTTCCCCGAAAAAATCTCTTTCATATGGACCTGTGAGATGGAAGCTGGATATTGGGTTGGCCAAAAAGTAAATGAAAACTTTTTTGAAGAGCATATTTACGGTTCCGTTCCACTTCCTTCCGAACCATTCTAGGCAATTTCATGATTGTATCCCCTGGAACTCTTCTTTCATTTTTCTCAGCAAAGAACCAACCAAAGTGCCTTTTGCAGTCTTCCAGGGAATAGAAATCTGTTCATTAAAAAAATTTCTTAAAGATTGGATTAAATAGTAATCTCATAATGCAATATCTAGTGAATAAAGTAGGGGAGTGAAAACATAAAAGCCATACTGTAAAAGTTTTTCACCAGGTCAGAAAAGCAACACATGGTCTCGCATTATCCTGATGGAATATCACACCCCAACCCTTGACCATTTCTAGGTGTTTTCTGCTTCCTGTTGGTCTAACTGGAAGAGTATTTGTTCAAATCAATCATTTGGTTCTCTGGGAAGAGCTCACAATAAAAGACTCTTCTCCGATCCCGACATACATGTTGTATCACTTTCACTTTTTTGGATGAAGACCAGCTTTGAAAATAAAGTACTGCACAGATTGCATTAGTTATCACAATACAATCAAAAGTGAGTTTTTTTAATGCTCCTAATGCCATGTAACAACAACAAAAAAAAAGCAAACATTTTGGTTAACACAATGGATATTAAAGATTACCGGATGAGATGTACACATGAGGTAGGTCAGAGAACCCACAAGCTGATACATAGTGATAAAAACCACGAAGATGAAGATACTAGTTGAAATGATTCATTGAAAGTAAATCTCTTGAATACTTGCAATATTGAAACAAAATGTACGAGTGGTTTACAAGAAGAGCTTCTGAAAACTCTCACATAAGATGTCCTGACCAAACACTGTTCCTTTATGGCCATGACTCTAGATAACATAGTGCTAATACCTGGTGATATGTAATTTATTTTGGGGGCATTTTACTAAATAATAATCCATTATAAAACAATTATTCAGACTAAAGTGGACTGAAGTTTTCATACAAAATTATCAATTTTTCAAGCGACCATATGGGTAAAAAAAACTTTTTCCAATACAATTTCATACAACTTTTCATAAAAAATTTATCAATTCATAATCTGAAAGGTCCTTTGTGATTTTACATGGATTCCGAAGGCACTTAAGGTGAAAAAATCTTTCCTCCAGTATAGTTTGTGACAAGTATCAATGATTATTTAACAAAAACATTTTTCCACAGATTAAACCACTTGGAACTGGCTGACAAGATACCTTGCAAGAATTTTTGTGATGAGGAATTATCATCATTATACACTGATTTACTTACAGAAGTGTCATCATCTTAGTTATTATAGTAATAAAATTTTGGCTGTTTCATCTTATGGTCTTCTTCAGGAGTCTGTAATAGGTAATAACCTTCAGTGAATTATGTACAAAACCCTTTATTGAGTCTTCGAGGGTGAATTCATCTCATTCCCGTGTCCATGCCAGAGGGTATCTCGTAATTCTTCCAGGTGACGTTGATCATCTTCCACTTACACTGAACCAGAGTATATAACTTTTTTGCCCTACACGTATACGTAGCTAAAAATACACAATACCTCAAAAGACACAAAGACACTTATTGCTCTATGATTTTTTTGAAAATAACATTAAATCCCAAACTGATCACTATTCCTTATTCACAAGGTTTATCTCTTTCTGGAGAACTGATATCACTTGCATTTCTCTATATTCTGTTACAACCGGGATTTGAGGAAATGGTGATTTTAGGTGGGTGATAATAGCACAATTTTACATAACAGTTCCCAGAATTTCTGAACATGAAGTTAAGTTTGCAAGTTTAGTATTTTCTAAGAGGTAAATATCACATCCTTGCTACTTTAAAAGAAAATGATAATTCATAGTAAGTCAATGGTTAACAGGTCACCCCCCCCCATGTTGTCTTTGTATTTTTTGAGGTATGCAGAAAACTTGTCTATGTAAAATTGTATATTGGCATGCAGTGGATATCAAGCTTCAATACAAGTTTGCATCTAATTTGATGTTGGTGGGACCATTCAGTGCAATGAAAAGCTAAAAAAATTAGGACTAAGAGTTACTAGATGCACTTAACCAATACCTTTATCCACTAAGCCATGTGTTCTGTAGGAAAGTCTGAGTAAATCAGTGTATAATCTTGTGAAAAATTTTTATGTCCTTCAAAAAGAGTAAAAAAAATATATCCCAGCTCCAAATTATTAAAGACAAAGAGTTTCTTACAAGGCTTGCCTCAAGATATTTCAAATAAGTTTTTTCTAAATATATATTTTGTACTTTCATGAGCATATTCCTTTCTTATGTGTTTTCATGTGGTTTTTTAAGACACCTCTCCGAGAATAAGCTTTTCCACACACTTCACAATGAAAAGGTCTCTCTCCTGTATGTTTCCTCATGTGAATTTTCAAGGTAAACTTTCGAGAGAAACCTTTACCACAAGTGTCACATTGAAAGGGTGATTCTTCCGCATGTATGACCATGTGCCTTTCAAGAAGAGACTTGTAGGAAAAAGACTTTTCACAGATATCACAATGGAAAAATGTACCTTCAGTATGTTTTTTAATGTGCCTCTTTAACTTGGCATATGTACTAAAGCCTTTGTCACACATTTGACAGTGGAAAGGAGTCTCTTTCAAATGAGTCTTCATGTGAATTTTTAAAGTTGACTCATAAGGAAAAGATTTTCCACAAATTTCACATTTTTTAAGCTTGTCTTTAGCATGGATTCTCAAATGTGTTTTTAAATTCTTTTTCAAAGAGAACGATTTTCTACATACTTCACACTGAAAGGGCCTTTTTTTGGTGTGTATTTTCATGTGTAGTTTCAAGCTAGAGCTCAGTGGAAAAGCTTTTGTACACTTTTCACAGCAAAATCGCGTTCGGCCAGAATGAGTTCTCAAGTGGAATTCAAAGACGCATTTGTGAAAGAAGGTTTTCCCACATGTTTGACAATGAAATGATTTTTCTCCAGTATGTGTTCTCATGTGAATTTTCAAGTATGATTTGACAGCGAAAGATTTCTCACACACTTTGCATTGATAAATTTTCTCTCGGTAATGAATTTGCATATGAATCTTCAAGAACATTTTTCGAGTGAAAGCTACTGCACACACATCACAGTGAATAGGTTTCTCCCTAGCATGTGTTTTCATATGCTCTTTTAAGTTGGAGGAAAACGAGAAAGCTCGACCACATACTTCGCAGACAAACTGTTTATCAGTTGCATGCAGTCCCATATGGGTTTTCAACACAGATTTGCGGGAGAAGGCTTTTCCACACACTTCACAGTGGAATGGTTTATCGCCTGTATGTGTTTTCATGTGCCAGTTGACAGCAGACTTACTGGAGAAAGTTTTCTTACAGACTTCACAGTGAAAAGGTTTCTCATCAGCATGGGTCGGAATGTGCCTTTTCAACTGAGAACCAGTCCCAAATGATTTTTGACAGAACTGACATTGAAATGGTTTTTCCCCTGTGTGTGTTCTCAGGTGATTCTTCAAAATTGACTTGTGTGAGAAAGCTCTTCCACATTCAGCACAGTGAAAAGGTCTTTCACTAGTATGAATCTTTTCATGCATCCTTACATTTGCAATTTGAGCAAAAGATTTTCCACATACTATACAGCTGAAGGGCTTCTCTCCTGTATGTATTCTCATGTGCACTTTCAGGCCAGACATTTGTGAAAAAGCTTTTCCACATTCTGTGCAGCTATAAGGTGTTTCTCCAGTATGTGTCCTCATGTGTGTTTGTAGGACAAATTTCTGAGAGAAAGCTTTCCCACATTCACTGCATTGGAAAGGTTTTTCTCCAGTGTGTATTCTCATATGCCGTTTTAAGGCTGTTTGGCCAGAGAGGACTTTTTCACAAACTTCACAATGAAATAGTGTCTCTACAGAATGAGTTCTATAGTCTGCATCTGAATTTTGGCTGCTACTGAAAGTTTTTCCACAAATTTCATCAATAGGAGGCAACTGAACAACAGGTGTAGTGAAATTATCATGGAAAGCAAAATTATTGCCAGGTAATTTACCCTGTGAAACTTTCTCAGTGCCATGCCTTATCAGATGCACAATAAATAGAGAATGTTCAGAAAAAGATATGCCACAATCTTCACAAGAATACTTTTGAGCCTTCAAGTGAGTATCCATAGTTCTTTCAATTCACTTTCCAAGAAATACAAACTTCACACTGATGTCTGAAAATATAAAAGAATTTGAAATAATTATCTTACAAATAAACTGAAAGCATCAAATAACATTATAAACACAGGTTGAAAATAACAACTTTTAAGAAATTAAGATAAAAGGCTTTCTTGTTTGAAATTTGGAGATGACGTTATTGATTGATAATTTTTTTTAGGCACATCTTAGTTTTCATCCCGACATTCCAGCTCACTTACACTGAGGCCTTCTTTGAGTGAAATTCACATTCCAAAACTTTTGAGAAGTTCTAAAAATCATTCATTTCATTCACAAGGATACCTTCCTTGAAGGTCTGTCTGGAAAGTATCCAACCACTTGATATCAATGAAAAAATAGTCTGCCCAGATTAATGGCGCTTTAGTTCTCTTCAAACTATTATTGGGGGCCTAACATACTTATTCTTGTGTTTTTTCAATTTTTAAAAAGTTTTTGTACCCATTTTCTGGGATTGACAACAGCTGCCTCACAGCATTCTCCTTAATTTTGTCCACAGTCTGAAATCTCTCTTTCAATTGTGACTTCAGCTTTGGATAAATAGACACTCCTGTATATATTAATACATATTTTCGTACTTTGCATAAATGAATTGTCATAGCTCGCATGTGTACGACAATTAATTAAAAGGAGAAAATAGATCTTTTATCTAGAAAATGCCAGCTCAAGATTTAGACATTGTTGATGCCAAAATTACCATAGAGACTGCAAGAAGCACTTCTTTGAAATAAGACGAGTAAAAACCTTTTCAGATGGTGCCTGGTGGTGCACCCATGCAAATCTTCAAGGTAGTAGCCCCCAAAATGTGACCGAGTGTGCCAGAGACATGCATATAGTCAGACATACAAAGAGAGAAGAATCTGTAACCCACTTGGCTGGTTGGATCGGCTATTTGTGAGACTTTGGTGATTAGATTCTTACCATTCCCTCAACCTGATTGAATCACAGATCCAGGCATGAGAATTTCTGGTTTCCACTAAAAAAAATGATTGAATCAGACTGAAAAAAAAAAACAACACAGACCACAGGCATACCAACCAACTTGTTTTAAGTAGAGGTTACACCAAGTGCCACTATATATATGAAAACTTCCTAAAGGTCAATTAAATACTAGAGTCTTCTTAAAATTTTTAGCTGAAGTGTCTTTTCACTATCATTATCTTATTAGTAATAGTCGTGATTTTGAAAATCTTTTTTAAACAAATCATTTTCAGTACCATTATTTTATTACTAGCTTTATTCATTATGATTGTTGCTTCTTCATCACAACACTCTGGGTCAATGAACATTTTGACTGCTAGAACAAACAGTCAAAGTGGTTAAGGCAATATTAATGAAAGGTAGGCTCCCAAGGAGTGGGATACCAGTTCAAGACTCATTGGAAGTTACTTCTCTATTTCTGATGTCATACTTATTGCTCATGCAGTTGAGTTTACAGACTCGGAGAGTAGAGAGAAAAATGACAATATTAATGTATAGTAAAACTAATAATGAGATTATTGTGAAAATGCTTCATCAGAAATTTAAAAAAAAAAAATTACTGAAGACTATTACTGGGAAGCAAAACTATAATGATGTAGAGCAAATATGGATAACCACAGGCCCACAGACTACACCTGGTCAGTGGCAATTTTTTCTTTTTTTGGGGGGCCTGTGGCCAATCTTAGGATTTTATTCAAAATCTCAGAGTCTTTCTCAGAAAGTCGATTTTATATTATGAAATTGCTATAGATTTTGCTTCAAGAATGATATAATAATTGTAATTCATGTTTGTCTGAAATAAAAATTAAGTATGTTTTCTGTAATATGATCCACATTTTTCAAGTGAATGTGCAGCTTGAATAAGGGAAAATGTTTTACATGGCCCACTAGATCAAAAAGACGGCTCATGCCTGGTGTAGAGAACGGTAAAGGAATGGGTGGCTGAATAACTGCAGATTAGTACTCTGCTCAATAATTCTAGTTCTGTGGTTGTTAAGGTAACATCCATGAAAGATGAGCCCCTAAGCAGTGGGATATTGGTTCAAGTCTTGATTTCTAATTTCACAATATTTGCTCAAGCTGTTGATGAATCAATTGGCACAGTGCATTGGATTATAAAGTAACAATAAAAAGATGGAGTAAAACTAGTTGTAATTGATAATAGTAATAATGAAGGGAGTATAAACCCAGAGTTATGTGACAAAAATCAACAATATTAATACAGAGTAAAACTAATAATAAAAAAAAAAACAATATAAAAAAAATTATCAAAAGAAATAGGTTTTTTATAAAAAATCATCAACACAAGAGTGGGGCATTGTTAGTCCAAAATGACCGCAGAGACCAAATAAAGCACTTTTTTGAAAAAACGAACAAAAAAAAAAAAAAACTTTTAGACAGTGCCCCAGGGTGTACTCATGCAAATTTTCAAGGTGGTAGTCCCTAAAATGTGGCCAGGAGTACCCAGAGATGCACATGCAAGTACATAGATAGACATCACAAGCTTGTTAAAAAAATAGTTTGTTGATTCTGAAACGAGGAATTTAATGAAATATTCAGGGATTTCACAAAATCACAACTTTCACAATCTGACTATAACGAGTGGGAAGTGAAAATTCTATTACCCCACAATGAATGGGTGATGAGTAGGAGATAATTTATTGGTGTGATGGAGCAAATTAATAAGTTCGTAGCCTAATTATGAAAAAAGCATTAATTTTAACCCAATTAATTTTCAACACGGTTTCTTTAATCCTTGTCAATGCACTTAATCCACTTTGAATATTGAACACATGGATCGAACATCATACGGTGAGAATTTTTGATCCAAATTCACAAATAACTGTGTCAAGGCGCAACAGATTTATTGATCCAACCTCGCAAATTGCAATAGACCCCGGAACTTAGTAATTCCCAGCCTCGTTCTTAATCTTAATAATAAAACAAGACTGACAAAACAAACAAACAAAAAAAAACAACAAAACAAAAAACAACGAAACCACAAAGGCAATTTTTCAAAAAAAGATCTTACAACAAGGCGAAGTAAGTAAGTAAAGTAAGTTTTAGTCCTTCAATTTAATTCAACAAGTAAATAATCTTTTCATGAGACATGAAACACAAAACCGAAAACGGTGCAAGTTGACTTTCGTACCTGTACTATTTAGACAAAAGGGAATATGGACGAAGTGAAATTTCTCTCCAGCTAAAATCTAGATAAAAACCAGGAAAAACAGCAACAAAAGGCGTATCATTTATTTGCCATGTTCTTACAGATGGTCCAAAAGCAAACTCGTTCAGAAGGCTGATAAAAAAAAAAGTTTCGCCAACTGACATCAAATAATTTTTTTTTATCGCCCATAAAATCATCTATTTGAATTAAAGCAATTCTTTAAAAGTCTTCCCGGCCAAGATCTAACTCCAGTTTGAAAATTAATTAACAATATTTTTTTTTGACACAGGTGCGATAGGAAACTCGAACCGACTCAGTCAAACAAAATAATGTCTAAGCAACATTAACTTTATAAAGTTTAAGGTTAACTAATTCTCAGCAGAAAAATTAAAGAAAAAAAATCGAAGAAATTATTAACATTATCCTTACATAAATTATGATAATAAAAAAAAATCAACATTAATAATTTGATAATCTTGAATGTCGACTATAAAACTTACCTTCGTTTTCCCACAGGTTTTTGGCTTTCCGTTTCCAAAATAGAAAAATATCGTCTGTAAATTCAGTAACGTGGACCATCAGATAATTGTTTTTATTAACTTAATTTCGTCAAGTTCAAACTATTATTCACCGAAGTTATAACAACGTCAATGTTTTCCTATGAAAATACATTTTCTTCCACTCTATCTTCTGTTCAGCAGGATACAATCAAAGGCAAATAAAATATACAAGGAAGTTTGAATTGATTCTCAAGTTCGTCGAAGAAAGAGTTGAAGAAAAAAAAGAAAGAGAAGAGAAAGAAGCAGAAGGAAGAACACGGTGTAATATGGAGGTAGTTCTTGGTAAATATTGATCTGGGAAACAATGTTTAATCCGAAACATTTTTTCATTTCCATGCACCATTGCGTTTCACAGCAAATTAAAAAATGCGATAAGGATATAGAAAAAAGTCAAGTATATTAAAAAGACAAGCGAACTGAATCAATGAAATGAGTAATTACATACAGACATGAATTTTACAAATAAAAATTCCAAATTTATCTGAGTAATCAAACATTAATCCTGAAACTAGAAATGTTTTATTTTGCTTTTCATCTAATAAAAGTAATATTTTTTTCGATCTTATTCCTTCTTTATAATCTTTTGTATTCATTAGTTCTGTGATAAATTTCTTTGAATGATTTTTTTGTTTTACTTTTTGTCAGTTTTATATAGTACTAAAAAGCCACGGCTTGGATGTAAGTAAAAAATGCAAGACCTCATACTTTCTTGCTTTCCATGTTTAAAAACTATTTTCTCTTTTATACATTACATTCATTTGGATACCCACTCCTAATTTTTTTTTTCTATTTTGATCCCCCAGCCCCACCTTTGCTCAAATAAAACATTTTCATTTTTGAAATTTGGTTGGAATAGTTCTTAATTTGCTTGGCATATTTTTGAATTTGGTTGCCTCGCTTTTTTATTTGCTCGGAAAAAGGTATAGTTTACCCATTCTATCAAAAACTCACTATCACATTAATTATGGGAATCTCTTTGCATGTACTTGTACTGTGAACACTCGACAACTGGCAATTGTACCAAATTGACATTCATCCGTGATATCATTCAGCACACAAGGTGGTAAAGAGTCGAGTTCAAATTTGTTTGGATCTGCATTTGTCAAAAAAAACAATAGAAATAAATTAAAGATTTGAGATTATAGATCTTTTCTCATAGTTTCCATTAATTATCTCCCTTGACTTCCTCTCTTTTGAATTTCCAAATTTAGATACCAAATATCTAAATTATCAAGACTGAAGAGAAATAACCAAAATACTTTGAAGCTTTAGTTTCATACAACAGATAGGAAATTATTCTACATGACAATTATGGCAGACTGCTCTACATATCAAAAAGTCCAGCTCGTTTCAAACATGCGACTTTGGAATGGGTGAAGCCTAAGTATCTAAGTAATTTGGCAAATGCAGTGTACTTAAGAAATATTAAAAATATCATGTTACTCTGCGTTTTCTTGTTTACATTCAATACTTCCCAAATATTGAGCCAAAGATGAAATTAACTGAATAATTATTGAGTTTCATTTATCAAGTTCAACATAACATAAAATTTTATTTCTACCGTGTAATCAGAAGAGTCTATCACATAAAGCTGGGCAAAATGCCTCTCATCACCATTCTTTTTGCATAAAATTGATTTTAGAATTTTATTTAAAATCTTAATAATTTTTTACTAGTATTATTTTCATCTTATAGAGATCTTATTCTTTATTTTGAATTCGTGCTGTTTACTCCCTGCAGTAAATTGATGGTAGGAGTTGTTATAATCTGAAGAAACTTGAATTATAAAGAAAGAAATATTCGTGATAAATTGATAATGGTTGACAATACTATATCTAAAATAATTTTGAGTCAATATAGTTTAGCAAGTTTAATTCCTTGTTCATATCTTATAAAAAATGTTCTTGCTAAAGGTTTCATGAATGAAAATGAAGGTCCAGACTGACATCTTGAAAGCTGCCAAATCTTTCATCATGCAACAAGCAACTTCACAATGACCTCAGCAGTTGACATGTATGCAAGCAACCTCATTCCGTCCTAACCTTTTCCCTGCCCATTTTAACATTTTTTTTCATTCAAAATGCAATGTGCACACCATTACCATTCAAAATGCACACATGAAAACATTCACCATGACACAGACATTCCATCAGAGGACCCAAAACATGACAACAAAAATATCAATTTCAAACTTCACGGTTCTATCTCTTGGAAAAATTTTCAAAAACAAGTTACTTTAACAATTACACACAACTGAAATATATCTTCAAAAGTACTTTCCTATAATCCTTTCAACTCTATAAATATTTTGCTTATTGCCTATGAGTTTGCACTTTTTATCATTCACAAAATTACCTCAGTCTGAAGAACATCAAGTACCACCTATTTTCAAACGTTATTACATTTAGGCTGACAAAAATCGATCCCATACAAAATGGAATATCTTATGATATATAAGAGTAATGTCTTGGATTCTTGATTAGATAAGTATAGTTATTCCTTGCCATTTGTAGGGGTTATGGGCAACAGGGGGCCGTGAATGGGCTAAATCTACAAATAATTTTTACTGACCCCCACCAAACCCATAAATCTTGTACTATAAACCTTTATATAGACAAACACTTTACCATTTCCAAATTGTACTCGTACAAATGAATAAATGAATACAATGAAGCATACAGTAAAAATGTTGAATTTTAAAATTAGCTTATTTTTTTTGGTGATGGATCCATCATTTATGGTTGAATCCACATTTTTCCAGTCAAAAAGATTTTTAAAAAATTGTAAGCAGATTAAGGCCGTTTAATCTGCTCCAAGATCCTCTGTAAGTATGAGAAAGAATTTTCTCTGCTTTCATTTCTAAGTTTGTGTGATTTTCTTACAGTTATAACCAAAATTAAACTTCGAAAGAAGAAATATAATTATTGCAATATTTTTTTAGAGAGCATTGAAAAAGTGTGTGGTAGATACAAGTAAAAATAAAATATACAGAAAATTAATGAAAACCAATTTTTTTACAAAATTAGAGTTCAGCGGTTATTGAGATTTTTTATCTTTTTTATGCTACTATTTATCTTCGTCTAAATATTTTTGCTGCTTTTTAAGAAAAATCATCCGATCTGAGAAAAGTTGTGATGATTTGGATACATTTGTTTTTCTTTCAAATTATGACATTTTGAATAATTATGACTTTGGTTTTGTATGGAATTTTCACATTTTTGATAAGTAATAGGTTTCAAGTTTAGGATTTTTAAAGAGAAGCATAAGCCAAACCTTTGTGAAAAAAAATATCCAAGCTGATAGTGATATCCAGTATCGAAAAACAATTTTATTTTGTTTTTATTCCCTTTTTTTTTTTTCAGTTATTCTGTATTTGTGCCATTTATGGCATGTATTTGTTACAATAAAGTATCTGGAATTTATAATGAGCAGTTCATATTATTCTGTTATTTGTTCGATGTGTAATTGGGTAATTTTTTCCATGTCTCCACCCCTTTCTTAAACATTAATTGGGAACACTTTGTTAGTTTGAGTTGTCTCCCTTGATTCATTCTCGAAGAGTTACTTCCCTTACAAAAGTTATCTCCCTAATATGCTAATCTTTGTAATTACCATAAATTCAGTAATCAATAAATAAATGGTGAAAGTTCTTTAAGACTTCATTATTTAGTTGAATTTTAGTACATTTTCAAAGTTAGAAAAATACAATCTCAAAAAACAACCAGAATACTTACCTTTCATATTTAGCTTTTTATCAATGGATATTGCGTTTTCAGTGTGTACCACTTTGAGTGTTGTGTAGTCCTCCTGGTGGTCACTTATAGAACTGGAAGATGGAACCCAACCAAAAGATTGACCCTCAAACTGGAAACCATGCAATGTGACATAAGAGAATCATGCTCAACATAACATGGATAGATCACAAGGCAGAACAATATATCAGAAGAAAAACAGGAGTCTGAGATATAATAAAATCCATTAGAAAACTCAAATGGCAAAGGGTTGGACATCACAGCTAACAATGTGGATACCCAGAGATCACATGTGAAACCGTACCCGGCAAAATTAAAGATGGCGGGGCAAACTTGACAAGTTCAGAAAGTATTGGCTCTGCAAGGCTAATGAGAGAGAGGTCGGGCGGATCTTGGGGAAAGTCTACATGAAACTACAGACGCTAAAAATCTGATGATGATAATGGCGTTTTTCAGAATTTCAACACTTGAAATTTCACTTTCAGGATCTCGGTCTTTAAAGATTGTGATTTTCTGTATTTTAGTTCTTGAGGATTCTGATCTTTCAGGACTTCAGTCAACAAGATTGACGACATGGAATCTTGGGATTATGATCAACACTGCTATAGAAAAATTATAACATTATACTATAATAGGAATTAAGAGAAGGATTCAAGATTGGTTCTTGATGTACCAACCTCAGAATCTGATTTTTTCCTTTCCTTATCAAGTTGAGAATTTTCACCTTTTCAACTAAAGAAAGCCTTTAATGTCTTTTCTTTGGCATATCTGAATTGCTTGCATCACAAATCTTGAGCTTTGTGACCATTATTAAGCAAAACTCATGTATTGTTCATTTCTTGGATCAACCTGGGTAACTGAAGTAGTGGAAGGTGAAACTGTGGATAATGGGGACCAGTCTGAATTATTTGCTGTACAATAATAATCATTTACAATAACTTACATCGTAATTTTTATTCAACTCTATTTTCAACACACTTTTCAGTAGTGAATCATTTGGTTCTATGATCAGTAGAGCATTTAAATATTAAAGTACTAATTAATTTCTATATTCTTTTATACAAACATTCAATGTTAGATCATTTAAATTCATTTTAATCTTGAACCAAAATTCAGGAGAAAAAAAAAAACCCTAATTCTCTTTCTCTCACACTGTCTCTTTCACTTCTTATATCTCTCCTTACTCAACAAACGTGTCGATAGAAAAAAAAATGCTCTTGGCGTATTCTAACAAAATACTTATCCAATTCTACAGACAAACTTGTCAGTAAAAAAACTGTTTATCTTTCTCCACACCACTCAACCAACATTTCAAACAAAAAGACACATGCTCTTGAATGCTGGTGATATATTTAGCCCCAATACAAAATCTATATGAATTTTTATTGTAAATTTACCACTCCCGTCATATTGAAAACAGATGACCCAAACAACTTCAAACTTGACACTGCAATGTCTTGAGCATAGACCAACATATAACATTAATTCATTTTAAAGCTATTACATTGTTTCAAAAAGGAAATGATTACTGTTTGGAATGCATTTTCATTCTAACATCTTCAATAATTTTTCATATAATTCATTACTGCTTCAATTATGGGAGAGATGATCCACTATTTATTTTAACTGTTCATTTAATTCAATATATGCTTATTGTTCAAGTTTATTGAATATTTAGTGCTTGGAATCCTCTTTCATTCTGACATCTCTAATTGCCTTTAAACTAATTGAGAATTACTGCTTTATTTGAAAGGGAGGCAATCCACAGTTTATTTTAGCAGAGCTACCTCCATTTTACATGCCAATTGTTCAAGTTAACCAAAGTCCATGTTGAAACTTTTGATTGAGATCCTAAATAGCACATCTAATCTCATGGGAAAAATGAGGTTTAATAAACTTTAGTTTTGATTCGTTCCCTCTCATTCACTTATGCTTTCTCTAAATTGAGGTTTGGTATAGCTAAAAAATAAAAACATATGTCATCATTGGCCATATGATTTTCAATGTGCCTTTTATGACAAGCCCCAAGAAGTACCCTGCAGCAATCTAAACATTCAGGTGTCTTAACTTGGTATCATTACTCAGGAGATTACATCAATCAATGAAACTTAATGACTTAATGTTCAATTACTGTTTCCAACAACTTCTTACATCAATTTTGGCAACTGTGTTCATGTGTGCGCATACGCAGCATTGCCAGGCAAGATTGTGGAAATTTTTAAAAAAAAAATGTAGCATGTAAAGTGCTGAATTTCTTTGAAAAATCTTTCAATTCTTGATAAACACTACTAGTAGCTTTATGTTCAAAGAATAAGCTTTTTGAAGAAATAAGAAAATTCCCTAATGAGTGGACGAATGTCTACTCATTTGTCTGTTTTTTATTCTAACAAAGATGTCTATGTTCTGAATCCTTCTCCCCATTTAATTAATTTAATGCTAAATACTTTGGATATAATGAATTCAAAGGAGATATCCAAAAATTTTAAACTGAAAAATTAAAGAAACAGATTGGTAACCTAAATACACTCTTTTCTAAAAGGCTGACAGAGATCAGAGAAATTGTACATGCAAGATATTTTATGAGCAAAAATGTTGCTAAACCTCCTGAAAATGTGATAACGAATTTGCAAAAGGATCTTCTTGGGTAATTGCTAATTTTTTGCACCTGGAAAAGGTAAAAAATGTTTGAAAAGATTGGCTTGTTTCACGGAACAATAATGAAAGAGGTTAATTAAACAGCAGCTGAAATCAAGGCTGCACTAACAGAAAATTCATAGGAATTTAATTCATTTTAATCAGCTTTCAACAAAATTTTCAAAGTATCAAATTCAGCCCAACTTAAAATTTTCATGTGAGGTGTTGATAAACCCTTTAATATCACAGAAGAAATGCTATGGGTTTAAACAATGAAAGATACGGTTACATGAAACAATATCTTTGAAGAAGTAAAGAAAGCCATAGCAAAATTGAATCTCTCTATTGAAAGGTTTGTCAGTTTATTGCAGGGGATCCAGCAATAGTTGGATCTAAGACAGGCTTTCTTTCTAAATTAAAATCAGAATTAGTTTCTTTGAATTCAGCAGACAATGACATGGCTACATTTCGTTGCATCAAGAGAATTTATGAGCCAAGTCAATGAAATTTGAAAATATTATGCATCAAGTTGTTTCAAGCATCAATTTCTAAAAATCTCAAGCACTTAACCATCACCAGTTTGAAAATTTTCTAGAACTTGATTCCAAGTATGGCAATTTGGTATACTATTTCACAGTTAATTGGCCAACCAAAGGGAAGATGCTTACAAGTTTTTTTTAGCCTTATACGAAAAGTACACACTTTCTTTGAAATGGAAGGTGAAAAATAATAGCTGGATTTGTGATCTTGCATTCCTCATAGATTTCACCAAACATTCAAATGATCTTAATTTAAAATTACAATAAGAATAAGTAAATTGATAAAACGTATCCTTATGTCAGAGCTTTTGAAATGAAATTCAGATTTGGAAGAATCAACTAAGGACTGGTGATGCTTTCTATTTCCCCAGATTACCCTACCACATGGAACCTGGATACGTTAATGTTGCTGATGTGTTAAATGACGTGAGAAAAGACCTGAGCTCCAGATTTAATGACTTCAGAGCCAGAGAAGCCAATTTGAACCTCTTTGCAAATGCTCATGTTTGGAAAATAACAAGAAAGAAACTGCGAATGGAAACAATCAAAAGAAAAATTTAAAGATGAAACTTTATTGCAGTTTTATGCAACTCTTTTAAAAGAATACCACCCAAACACTGTGGGCTTTGGTAGAAGATAACCGACCATGGTAGTACTTCTAAATGTAAACAATCTTTTTTTCTCAAATGAAAATCATAAAGTCAAAAACAAGGTCATGTTTGATAGATGATCATCTCAAAGTCAATTTACGAGTTGTAAAATCTCAGATATCTCCAAATATTGGAAAACTTGTCAAAAATATACGATGTCAAATTCTTCACAAAGATTCGTGAATAATTTATTTTTATTTTTGTTTTGTAAATAACATATAAACAAATAGATAGTAAAGGTGAATTTTGTCAGAGGGGGTGCTTGAAACATTGTATGTTGTTTAGTCAGACTATTTTCCTTGACTCTGTTGACCATTTTTTCCACAGCGATTTGGACATTTCGGCCTACCAGACCAGTCACGTCACATTCATTATTTAAAAAAACTTTCTTAGTTTTGACTTGCTTCCAACCAATCACATGACCATTTTTTCCATAATCATACCCTGAAACGGTTCGACTAAACGACATACAATGATTAAATACAATGTTTGTTAAATCTTCCTTTTGGTAGAGTGGCTTGATTTATAAGGAGCAATATTTTATATTCTTTGCCCATGACTGCCCAAAACTCAACTAACCCAACTACCCAACCCTGACTCTTTGGACAGTGATAAAAGATTACATAGAGCAACACATGGCTTGGCAAGATCAAAAGCACCAACTCACAACTGATTGGGGTTGTCAGTTTCAAATGGGGACGCATGTTACAGAATCGGTAGGACAAAAAATGGATGTAATATTTATTTTAAAAAAGAATTAAAATCAAACCATACACTTCTTTACACCCACCCTCACACAAATGAAATATCTGAATATGGCAGCTATTTATTTATATACATGATGAAGTCATATGATCATTTGTATAATTTTACCATAAATGAAATCCATATCTCATCACCTTCAAAATAATATATGACTTCCCAGGATTTCTTAGAAAATGAGAAAACTAGAATCCATCCAGTATATCCTTCCCACCCTTGCTTTATAATACATCAAGGGAACTTTTGATACTTAATGGTTTTTATCTCAGATTTTGAACAGTTATTCCATATTTCAATTTTCAAAAGTAAAGTTCCTGCAAGAATATCTGTCTCTGAAGTTTTACTTTAAAGTCAACGGGTTTATTTAGACTGAGAAAATAAAATATCTCCAATATGTGTTGAATTGGTCAACAAATTTTTCAAAAAATAATATTAGCAAAGATATTAAAAAAACATGTACAAATTTTAACTGTAAAAAATAATTTTTGAAAAATCACTCGGTGATTGCCACGATGCAAATATCTCATCAAACCAATTTACGACAAAGTTGTCAAACATTTTGTGTTCATACAAAAGCCAAAAGGTCAAAAATGTTTTATGCATGTACATTTCAATATTTCCCGTCCTAAAGAACATTCATTTCCTTTTGTTTCTTTAATATTTTCTTACATCATTGAGTGATTTTTATGTTTTGGGGGTTATTCTTTGTCATCTCTATGCCAATCATTGCACCTTATTCTTCTATTTTGTCAACCTCTATATCCGTTCTGCTCTCTGTGCACCAACTCCTATTTTGGAGGTTGATAAAATCATATAGATCTTTCAACTTGAAGTGATTAAAATCTACTGCATCCATCTGTTTGGCTGAGTAACACTGTCAACAATCTAAATAGACAGTGGATCTTTCATCCACATAATCCTTAATAGTAATGAGAAGTGTCTGCAGTTCGGTAGTAATGAATAGTAGCCTGAGGAGTAAACACACAAAAAGCCGAATGGGTATGGAAACCAACGAAATATGGGAACGTGATAAATGGCATACAGATAATGAAGAATTATCTGTCTTGGTTCGAATTGTGCTTCACCAGAAATTTTTTTTTTGATAATTTGCATGATTAAAAATAAAATTCATGATTTGTAAGTTATCAACAACTTTAGCGCCAATGTTTTTATCACTGACATAGATAGGCCAAGATTCCCCTGAGGGCTAAATATCACCGGAAAGCAGGCATTAGTCACAGCCGTGAGTGGAAGACAAAATAAACCCAAGGTATGGATTTCAAAAAGGGGGGGGGGGTGATATGATATGTTATAATGTTGTTTGGTGTTCAACAGGTAAGGTAGGGAAAATATCAATTAAACACCTAAGGCGCTGTACTTGTTAAATTAATCATACCATTATTTTTTGACCGAAAGAAAAACTTATAATTATATTAATTTTCTACAACATTAAAAAAAGTGATAGTTTTCTTCATGCTAGCACAACCTGATATCAACCTTTAATCACATGCATATTTATCAAGTAAAGATAGCCAAATGGTTAGCTTTTTATGAAACAGAATCACTGCAAAGTTGCTACTGGCTCTAGAGATATCTCTTATTTTTCTACAAGGTGGCACAAAAGTTGTGAAGGGTTTTAAAACAATTATAACTTATTTTATTTCAACATTTTTTGTTCTTCCTCTACTCAGATATATATACAAAGGGACCCTTGGGGATTCATCATGGAGAAATACGCAACTGAATAACCAACTAAAATAATAGACTTTTACTTTGAAAACCTTTAACGCAAACCCAAGGAGCATATTCTTGTTATTTGAACAGTCAGACACTGCTATCTGAATCTATGATTCATTGTTAGGTAATGCATTTTTGAGAATGGGAACCAGTAGTGATCAGCCCTGAACAGAGTTACCATGTTGTCTGAAATCCTGAAAAACGTGTGTGCAGAATAGCAGAGATCCTTTGAACTGTAATGGAGAACATTATTGAACGAACATGAACTTGTGAAGCTGAAAAAGATTGGCACTAGAAGGAGACAATTTTCTGCACATTGGTTAAATAAATTCCCCTTGGTCATATATTTCATATGTTGAATATCATTAAAACTAAAAAGATATGAATATTTTGAACCCCTCCACAACTTTTGTGCCATCCTGTACTTTGGAAAAAGGCGGTCTTAAAAATATTAAGGACACATCGAGAAGGAGAGCTTTCCTTTCCTGAACTTGTTCGATATCAAAAACCCAGAGTATTTTACAAGGAGAGCATTCTTTAACAAATCCTTATCAAATATTAAACTATCAAACACTTTCACTGTCATGTGTCTGTTGCATATGGTTTTGCAGGTTACGTTTGTCTGAGAAATCCTTTTCACAAATCTCACAGCCAAAGGGTTTTTCGCCAGTATGTGTGCGTATATGCCTCAGCAGGTTTCCTCTTTGGGAGAAGTCCTTTCCACAAGCCTCACAGTGAAATGGCTTCTCTCCTGTATGTATACGTGTATGGCTAAGCAGTTCTCTTTTATTGGAAAAATCCTTGCCACAAGTTTCACAATGGAAGGGTTTTTCTCCTGTGTGAGTCCGCAAGTGAATCCTGAGTTTGTCATTGGTTATAAAATCCTTATCACATATTTGACACTGGAATGGCTTCTTCTCAATGTGTGTGCGGGAGTGAACCAGCAGGGTTGATTTTTGGAGAAAACTCTTGCCACAGATATCACATTGAAATGGCTTCTCCCCAGTGTGTACGCGTATATGACTTAGTAAATCTCCTTTACTAGAATAGTCCTTGCCACACACCTCACAATGGAATGGCTTCTCTCCAGTGTGTAGTCGCATATGCCTCATTAGGGATGCTTTCTGGGAAAAGTCTTTCCCACAGGTTTCACAATGGTATGGTTTCTTTTCAGGGTGTGCACGCATATGTGACAAGATGTCTTCCATTTGGGAAAAGTCCTTCCCACATGTCTCACAGTGGAAGGGCTTTTCTGCAACCTGTATATTCATGTGTGTCATGAAAGATTATGTAGCAGCAAACTCTTTGTGAAGGAACACTGATAAAGCTTCCTTGTGACGTTTCAAAGAAACAAATATGATAAAATCTTGCAAATTTTTCTTTTCAGACTGCGGGGAATCTCATTGTGATTTGTTCCCGTATCTGCTTTCAAAACTGAAAGTCACCTTTCTAAAACCATCATGAAATTCTTCTCATTCAAGAATGTTATTGTTCTTATGAGAATCCAGTTGGATGGAACACTTTAAAAAAAAAAAAAAATGAGAAAAGTAAAGTTTCTGGCTTCATGAGCGTTTTTCTATGATAGAAAGAGGCAGTTTGTGAATTAAAAGTTATAGAGCAGATGAATCAATTTTTTCCTTCCTGCATAATACACAGGCATGTGCTTTTCAAATGCGACGTCCCCAAAAATTGTTTCTAAGCCTGTAAAAAAAAAAAAAAAAAAAAATATTTAAATTGAAGAATTTGTCATTGAAAAACAATCATAGGTTAGCATTAATGCATGTTTCCATAGCAGATAAAATCATGGACCGGCAATCAAGATTGGAATGGATAAGGGATAGTATGAGAGGATACTGACATGGAGTGAGAGAAGAGCTGAGGCATAAGATAATGAACAACTTGGTTGCCAAGCCACGTGGAATTTTCATGGGTCCAATTGGTTGTTAATAAAGCTAATTAGTTTATTTTTTTTAAAAAGTTGTCACCGATTATTACGCGCAGAAACACACATACACACGTCTACCAGACGGTTGAAATGGGTGAGCCGATCAAAAAAACTCATAATGAATGCAATTGCCAAAAAAAAAAAAAAAAGATAATAATAATAATGATAATCTGGCTTGTGGCTATTTTATTTTGATTCTTTCATTTTTCTTTAATGTAAAAATATGTATGTATGCACGAGTGTGTGTGTGTGTGTGTGTGTGTGTGTGTGTGCCTACGAGCGTTTTTCCTGTAACATAAGTTTTAGCGTGAATCGTGAAATCTGCTTACACAAAACCCGACGACACCGGTCATTATTAGTTTTTGTTTATTGACACTGTAGCAATAATTTTTTTGTCACTTCCTTTAGCGTGTCTGTTATAATTAAAATGAAAAAAAATGATAATATCAAAAGATAGAAACACTGGCCCCAAAGAATCAAAATAGTCTGCTAGTTTCGCGCCATCCTATAAAACTCGCCGTGATAGAGCCATTGTCAACATGACGAAAAAATTTCCTGTAAAATTTGTTTTTGCACATTTGAAGAAAGCAGCATATTCTTCATTAACTTTTTAATTTTTGATAAAAGAATTAACAGTAAAATTTAATTCTCATTTTATCAAAAATCCTTGGAGTATATCAGAATAGAGTAATAAACAAGAAAAAATTATAAATTGGAAAATAGCAATAAAAAAATGTCTTCATTAACAACTTTTTTAATCAATTTCAAAAAGAAAACACAAGTTGGAATGGAAAAAAAAAAAGAAAAGACTTACCCGGACCAAATTTTTTCTTCTTCAACTGAGATTGCAATGAACATTATTTTTATTTAACTTTTCAATAATAATCTGAAGAAGATTTTTCCGATATCCACAAAACAAAACACAAAATAAGCTACCAAATCATTCAATACAAAAATAAAATAAAATAACAAAGAGCTTCATGAATAGAAGCACAAAGGCGTTTTTTGTCTATCGTCTGCCTTTTTGAACTAAGGAGAAATGTGCTTAGCCGGTGATAAGTAAAGTAAGTCCCTGATGTAATACAAATGGTAAAACGAGAAGAAACTTAGGACTTTTATTGATTCATTAAAAAATGAAATGAAAAAAAGGAAAACATCATAAATGAAGGTTTGCATCACAATTGAAGTTTTAATAAGTTATAAGTTCGTTTAAAAGTGAATACAGTTTTCTTTGTCGATTGTGATTATAGAATAAGATTTTAAAGATTTCATTATCACCATCTTTTCAATACCCTTCGTCTGAATTTTTTTAAACGTGGGGGGGGGTTGTATTAATCATTGTTGTGTTTAATGAATGGTATAGCCTGACTATATCAGATACAATGATCTTCAATTTGTGTTGCACAGAAAACAGGAGTGATTGGCAAAACTATTTCCCCAATTTCTTGTATTTTGAAAAAAATTATTTTACTTGTTATTTTACATATCAAACTATAACCGAATATTTCTTTCGAAATTTTTCGTTAAAATAAAAAAAAATCACTGGTTATTTTCGCCATGAAACAATAAAGATGGTAATTTTTTTCTTGAAAAAGATATGTTTTGAAAACTAGTCTTCATTCTCTTTTTTCCTCACTTATAAGTCAATCTAGAAAAAAAAAAGTAAGAAAATATCAGCCAAGCGCCGGGAAAGGAAGGTGTCAGTTGAAGCATGGGAAATAAAATCAGTGAACCAAGTTCACTCCACACTGATGCTTTTGAGAAAGACACGAACCCACGATTCCCTGTGCTCTGACTCATTGCCATATGTTTTGACAGAAATCTCAATACTGTTATGTTATGATAGCTGACTAACAACAGATTTCACTCAAGTCTGGGATTCTTCTCTGCAGTTGGTACTAAGAAACCCAGCACTATCTGTCTCATGTTTCTTGGAAAAGAGATTGGCATTGTGGAATGAGTCCACTTGTCCTCTGAGATATCATGAAAGAAAAAAGTTCAGTATAACATCCCAACAACCTTTACGGAATCAACCAACCAACAACCAGATAAAAAAACTTCTTACTGTTGATTCTTACCTGAATTTTGTTAGATGCGGTATATCAATCATTGCATATGAAGTTGGACTATATTCCTTCTTTATATGGGTGAAATAGGTAGGCCAATAAAATTATGAATCAGCAGACAGCATGTCTGTGACATTCAAATCTTGAATGGATGATTGCAAATGGAAGGAGAGGTGTGCACACAAACCTTTCTGAAATAAAGTTTAAATAGACAGAGAACTATAGGCGAATATAATGTCTGAAGGTACACATGCTTTGTTCAGTCAAATCAATTTGCAGACCAAACATTGATATAAATAGCGTCTGTGAACCCCTTATTAAAAACACCTTAGCTGAATAAGTGAACAGTTCACCTAATCTAGGTGAAGCAAATCATTTGGCACTATTACACTGATGCAAAAGAATATATATATATATATATATATATATATATATATATATATGAAAATGTTATCTTTATCCCTAGCAGATGTGTACTGATAAGTCGGCATTCAGATTTTGGCGTTCAGAAAACTTGCACGGAGAAGTCGAGTCGGGTCACAAATAATCAAATATAATAATAAAAGAGTCCAGATTCAAAGAGATAGGATGCCGTGGAAGGAGGCAGAAATTTGATTGCACTCTTACTGATTTTCGAATATTGTTTGGAGACTTTCATCCTGAACTTTATAAACAATTTTCCGAATTAATTTCACCAAGTGCCATCTTTAGACATTTCTTTCGGATTGTTCATTTGGCTTAGTGAGAGAAATTTTCACCAAATTTTCTAACAATACTGAAAGGGTTTTTAACCCACTCGAAATCCAATGCTGTAGCACTAGGTAAACAATCATCAAATCAAACAAAAAGTTTCTGTTTTGAACCAAAGGTGCTTTTTATCTCACCCATCAACTGTGAATGACAGAGATTTCCCTCACTGCAGCTCTATGACTAGCCCAATTAAATCATCATTCTGAGTCTGGGCTTTTATCTTGCAATCGATAACTATTACTCATTCCCATCTTTTGCAGTTGATGAAGTAAATATTTCTGCAACGCCCAAATTTTTTTTTCAATACCAGTCGGTTGAGAAATGTTATTCTGGATTAGTGATGATGGTTCAAGAGGCCGGAAGAATTTGATTTGTACTTTTATTGAGGAAAAATGACAAGCATGACTGCTGCAGGGTCAGACTCTATTCCGACTTCTCTTCCAACCGAAGATGATTACTGATACTTTTGTATTGTATATATAATAAATAATAAGTCATGAAAATATATATTTTTCCGTGTAAATTTATTCATTTATTAGAATGGAATAAGACATTGGGTATCGGTGAGATAAGACCTGTCAGTTTAGATCAGTCAGTAAGAGACCAGCTTACCAATCAGTTAGTTGCATTTTCAGATCATGGTGAGAAAATGTTGATTTTAGAGTCGTAATTATCCATTAAAATGGAATGCGCAAGGGTGTATTTCAAACATGAATTTTGGTTGGGGAATGTTTATTTTTACTCTCTCAAATTTGTTGAAGGTTGCTCATGTTATTTTTGTTCTCCCTACAGTAGAAAAACAAAGTTGACTCCAAGTTTGGATTTTCAAGTTGGTCTGGCTGGCCAGCTATGTATTTATTTATGTATTGCAAGCCGTACTGATGGAGCTAGATGGCTGGAAATTCAAATGTCTACTCCTTGTGATGTCTATTAAAAATAGGTCTTTATACTAAATTGACTGCTTAATTTGTGTTCAACAGTTGTCATGCTTGTTTTTTTTCTGAATTTGGACATTTTTTATTGGTCACCGCTCAACGAAAGGCAAGAGAAGTAACTTATTTATTGATCACCCTTTTTTTTGATTTTCTCAATTGATCACCCATAACATGGTATGTTGACAAATGATGTTGGTCGTATGAATGTTGCTGAACACCAACTAAGAGGCCAATTTAGCATAAACTTTCATTTCAAATTGAACTCTCGACTAAAAACCTGTTGGGGGGGGGGGTGATTTTTGTTTTTACATTTTTTTCTAAGCATATTGAGGGGTGAATGCTTGAATCTTTAGCCTTCTAGTTCCATTGGTGCAACCTGTACCCTTGATACATACACAGCCAGCCAGACCAACCTGGAACCTAAAGAAACTATGTTGACAGTTTTCCACAATGGAATCACCTCTGTAATATGTTTAGCTGAGAACGAGAGTAAATTGGGATGCGTTTTTTAATAAAAAATGCATTACGATTAGCTTTTCTCTTCTAAGATTCTCTTTAGTCTCTACAGTTGTCTCCGTTTCCCTGCATATTTGATTGACATCTACATTTATGCACTAACTGCATTTTATGATATATTATGATTTTACTCTGGGTGAATATTTGCCATAAAAAATTCACTCGTGCTACGAATGACAAAATGTGGTGAACAAAAACCATTGGTAAAGGTATATACGCTGACTCACCTGTGTTACACAGTTTGCTGTGAATAGAGTGGTATGGATTGATGCAAATCAGTTGATCCAATCAGTATATTGATATACTTGTCACCATTCTTTTCTGTTCCTTGTCATTTCTGGGAAAAGAGAACTCTCACAGTTTGTATGCCTGAAGAAGGCTGTAGAATGTATTTGTTGAAAGCATGTAGTAATGATAGAAGCAAAAAAAAAAAGAACGAGTTCAAATTTAGATTTTCAGCTTAGTCTGGCACAAGACCATAAAAGTGATGATCAAAGTAACTGCACTAGCAATGGCCGTGCAGTAAGTCAACTTACCACTGTTACATGGCAGGTGCCCTAAAGATCAGTAAAATCATGAATATGTACATCCAGACATAACACAAAACATTTAAATCTAGATGAAAAACATCTATAAACACCAGAGCAGTGGATTTTAATTACCTCTCTTTCTGTTGACTACTGTACTTTGTTACAGAAATTGAAGCTCCTACTGTCCTGCTGTCATATGTGGGTCTGTTGCTCCACCCCAAATTAAAAGCTCTCTCACTGAAATAGAATGATGACCTACCTTTTTTTCTCACTGTGGAAAGTATAAAAAAGAAAGAGGCAGAATTGTTTACATGACACAAAGGGTATTTATTCTCTTTATGGTTTATACATAGACTGAAAAGTTTGCTCCTAGCTTCCAGTTGCATTGTCATGGAACTAAATGAAATCACACAAAAGTTTAGGGAGTAAAAATGATGCACATATTTGTGTTTGTATCTCACCTCTTTGTGTAAGTTATTCTCTTCAATGTTTATTTTGTTTTTTTTTATGTTATGTTATAGTTTTACTTGTCCTTGAAGTCATTTACTGTTTTTGTTTTTAGTATCTTTGGATCATACTGTATTAGTGAGTTCCGATTGTTTATAATTCTTTGAGAAAAAAAGTTTTCCCTTGTATTTTTTTTCCTTTGCAGCATTCTTTTTGTACTTTGTTGTTTTTTTTAGTTCTTTTTAAAGAATTTCTTAGCCGGGATGTTTTCTCCACCTTCTATTATTTTCAATGTTTCCATAGGATCTCCCCTAATTTTTTTTCTTAAAGGAGTTAATTTTAACTTATAAAATTACATGGGAGATTTTTCGAGTCCAGAGACCATTTCTGTTGCACTTCTTTGTATACTTAATAGTATCTCTGATATCACAAAACAAAGTTGATTCTTTCTTGAATCTAAATTCAATACCTCCAGAGAGGCAGGAATGGGAATAAGAAAACCTAAGCCTCTCCCAGATGGAAGTCTTGTAGTCCCTGCAGGTTTTTCATTTAACCCTTCCAACCTTTAGTCTCTGTGCCTTCAGATAACCAATACCTGATCCTCTGAAGGGAAAAGTTCAAATAAATAAATAAAACAAGTTTTCTTCATTGACTACAGAAATATTTTCATCAAATTAGTTTCATCTTTACAGTTGGTTCGCCTGTAAGGCAAATATATTTCTTAGTTGGTGGGGAAGAGTGAGAGCTGTTACCTCTCTTGTCAAATGGACTTAAGGTGTATAGTGAAATGGTGTCCAGCCCAAAATATCAGATTTATGGATTCAAAGGGTGAAGGAGATTCAAATTCTGATTAAGCAGATGTGTATCAGCCAAATGCCAAACTGTGCCTTTGACTTTCACACTGTAAAATGAACTCTGACTTCTGGCAAATTCACTGATGATGTTCAGGTGGTAAATCTATTGCACAGTTATATATACCAGGCCAGAATGAAGTTCTGACAATCTCGCAGTCTACCATCCCAAATTATAATAGTTGTTATGTGAATTGTTATTCAGAAAACAAACAATTACAAGTTTGGTGCAGGCTGGCATTTAGGGCTTTTTTTTCATATAAGATTTTTGTAACATTTATGGTAAGCCACATTATCCAATATGCATATAAATCATGTGACCTGATTATGCACCCTGCCTTTATTTAACAATGTATAAAATTGAAGAATGTGGCTCTATGGTCAAGCCATTATACATGCTTCTCAAGATTCTTGCTTTAATGTCACATGAATGTGGTTTCTATCCAGCATATGTAAACAAGTCATTATAATGGCTTTTCAGAAAAAAAAACTTGAAACTTCCTGCTGACTGGAATAGATTCTTTTCTTCATCCTCTGATATAAATAAGACTGGAGTGACTTTCACACAAATATTTCCCATAGAGCAAAGCTTTCTCCTGCAGTGTGTATCCGCATGTGGGTTGTTAAATAACCTTTCCGGGAAAAGCCCTTTCCACAAGTCTCACAGTGGAATAGCTTCTCCCCTGTGTGTACACGCTTGTGTTCTTGGAGATGATCTTTACGGAAAAACTCTTTACTACAAATTCCACACTGGAAGGGCTTTTCTCCTGTATGCATCCGTATGTGTCCCAACAAATGGTGCTTCTGCGGGAAATTTTTACCGCATGTTTCACAATGAAAAGGCCTCTCTCCAGTGTGTATACGAATATGAGTTATTAGAACACTTTTACGAGAAAAGACCTTGTCACATGTTTTGCATTGAAATGATTTCTCCCCGCTGTTTTTGGAAGGGTGTCCAGAGCGAGGCAAACTCTTGACTGTATGATGAGAATTGAATCTGCGAATAGTGTCTCCGACTGTGGAAACAGGAATATTTACTTGACTAGAGATTTTCCTATATCCCAAACCCTTACTGTGGAGTGATATAATCATCTCTCGAATGTCTTGCGACAACTCTTTTGTCTTGGGCATGTGGATTTTTCTAGTGTCCTGATTTGGTTTCTCCCTAGTGTGTATTTGCATGTGATCCTGTAAGCGATGTTTCCAGGTGAACACTTTTCCACAAGTTTTACATTCAAAGGGTTTCTCTCCAGTACGTGTTTTTGTATGAGTAGTCACGTTCTTTTGTCGTGAAAACCTTTTGCCACCGACCGAAATCTTAGAAGGATGTCCAGATCGGGGTAAACTCTTGACTGAATGATGAGACTTGAATCGGCGAATCGTGTCCCCGACGGTGGAAATAGGAATGTTTACTTGGCTAGAGATTTTCCGATACCCCAAACCCTTACTGTGGAGTGAGACAATGAGTTTTCGAATGTCTTGTGACAACTCTTTTGTCTTGGGCATGATGATACTTAAAGTCTCTTGATCTGGTAGTAGATGATTAAGCCACAAATGAAGGTTGCACTGGTTGGGAATGTTCTAGGATGATTATATGAATATTTTAAACAGTTTACCATCCAGTAGTACCTTACAAAATAAGAAATTATTTTATACCAGAATCTCTGTTGCTCTTCTTGTTTCTGATTTTAGACCCTAATTCTTCATTGGTCAGTCTTGTTCAAAATCTTTTTGATTTTTGTACTTGTTGTAGCATTATTGATCTTTGGTCCAAATCACCTTAATTTCAGAGCAGTATAAGTACGTTGAAACAAATTTTTTGCAATGTATTGGGTATTTCACATTCACTTTGTGTCCAAGGCTCAAAATGTTCTGATCCAATTGGTGTATTTGTCACCATTCCTTCTGTTTCCTATCGTTTCTGGGAAAAGAGATTCCTCTCTTGCCTCGCAGATTGTACACCTGAAGAAGGCCATAGAATGGATTTATTTATAAAATCACCCATGATTCTTTATTCTGGCTTCTTTATTGAATATTCACCAGCAAGTATGTGTTTTGGAGTGACTTCCATGTCTCAAAACGGTCTGATGGACAATGTTTTTGAATAGATATATATCTTTGCCCCTTTACTTTCATACCTAAATCCACTATAATTGATTTGCAAATAAGTCTTTACAAAATTTCCATTGAATATTCAATTTGATTCAAAAGAGGTTTAAAGAGAAGTTTTACTGGATCAAAAAAAATACATCCACCGTAAAATTCTCGGAACTGCAATCCAAAATGAATTTTATCCTAAAAATCTCACCTTCAAATTTTCTGCTCCATTTTCTATATTTCCGTCACCATGAATGGACTTTTTTTCTATTTTTACAAGTGCATGGCTGCTTCAAGCTTTTAACCATGAATAAAGGTGACAATTTTGACCAGCAAAGTAATCTCCATAGATCATGTTACTTCATCCTCCATTGATACCAAAAGATCTGTTGAAAAACGGAAAAAGAAAAATTTCAACTATCAATTTTTCAAATTTAATTCCAGTCTGTAAGATATGCTAAATAGGGGAATTGTACTTCAATAAAGAATCAGAATTAACAATAAAAAAATTACAAAATTCAAGAAAGCTTCAAATGCTTATTTAAGGCTTTCATTAAAAAATCTCATTTTGAATTAAGTGCATTGTCAAGGATAGAGAAAAGTATGCAAGTATGAAAATTGAATATCAGTCGTGTGAAAAAAAAATGCTTTCTCCATCATTAGGCTACGGACTTACTGATGTACTTTCATATTTGAAAAAATCACAGTTTTTTCAAAACAGGTTATGCAATATATCAACAAAAAAAATCTCGCAATATAATTTAGTACCTGAGTGGGTATATTTTAAAAATGACTTTTTCTTTAGCAAAACTAATGTTGCCATTAGTTAATGGTTTCATTTTTTGTAATGTTCCTGTTCCTTCAGAGCTGGAAGCCTATGTAATAATTGACAGAGGCTTAGTACAGGGAACCCGTTCTCTAAGCAGTACCTCCCTATTTCACTAGGGGTATGGTAGGAAATTAAGCAATATTATATAATCTGTTTTGAAATTACATAAATTTTTATATCAATGAAATTATTAAAAAAAACATCAATCAGCCAGTAGCTTAATGATGAAATAAGCATTTATTTTACATAAGTAATTTTATTTTTTCAACATACTCTCTGCCTTTCTCATCGATGTTATTCATTTTAGGGCTGAATAGGATACTAACCACATACATTGAACTCCATAGAATTAGAATTTCAGATTAAAATTATCCTAAAAACTACGTGTCAGGATTTATCAATCCACTCTTGTACGGTTAATTTTATTTATTATATTCAATTTTTTTCAATAACATAGAGTTCATCTTCCCAGGTTGAGGACAATGTACTGACAACGATTCACCATCAACAAGTTAACAATTGTAAATTACCATCATTTATCAAAATGTACAATTTACTGAGATCTTTAAAATTACAAAATGGTTGGGAATTAAAAAGAATTCACTAGAACAAAAATCTATCAAAAGATTTTACAATCATTCGACAGATTTTGCATTCATTCAGCAATTTAGGTACTTTCTAAACTTTTGATGAAAAAACTATATGTGATAAGAAAAAAAGTTGAACACAAGAAATATCTATTCAATCCATAAAGAAAAAAAATAAATGGAGGATTTTTAAAAATTTGTTTACACAACAAAGGCCTTAAATTAAATAACAATAATAATTCTCAAGTAACTCAAAATGATCATTAATTACACAAGATATTTTTTATTAGTCTTACTTATCTTCATTAGTTTTTGCCATTTTTTATCACATTCTTTTAAACAATCCATTTTTCAAACATTAGATTTAACAACTGAAGAATAAAATTGGCTATTAGTAAATAGATAAATGAATAGTGAATAAACAATTTACCTTCATCCTAATTTCTGATGGAAAAAAAAACAACTAAAAAATTAAGATGGAGGGAAATAGTAAATAGTAGTAATAGTAAAATTAAATAATAATTTACAATACTTCATCATCAAAAAAAGTAAACATGAATATCTAAGATTAGAATAAAAACATTTCAATATAGAAATGGCGTTGAGCTACAACATGAAAAATCAAAGACAAAAACATGTCTGAACTGCAAGATACCCCTTAAATTTTATGTATCTTAATGTTTTTTTAGCATTAAAAAACCCCAAGAGTTTTTATTAGAGAAATTCATTGTGTTATATTTCATAATTTTATTTAATTTTGATTTTCTCTGTAATTTGTAGATCTCAATAAATTGTACATATCGGGAAATCATTATTGGTTTAGTATTGTTTTAGAATTGTTGTTAGTAAATCTGACGGATACCGTTCTTTCCCACTACTGCATCTCTTCATCCTTATTTGAGAAAAAAAGCGTGAATATCTACATAGCAAGAAATGATTAAAATAAGGGATATATATATATATATATATATATATATATATATATGCATATATATATATATATATATATATAGTATGAGGGTTCCACAAGGTGGAACGACCCAGTCACTGAATTATAGTGAAGGCAGCTGACAAGACTGCAGTCACTCGTACCCTTCACACAACTACAATGATAAACTCAGCGTGACACAAGTGTGACAAGGCCGCAGCATTGCAGCTAAAGGTACTGTCCATCCGAGGGCTTCCACACAGTTTCCTCTCCCAATTTCCCTCACAAGGCTTGGTTGACCCGTGGCTGTGGTAAGGACACTTGCCAAAGGCACCTCCATGTTAGAAATCGAATCCCACCAAAATTAAATTCCACCAGGATTCGAACCCTGGGTCTTGCGAGTCCAAGTCTCTGACTTGGACCATTCAGCCACGCAGCTATATATATATATATATATATATATATATATATATATATATATATCATCAATCAATAAATAAAAATACAGATCAGTATTATTAATTTTTTGCCACTATCTACCTTCATCCTAATTGTAGTTGCTTTTTATTACAACTAAGCTCAGGCTCAGTTCCCTTCAACATTAGCAGCACAGAATAAAAATATGATGATAATAAGCTCCAGGTGGGAATCTAACTCATGACCCTGCATGCTAGAGGGTAGCTCGCTAGACTACGACCGTTGTCATAACTGGAACTCAGTGGCACGTGCCAGTCTAAATCAGACCCTTAAACGCACTCCACATCTTGATCTCCTTGGTGCGATGTTTGTTATTGACAGGTCGTTCAGTTTTGGCAATCCAATTTCATCTCATTTATTTTATTAGATGAAAATTGTAAATATTATCATTATTTCTTGTGACTATCTACCTTCATGGTAATTGTTTTACTTTTTATCACAACTAAAATCAGGCTGGGTTCCCTGCGGCTGTGTATAAATTATACTAACAGCATGAATCAGAATAAACAATAAATTCTAGATGAGAATTGAACTGATGACCCTCTATGCTGGAGGATGACTTGTTTAATGTGGTGGAACATACTCTTTATTCTGATCTGCGCTGCTAATTTACTTACTGACTGCTGGAGGGAGCCCAGCCTGAATTTAGTTGTGATAAAAAGTAATGCCCAAAAAGATGAGGGTAAAGAGTAAATAAAAAAAAAATACTAACAATGATTTACAATTCATCATTTAATAAAATAAATTTGAAAAAATACAGATATCTATTTCTGAACGCCTCACCTCTGGAAGCATAATCACGAGTCAGTTCATTTGCTGATAATACCAAACTATATTAGCCAGTACTGACAGAAGGAGCTGCATTAAAACCAGCAGATGATCCCTTGCAACTTGAGAAATGGGGTTACCCATCAAAATTCAAAGCGATGCATCCGGGCAGAAATAACCTAAAGCTTGAATATACCATGAAGACAGAAGATTGAGTTTACTATACTCTAGAAAATATAAGTGTAGAGAAAAATCTTGGCATGCATATTGACAAAGCCCTAAAATTCACAGCACACTGCTGACAGAAGATTAGCATAGCAAATAAAGCACTTGGTTGTCTCCCCCCACACCTTCAAGGACATGGATGCAGAAATATTCTGAATGCAATATCAATAACTCTTCAAGCCACATTTGAAATTCAGCTCCTGGATTTGGTCACCCAAATATAAATTCAGCATTAATGCTTTTGAGGGAGTACTAAGAAGAGCTGCAAAGATAATCCCTATCAAAAACACCACTCATATCCAGAAAGGCTAAAAAAAGCTTCATCTAGAGACACTATCCTAGAGAAGTACTCGCAATGACCTGCTAAAAATCTACAGGCCAACCTCAGGTCGACATGACATCAACCAAGGCTGTAAGTGCAGCATTTGTTCAGAAAAGATCATGCAGTAGCCATCCCTAGGCAATGCAACCAGAGATCACAACAGGAAGCTACAAATTCAGACAGCCACTAGAGTCAGAAAACACTTTTTGACAAACAGATCTACTTCTACATATAATACAGCCTTTCCTCCTAATATAAACAGTTTTATATCCTGAAAAATCTTTTGGGTACCAAATGTGTGATTATGAATTCTCGTAGAGAAAAATATACATACAAAAAATAACAGCAGACAGCTCAACAGTCATATCTAGAATTCACTCAGAGTGTGTACCTCTGCAAACCATTGTCAGGGGAAGTAATTGTGCATGGATCTGCCCACAAATTTAAACACTTCTTGAATTCATTGAAAACTTTTGGAATGTTGTGTGGACAAACATAAAATATCATGTGGTCTAGACATATAACAACAGCCTGCGTTGATCTATTCTAAAATTGAATAATTTCTTGCATAGCCTCTTTAACAAAATTACATTGGAATTCATTGAGAACTTCTGGAGATAGCATGTGACTGATATGAATTTTTGGCAATATCGTGTGGAGAGGACATACAACTTCGACGTATGGGGGGTAATTGTGTTTGGATCTGCTCCGAACTTCTTCCATAACCTATTAGTGTCAGCCCTTCCACAAAGTGTCATTGGGATTCACTGAGAATTTCTGGGGATATCGTGAAGGGGAAAAAACTGGATTCACCACAACATTTAACCAATTTAGCCCATGGTCTCACACTTTCACAAAATTTCGATGAAATTTGATGGGTATTTTACTTTTGGAGATATCGTGTTAACCGACAGACGAACACGACTGAATACTTACCTCTCTGTGTTCGTTGGCAGAGGTAGTAAAAAGTAGTGAATACACAACAGAAACTCAAGCTACAGACAGACTCTAAAGGTTGACTTCATTGTCCGGCTTGAGGTACGTATATATATTTTAAAACTCGCAATTAAAGAATAGAATCTCTACGTACCTTATTCTTGAGAACGTCAAAATAAATCGAGCCTCTTTTCTCCACCTGAAGGGAATTTTAGTTTAACGTTTACGTTTATCACAATGAAAAATATTTTAGAGTGAAACCGAAGATTACTTCGAAATCTTTGTAAAATAAAATCTTTTTTTTGTCGTAAATTTATTCAAAGTGACCTTTATCGAAGAAAATTTAACACACACACACCATTAACATAAATCATTATTGGAAAACGTTATTGAGTTTTGCTGTTTCTAGTTAGAAAGCAAATAGTTAATATTCATTTTTTTTAGAATTTGTAAACGTTCCAGATGAAATACGGGAGCAAAATACAAAGCTGAATGAAAGTGAAAGGTAATTTTGAAGAAGTTTAAAAAAAAAACGAAAGTAACCGGTGTTCCCTGATTTTTGTCACTATGAATACAAAATTCCGAGATCACAATAAGTCGAGTAATTTTCACTGATACTTTTTGATAATTTTTCTTTTATTTTATTGCTACTTTTTTTATAATTATGTTAAAATCACCTAACCTACAACTGTTTTCTTTCAATGAGCAGCATGTATCGGAAATAAATCTCGTCGGATTCTACTTTCTTTTTTTTTTTTATTTCCGATCCAGGCTGTAGTAGTGATAAGTAGGGGGAAAAAATGGCCCGAGAATGTAACAGCCTGAATGATGTGATGAAAAACACCTATAAGATGAAGGAAAAATCATAACGAAGACATAGAAATTCACCCAGAATTTTATTATCTTTTTTCATTCATTATTTGAAATAAAAATTCGGCAAAAACTATGAGAAGCGTCACCGAACGATAACAACTTTCAAATATCAGAAAAAAATTTGGATTAGCCAATATTCGACATCGGGGATAATCCACAGAGACGCTATGGCTGTTACTACTTAGGGGCCAAATCTTTAAACCTGCCATTTTAAATGGCTGAAGGTGGCTAGATTTGGTATGGATTAAATGGCTAAAAGTTGCTGGCTTTTACAAAAAAAAATTACGGAAGAAAAGGATGCAAAAAAAACGAATGCTTGAAACTATTTTATTAACTATGGAATGAAAAAAAAACAAAAAAACCCAACAAATTGACTAAATCAGACAACAGTTTGGTCCAATCAAATCGAGCATCACAGTTACTTTCCTTGCTTAATAGAGTGAAAACTTTCATACCTACCCACTAACCCTAAACTCACCTATTAACCCGAATTCCAAGCCTACCCACTAACACTAATTCCAAACCTACCTACTAACACTAATTCCAAGCCTACCTACTAACCCTTATACCAAACCTACCTACAAACCCTAATTCATAACCTACCTACTAACCCTTATTCCAAACCTACCAACAAGCCCTTATTCAAAACCTACCTACTAACCCTTATTCGAAACCTACTTACCAACCCTAATTCCAAGTCTACCTACTAAACCTAATCCCAAACATACCTACTAACCCTAATTCCAAGACTACCTACTAACACTAATTCCAAGCCTACCTACTAACCCTTATCCCAAACCTACCAACAAACCCTTCTTCAAAACCTAGCTACTAACCCTTGTCTATCTTCTTGTCCTAAATCTAAACATACCAACCTACCATATCGAAAATATAATGGCAAATAATGGTCTTTGAACATCGGTAAAAATCTAACCACTTTTAGCCTGTCAAAAAATTGCCAATTTTAAAATTTTCTCAACAGTAGCAGCATCTATCACATCTCTGTTGATTATCTCCCTTTCCAATTATCAACATTTTGTTAAATCTTACCTAATCCTAAAAATGATTAAAAAAAATCTACAATATTATTTTACTTGTTCGTATATACGACTGCTACGCTTTTTAATGATTATTGATTTCTTTTCCTGTGTCTCCTCGCACAAGAACCCCTCATCAATTTACTGGTTTTAACATGTTCTTGAGTTTTATTTCACTACTCCTTCCTTCTTTGATATTTCACCACTTATAAAACAGGTAAAGAAGGCAAGGAGTTAATAGCTGTCCACAGGAACAGAAGCATAGTGTCTGACAACAATGAAATTCAAACTCTCCTCATATCTTTCACCCTTTCTCATCTCCCTGACTACCTACCTTTGCAATGTAAGATTTGGAAAATTAGAGGGTGCTTATGCTTGAATGGGAGCAAAAGGGGCTTGACTTTCACTATAGCTGTCACCTTATTCTTTTACTTCTCCCTCGCAAGCTTGAAGCTTGAAAATCAAGTTATAGCAGCAGTAGTATACCACATTGTGTCACAGCTTTGAGCAAAAAGGGTCCGCCTTTGCACAAAATTGAAAATTTAGAAAAAAAGTTATTAAGTAAAAGAAAATCAAGAAATGATCAGAAGATAATTTTCAATTTAGTGTGTAGGCGGTCCATTTTTTTTTTACCCCAAGACACTCAATAGTTTGACTGGCCTACTGAATTCTTGACAAGATCTCCCCACTCAGTGATTCTTATGCATAGATTGAATATCACAGATTACTTGAAGCTTTCTACACATTTCAACAAAGATGTAGTCCTTCTATAATGACATGCTTTCATAAATATGTTACTTGCAAATTTTCAATTTGATAAGAGGATGGACTTCTTTCTGTTCAGATTTCTTTTCAATGTATTATTTTGAGTCGTAACTTGTTGCTAAGAAGTGGTTAGCCAGTGAGTCATACAGTCCAATATGAGAAACCGTCAGCCAAAACTGTCCACACAGGTTTCTTAATTTTTCAAGTCAGTCTGGATGGCTATGTAAGTATGTATCACACGTAATGACCACACTAATGGAACTAGAGGGATGAAATATTTAAACATTCACTCATTATTATATCTCTGAATTTTTGAGATGAAGCATTATTATCATTTCTATTATTATTCGGACTCTCCTCATCTTGGTTGTTTTTCATACGTTTTGGCCGTTGTACTCTACGGCCTTCATCAGGTATCATCTGGTAGGTGTGGGGAAGTAACGAACCGGTGTAGGGAAGTAACGAACTGGTGTAGGGAAGTAACGAGGGTTCGGTTCGTTACTTCCCTGCACCTACCAGATGATACCTGATGAAGGCCGTAGAGTACAATGGCCGAAATGTTGTATGAAAAACAACCATGATGAGGAGAGTCCAAATAATAACAGAAATTCACTCATTATGTTTAGAAAAATTTTTATTGAACCCTCACCCCTGATTAAGTTTTCAGTGGCGGTTCCAATTTGCAATGTAAGTTTATGCTAAATTGATCTCTAGTTTGTACCAAGCAGTATTCAAGCTTGACTTTTTGAAAATTCGGACTTTCCTTGCTCTATAAAGAAATTAATTCTTTGATCATTTTTTAAAAAATTAATCACCCCAACATGGCATGCAGCCAAAAGACGTTTTCCAAATGACAGTTTCTATTGAGCGACTAACAGGACCTGTTATTATGGAACTGGGATCGATTATAATACGATGATCCCCACTTGTGACAGGTTAAGCTAAGCTAAATTTGGTAGCACTTACATTTTGAAGCTCAGACGTTTTTTTACTTGGACATTGTGCATTGCTGGAGTGGAAACTAATAGTCTTATATATTATTCCATCCATAAAAGCATAGAATGGTTGGGTACGTCGAAAATTAGAGATTTTATTTCAAATTTTAGAGACACCTTACGAAGCGCTCCTCAATCATGGTATTTATGAAGATAAGAAAGAAAGCCTTACCGAAGTGCAGTGCTCTTCTTGCGGGTCACTTCGCTTGTTTACTGAGTTTGGTCCCCACTACTAACCATGGACTTGTACCCGACTAGGCTGCGCTTGGAAAATAAACCAAATATGAAATCTCGATTGAAATACGTATATTTTGTTTGGTTCACTTTTTAAGGTAGGGGACTAGTTCTCCCTTATCACCGGCAACATCCCCTTTCCTCGAATCAAACCCGAGACAAAAGATTATTGACTTTTAATGGAGAAAATTTCTCCTATTTTTTTTCTCTATATTTAATGTTTTTCTCCATCAGTGAATGCTCGCTCGGTCAATATTTGGAAATTTTTGAGTGAAAAGTCAAATTAAAACAAAAATCTTTTGTTTTAAAAAGCAATAATGAAGGTAAAAAAAACCCTCTTTTTTTTTCATTTTTTTCCTCTTCTTCATCTTATTCTTGCTCAGTTTTTTTCATCACTTTTGAATTCGTTGTTTTTTTTTCTCAAATGTTTCTCTAAGAATTGTCGTGAATTTTGATTGGAATTAGTAAAAAAAGGTTATTCATTTATTTATCTTTTTTTCTATATCGAAGTGTAAAATTTGAAAATGTCACAATTATTGGACAATATGATCTTATTTTATATTTTTATTTGGCTTTCTATTTCAGTTTGTATGTGTTTGGATCCCACTATTCATTCACGATACCTCCGTGTGTATCTTTTCCCTGCTTAAGCACTATCTTTCTATTTATTATCCGAAAAACAGTTTTTCGAGTAATATTTTTGACTGGGGCCTTTTTCGACAAAAAGTGAAGACGAAATGATCCTAAATTTAATTTCATAAATTATTCATTAAAAAAAAAATACTCATTTTAATCAGAATCTTTTATTCTTATTCAATAAGGCTCTAAAATCAAAATATTGGGAATATGACTAACAAAAAGTTTTGACTAACACAGGCAGTCTTTCGAAGTTCGCTTTGACTATATACCTGAAAAAAACAAAACAAAGCACGTCAGTACTTTCTCGCCCTATTATTCTACTACTACTACTGTAACAGGAAATTTATTTCATTTTTAGCCAACCGAAAAGCTATTTGAATTAACTACCGTAAGATCAAACATTATCAAACTATGAATTTTACTCCTGAGCTGAGTTGATTTTTGGAAATGTGTACCATGAATCTTTATTTGTTCATAAACTAACTTACGAAGCGTATCTCGAGTCTGGCATAGGGCCGCCACCAAGTGGGGAGACGAGGATTGTGTTTCGCCAATTGGCAATAAAGTTCAAAGTGAGTGATGGGGGAAAAAAGGCTTATCAAGTATTCAAAATCATTCAGGCATTTATGTGGGTTCGAACATCGACTCCTACTATTGACAGCGGCAGCGGTGGCCAACGCGCAAAATCTTTCAGCCAGTACCTACCAAGTTGTGCTGTCCCTAATGAGAATTGCAGTCCCTCCCAGGCAGAGCTGTAGTATTCATTGTTTTGTTTTCGCGTCTCATACACTATTGACTGTGGTCCCTACCTTATCCCACCCTTACCACTAACGTGGTATGACAGGAATGTCGGTAATACTGGAATATGAGATGCAAAAATAAAACAGTACTATTAGCTCAATCAGTAGGAAGGACCACACTTCTTTTTAGGGGCTGCACTCCTTAACTTGCAGCCTTCAGCCATCAAGTCTGCTGACAATACTTTTGATCCTGCTGATCCTTATATGATTGGGCATTATCACCCCACAAAAACAAATTCTGTGCAATATAGTCTTTGTGGAGTGGAGTACACACACACACACACGCACGCTTTTAGGTGATTGGTAGTTCAGAAATTACCTAGTCCCCACAGCTATTGCCATAGGCATCAGAGAGTGCTCCTGGATCTACCTCTTTTAGTTGAGTGGGGATGATCTGAGAAAGGCTTCTATACTTCATTAGTTTTCAATCGGGCATAGCCAGATAAGTATAGTCTCGTCCATTCAAAACAATTCTGTGCTATGTCAAAACAACATCACAGGAATATTTTGCTATCCTGAAAACTGTGAAGGTCATTTATTTCAACTCAAAATATACCACGATACAAAGGGAAACACATTTTGTTGAGATAATTTTGTGGGCATCTTCTAATTCAAGTGTTTTGCGGATTGTTTATACTATAATAATTAAGTTAGGATGAGGTTAAATTTAGCTTAAGTTGCTTTATAATTAACTATAAAGGTTCTATTGGGAGTTTGTTTTAGTTTTGCTTTGGGCAGTTTTTAAAGAAAAGCCATGGATTGCAGAAAGATCTTTACTATAAAGGTTCCGTTTTAGATTTGCCTTGTGCAGCTTTCAAAGAAAAGCTATGGTTAGCAGAAAGATCTGTTAAAGTTAGTTCATGGATAGTTGAAGGTTATTTTAAGATTAATCTGTGGTTTAGATTTTGTTTAGAGTTACATTAAGGTCATGTTATAATGATAAACTAGAAGCCTTGATACGAAGTTGTGTCTATAACAACCAAGATGAGAAGAATACAGGAAAGCCTGGTACTGCACACACGATATGTTCCAGGTGAATCGCGGGTGATGGGGAGAATGGGTGTTATAACTTGACTCATTTTCTCACTAACGTTATTCATTTTATTAATAATCTTTTTATGGGTAACTGAAATGATTTCATGCCTTATTAAATTTCATCGTCATGTTGGTGCACACCTTACAAAGCACCAGTGTGCTGTTGCCACTATCATAACAAATTTTGTGACATGCACTACTAATTACTTGTGCTCATGGCGTTTGGTGCCAGGCTTGTCTCTACTTTGAATGAATCAATGCATAATGAAATAGAGCATATCTTGACGTGAAAGTTAAGTGGTTAGATTAGAAATTAGGTTTTTTATTTGGATTAATATTGTATCATCATCAGGGTTGTGAGTTCAGAAGAAATTTTGAGTTACTGGAGTTATTGACGATGTACCGACTCTGACTGTATATAACTTGAATATAAGTCGAGTTTTTTTTTTTTAATGAAAAAAAAAATAGCCTTAAATCATAAATTCTACTTATACAAGTCAATAAATAGCCTATTTGTTGGGGTTATTAAGGCTCAGCTTGATTAATTAGCATCTGACTCTATAATTAACTTGGCTGTATTCCCACTGAATTTTAATATTTACTTTAGTGTGTAGACATGCTGAATGTAGTTTCAAAATATTTGACACCCTATTTTAAAAATATAATTAAAATAAAAAAGTGTTTTTTTCTTGTTTTTGCTAGGAAGAAAAAAGTCCAAATATTCATTTAAAAAAAAAACCTTGATATTTATTTTGTGAATTTAACATCAGCTGTCACAAAGAGGGACACAAAATCAGGGTCCAGTTCTACATTATACTTACATTGTAAATTTATGATCCACTTTAGAGCCAATTTTATTGCTTCCCCTGTACTTTTCCTCCAAAACCAAAAACTTTTCGAAAGAAACCAAAGTCAGATTCTATCAAAGCAGTTCATGATGCATTGGAAAAATGTTTTGTTGTAATTTTTTTTTTTTTTGTAAACCCGAATCTTGCTCAGGGTTTGAGTCGTTAGTTGTTGTCAGTGAAATCAGAAATTGAGGAGTTGGGGTCAAAGGTTTTGTGTATCGACTCTACTGCACTGATTATCAACAGTAATCAATTCAAGAAAGTGGTACCAAACAATACATTTAAGCTGACTTTTAGTAAGACTAGTTTAGCACAGCATAAGGCTAAATAGGGTGGAAATGGGGGTAGTATTGTGCCAACCATCCAAGTGTGTGTGGGGGGCAGTCTCTCTTAAAAATGATGAAATTATGGCTTATATGATGGAAAATACGTAACTGTCTCAACATCAAAGCAAGCCACTTGTATATCATTTATTTTCATTATATACAAAGTGGGTGAAAATTAACTCCCTATTTGAAATTATACATAACTTTTGTAACTATTGCTTTGTTTTTGTGAAACAAATTTGATTTTGGTCTTTAGAATTTGATAATTTGTATGGTACAAAGTAAATCTAGTTTGACTATAAACGATCATTGAATAATAAAGTTATCACCAATTTCCTATAGGGAATTTCTTTCCACCCACTCTGTAGGTGCTTTCAAGGGTACCAGGCAGAGTAAAAGTCACCAGAGTAGAAAATGAAATCGACAAACTGAATTCAAGTTTTGGCTCCAACTGCCCAGGGTCATTTTCATAAATCCATAGCAAAAGCTAATGTTCATAATCCTAAAGTACGGGAGCCTAAACGAAATAAAAAATGATGATACATTTTCTTTTTCATTCCTAAAAAAGATCCTGAATGCTGTTTTTTTTTTTTTTTTGTCAGAACACAAAAACAAAAAAACCTAACCCTAACCCCCGATTGAAATAAATCTAACAAATCAATTACCTCTGGTTATGAAAATTTTCCTCAGGTCGAAACAAGAATACTCCAGATGCTATCCCTTATATTGTTAAATTTTCCTTATTAACTCTTGACAGCATTATCCTCTTCCTCAGGTAAAGGTGCAAAAATCTGACTACTTGACCACTGATCTGGAACCCAACTAAAAATATATAAAGAGACTGACTATATCGAGAAAAAAGTGAAATGTTATGATTTTCCAAGATCAAACTGCTGTCAAAATTTGACTCCAAACAAACACCATCAGTTGTGTTTCAAGTTGGGGAGGAAAAGAAGATGTAACTTGATCTTTTCTTCTTATTAGGCTCTCGTACTTTGAAATTATGGACATTAGCTTTTTGTGAGGACTGAGAAAAAAGTCTCAACTACTCATGTTCATTTTGCACTAATGCTCTTGGGAAAGACATGAATCCGTTTCTCCTTCTGGTCTGTCTCACCCCTTGATATATTTTAGGGAATATCCTGTATGGAGAAGTAGGTTTGTTTGAAAAATGAATTCCTTTCCTACCAGTTTTATCCTTTCTATTGAATTAATTCTTTGTATAATTCCTATAACTTGAATTCCTACTACTATAAATTCCTATTTATTTATCTCTATTTCTATTTTTTCACAGGAATTTTTCATCATGAAAACAGGTGTGCAAGATTCTCACCCTGGACTGTATTTTTCATTGATTCACAAAAACCCGTGGAGGAAAAAAAATCACTCCGGAGCGATAAGAACACAGCACATATCAAGTTTCAACTGCACTCATATCAAGTTCTAAGTATTTCTGATTTGTTATTCCGTTATGAGACAGTGTAAGTGCTTCCACACAATATATAGAAAGGCCCCTGAAGCTATGTAAATGTACTACAAAACAACAGTATAAATGCTTATGTACAATCCACAAAAAGGCTTGAAATGCAATAGTATTACGAAATGGCAGTGTTAGTGCATACACACAAGTTATAGAAAAGCGTAAAAGTACATGACCAGAACATTCAGAAAAATAAAAAGTAAAACCCAAGATTTTCGTACAAATAATTAGTTAAAATCCTGTAATTTGAGAGTCTACTTTGCCGACGGTTTTCAAAAAAAACCCTAAAAACTTGATATCTTGTATACATTACCATCTTGGAAAGAACTTGTTTTGGCAGTACAATCCACTGTCAGAATTTTGTTCAGAGCCGGAAGCTTCTTCAAAACTGGACAACATTTTGTGTAACATACCAACTTGCTGATGCATCTGCACATTATTGGGGAAAAGTCAACGTAAACGACAATAATATTTTTCGGGATTAAGATTCTAAGATCAATACCAACATGCATAGTGGCAAGAAATTATTCCATTGTGACCTCTGTGGGAAGGACTTTTACGAGAACGCAAAACTGGTAAAGCATATACGCACTCACACAGGTGAAAAGCCCTATAATTGTGGAACGTGCGGCAAGAGATTCACTGACAACACAAACCTAGCACGACACATGCGCACACACACAGGAGAAAGACCGTTTCACTGTGAGGTATGTGGCAAAGACTTCTTCCGTAATGAACACTTGGTGAATCATATGTTCACTCATAATGAAGTGAAGCCATTCCACTGTGAGATGTGTGGCAAAGGCTTCTCGAGAAAAGCCCACTTGCTTAGCCACACGTTAACACACACCGGGGAAAAGCCGTTCCACTGTGAAACGTGCGGAAAGGATTTCACCAAAAGTGAGAATCTTGTTAGACACATGCAAACTCACACCGTCGAGAGGTCCTTTCACTGTGGTGACTGCGGCAAAGATTTTCCGAAAAATGAGAATTTGGCAAGGCACCTGGAAACACACTCTGAGCAGAAATCATTCCACTGTGAGACGTGTGACAAAATTTTCTCAACAAACGATAACTTGACGCAACATATGTTGGTACACTCTGGTGTGCGATCTTTCCACTGTGAGACGTGTGACAAAGATTTTTCAAGAAATGCGCATTTGGTCAGACACATGCTCACACATAACAAAGAGAAACCTTTTCCCTGTGAGCTGTGCGGCAAACGATTCGGAAGGAATGCTCACCTGACTACACATATGCTCACCCATACTGGAGAGAAGCCATTCCATTGTGAAACCTGTGGTAAAAACTTTTCCCAGATGGCTCACCTGGTAAGGCATGCCCGTATACACACAAGGGATAAAAAGTTCCCTTGTGACTTGTGCTGTAAAGATTTTACCCGCCAGGAAACAATCATCAATCACTCAAATACAAACACAACAAGTGATTCCTTCGACTGTGAGATTTGTTGCCGGGATTTTTCTACAAACGAGAATTCTTCTATGGACATGAATAAACAATGTGTTCAGAATTTATACTACTGTGAAGTGTGTGGCCAAGGCTTTTCCTGTAACGCAAACCTAGCAGATCACTTGCGGACACACTCTATAGAGAAGTCTTTCCCATGTGAGGTCTGTGCAAAGGATTTCCAAAAGAAAGAACACTTGACGAGACACATGAACACTCACATTCAATCCAAGATGTTTCCTTGCGATATCTGCGGAATAGCATTTTCTAAGAACGAGAATCTATTGAGGCACCAGCTCACCCATACAGGACAAAAACCGTTTTCCTGTGGCATATGCAGCAAGAGCTTTTCGAGGAATGAGCATTTAGCGACTCACATGCTAACACACACTGGAGAGAAACCGTATGTATGTAAACTGTGTGGCAAAGGGTTCACTCAGAATGCCCACTTAGTTAGACATATGACCACCCATACTGGTGAAAAGCAGTTCTCTTGCGAGATCTGTGGAAAGAATTTTTCCCAGAAGGGTAACCTTGTTAGACATCAGCTCACGCACAGTGGTGAGAAGTGTTTCCATTGTGCTTTTTGTAGTATGAAATTTTCACGGAATGACCATCTCTTGAAACACATGAACACGCATGGAGGAGAGAAGACGCTACATTATCAGGGACTCTTTTAAAGTCAAGATCTTCTTTGTTATTATGTGTTTATTCATTGGGAGAGATCTTTTTTTTTTTAATTTTTTTTTCTTTGCTACTGGTATACGTACCTCAAAAGATACTTCGGATTTACTTTTAACTTAAAATCTGAGAAGAAATCTTTTTTTCTCATATGCTACTGGCTTGTAAAATTTCTTTCCAGGGGGTTTAAGTGTTATAAACAAGAAATCATAATTTCAATGATAGTCAAATTTTTTCCTCTTTTTTTTCAATACTTACCACAAAAGATGCAAGGACATATTCACTCATAATTTCAAAATTGTTTTTCTTGGAGCCCTATTTTTATTTTTTTATCATTGCGCCAAATCATCTCACATTATTGCATAAACACTAAATGAAATGCAAACTCAAATTGAAGCTCTATATCAACTGCATTACGTGTAACCTTAAAAAAAGGTGTAGAGAAATCGGAGGTTGTTTCAATACAACACATGAACTGGTGAAAAACATCGAATTTCTAGGAATTATTGGATTCTGTTTAGATTTTCTTTTTAAATTAGGAAAGATTTGATATCTACCTCTTATAAAGTACTAAACTTGCTAACTTGAATCCATATTCATAAATTTTAGGATCATTTATGTGAAAAACTGTATTGTTCTTGGCCACCAAAAATCACCATTCCCTCCCCCCCTGATTGTGACAAAAAGTTGAAGGAATGCAATTACCAGCAATGTTCCAAAAGGAGAAAACCCTTATGGATAAGAAATAACAATCTGTTTTGGATTTAATGTTACTTTCTAAAGAGTTGTAGAGCAATAAGTGTCTTTGTATTTTTTGAGGGACCATATTTCTTTTGAGGTACTATACCTGCATGGTAGATCTGATTTTATTGTCATTTGATTATTTTTTTTTTTCTTTTTAATTTCATATACTTTGTGAGTTGTGTACTGTATTTTCTCTAGTTTGTGAAACATGGATTTTTTGCACAGAATTAAAATCACCCCCATCCCTGATTTTATACATTGAGTTACAGACTCTCTTTAATTTCTCATGTTTAATTTTTTTAGGGGAAAAATTTCCCTCTGCATCTAAAATATAGCTACTGCAAGTTTCATGACAGCTACAACTGATTCAAATTTTCATTTTGGTAATTGAATCTTTTCTTACCTTTTATTGATTGTCCAAACAAAAATTTGAATGTTAATGCTACTTCTTTATTGACAACTACAACTGATTCTATCATGTCATTACTAGCTTTACACCCCCTTATCATCATTGCTTTACTTCACAAGTTGATAAACTCATCATTATGACTATTGTTTCATTATTAGTTTTACTCCATCTTACTATTGTTGCTTTTTATCGCAACACTCTGAGTTGATAGACTCTTCAACCGCTAGACAAAACTGCATGAAATCAGAAACAAAGAAATGGTTTCTAAAAGACTGGAACTTGCATCCCACAATTTCGGAACCCGTTTTTCACGGACAACACTTCAACCATTTCAGCCAGGGAAGCGTTGATGATTAAGTGGAACTTGGATTTTTTGTCAGACTTGAAATTGTTTGGGGTGCAAGCGAATCTTGTCAAAAGATACTTTAATTCTGATTTTGCATGGTTCCCTCTCGAAGTGAAAGAGTGTATTGATGAAAGTTGTTTTGGTGGGAAAAAAAAAACCGGAACAATAATGGTGGAGAAAAACTTGTAATAAGATAAGAATAGTGAAAACGCTTCATCTAAAATTTTCTAAAAATGATTTATTACAATTAACATGTGTTGAAATGAAGATAACATGGAGAATTGTTTGCAAAAAAGTAGTAAAAAAATGTCAAGCCTCAAACAAAGTCTGCAATTTCATGTTGATTTTGAGTTTATCTAAATATCGCTTACACAAAAAATGGTAAAAGTGTTAAGCCTTAGACAAGAGACTGATTTATCAACATTTTGATTTAAAAATTGAGAAAAAACAAAACAAAACAGTAAAACTATCTAACTTGAAACAAAATCTTTTTTCATGTTGAACAACCTGATAATATTACTTATTATGAAGGCCCTGTTGTAGTGCAATAGTTAGCTAGCCAGTCTAACAAACTGTAGCTAGTTCAATCCGCAATGGATGCCCCACATATATAGTCTTATGCCTGACTATGCTTGGTAAATCTAACATCAGTTTTGTATGATTTACCTCCCTTAGAATTCTCACCTAAATCATAATTTTTTTTTTCAAAATGTCCTTTCACTTGGTTTTATTCAATTCAAGAAAAATCATTTTTTCTCAAAATAGTTGCCAAATAGAAAAGAATAAAGATATCACTGCTATTATTTGAATTTGAGGAAATTACAACTTGAAAATAAAGCACAAAGTTATTTATTTGCTATAAATAATTTTTTGTTTGATAGTAGCTTTTCTGGTTATACCTCACATAGTTACAATGTATACATCCTTTTTTTCTTCAAATCCGACCTCAAAGTCACTGTACCTTACACAGTGAAGATCAAACTTACGATCTACAAATTAGCCTGTTTTGTTTGATTGAATGGTGAAAGTTGAGATTAAAAATATGACAGATACAACAATAATTTTGCTGTATTCTTGGATCTTATTTTTTTTCCTGTGTTGTTTTTCCAGACCACTGCCTCTGTAATGTATTTTCATTGTTGAAATGTGTTTATTCCATAACTCGCACCTTCAGTTTCATAAAGTTCAGAGATAACCCAAAGATATTCAGAAAAGATCACACTTCAGACTATATAGATTTCTTCAGTTTTCAAGTTGGTCTGGCTGGCTGGCTATATGTGTGTGTGTGTGTGATACATACATGCCATACCTATAGAGATAGAGGGCTGAAAGTTCCAAAATTCACTCCTTATTATGTCTGTAAAAAAATTTTCTTCTTTTTTTTTTTTCCAGGCCCCCCCACTACCACCACCAACTAGGTATTTAGTGGGAGAGGGCTTTATTTGCAATCTATTTTTATCCTAAATTGATCTCCTAATCCGTGTCCATACTCGTTTTTTTTTTTTCAAAACTTTGGACTTTTTAGTGGTCACCACTCTACAAAAGGCCAGAGAAGTAACTTTTTGGAGGGATTTCAATTTGCAATGTAAGTTCATGCTAAATTAACCCTGCAGTTTGTATCTGACAGCATTCACGCTTTTTTTTTTGTGTGTGAATTAGGATTTTTTTCAGTGATTACTGCCTAACAAAAGGCAAGAAGAATAACTCGTTCATTGAAACCCTGTTTTCCAATTTTTCAATTTATTGACTCTAACACTGCATCCTGTCAAATGACAGTTTCTTTTGAGTGATTAACCAGACCTGTTTTGTATGTATCTGGAGTACAATCTCTTCTAAATATTTTTGTTTTCACGGTTGATGTACTATTTCATGTGTGTTTGAGATATGATCTTTTCTAAATATCTTTGTTTTTCTGTGTGTTGTATTACTTCATGTTGTAAACAAATAGTATTGGTCATTGTTCTCCTTAACTATGTTTTATGCTCAATTAACTTAGGAAACCTTCAACCTCTTGGAACTGGCTCATTAGATATCTCTCAGGAAATTTCCTTACACGGGAAAAGCTGACTCAATAGGAGAAATTTCCTTGTCTTGGGTCTGGCAAATTAATTGGATTGTGATTCAAAACAATTTGTAGATAATGAATGCTGTAGAACGATAGTCCTGGAGAGGCTGACTAAATATTTTTCTGATTGGATGCTATGCATCTTGCGAATCCTCAACAACTCTAATCTACAAATGGCTGACCAACCAGCTGAGTGTGCTACTGATTCTTCTCTCTGTGGGTGTGTCCAGGCATTCCTGATTAGATTTTAGGGGCTACAACCTTGGAAATTTACAGAAGTACTCCACTAGGCACCATCTAAAAAATCTTTTCTTTTTTTTTTTTTTTTCCCCTCAAAAAATTGCTTCTGTGAGTCTCCATGATCATTTTGGACTTTTTTCAGTTAAAAAAATCTATTATTTTTCTCTAGATAATTTTTGTAGATTATTAGCACTGGCTAAGGTGGTTCATTTGTGCAAGGTACTGATATTCTATATATTTTCACAAGTTACTGATATTTATATTTACCATCGATAGGTGTGATTTTAAGTTGCGACAAGCATCCTGACATTTGAAAATAGCGGTATCTATTAAAAAAAAAAAATGATGTGCATATGTTTTTGAGGAACTTTGCAAGTTTTGGGTCTTTTAACTCTAGGAGTGAATTGGATAGTGATTCAAAACAATTCATAGATGGCAATGAAGGCAGTAAAAACAATGAGTGTCGCAGAAAAACTGACAAGATAGTACGCCACACTTTAATATCGATGGAATAAAAGATCCTCTGGGGAAAAAAAGCATTTTTCATTGAAAGCAAAAAAAATCGACACTTAGGGCAGAAAGAGAAGTACTCAGCTGATTTATGTCACTCTCTAGTGAGACCCCCCCCCCCAAAAAAAAATCCAGGAACCCCATTTTTAGCTGCAGTAGGAATCCATTTTTTCAACCTACTTTGGTAGTTAACAAAATCAGAAACACAGCTCTGTGTTTAGTGTAGCTAAAATAAAAATGCTTTTTCATTGTGTAATATTATGAATACTAGCATAGTACCCTTAAAGAATTGCAGGATTATCAATGTTATGTATGAATGAACCAGATAGAGATATCTCCATCAAAAGTGAGGATATAAAGCTCCTTTGCTTACTCAATGAATGAAGAAAAAAATTTTTACACTCTTATATAGGGTTCTGGGTAATTTGCTGCGGGGGAATTTATGGAAAATTCTGGGTAAATTCCCTCGGAGCAAATTACCCCATGTAATTTTTTTAATCAACAGTAAATTCTCTCACAGTATTCATGTGTCACTGTCTGCTCTTTATAATCTGATATCAAAGGTGTCTTTGTATTCAATTCTTTTTTTTTTTTTTTTTTTTTTTAAATAATTAAAAAAATAATCTGTGAACCAATGATATGAATAGTGAGATATTTCTTCAATTATTTATTCACAAGAAATGTAAACAATGACGCATGAAAAGTGTCCCTTTCAAATCGGTGAAATTTTACATATAATACTTACTGTAGTGTAATTTATCTTATCTCCTTTGACACCAGATATTTTAAGGATATATACAGTTGATGAAATTAATGGTCACCATTACGTTGTGAAGTTTTTGTACTCAATAGATACTATGAAAAATCTTCTTTATTTACTTTTTGGTGTTTTATCTTTTAGAAAATCTTTATTCATTCCAGAGATACACAAAAAATAAGGTGCTCCTTGCTCACACAAATGACAAGTAATGTCATTTTTATGATGTGTTTAGCTACTATATTTCACATCTGTGTTAGCAAGGTTTACCAGAAATAACTTGCTCTAGAAAACAACCATAATTACCCAAATACTAAAAACCACTATACTTGTATGCATAATAAATTTCAAACTAATGGGCTATTGATCGATAGAAAACCCATGTTTGTATCTTCATTAGTTTCTGAGTTATCAAGCTTCAAAAAGTGTGACTAATGGACTGGCTGTGAGCATTTCTAAAAAATTTAATTAAATCTTCAAAACACATTATTGAATGGCAAAAACTACATACTTGTATATTTAATAGTTTCTGAGATATAGGTCCGTTCTGTGACCAATACATTTAATAAGAGTGACTTCACCCTTGGCTCAGTCGAGTTATAAATTAGTGCAGCACACTCTTCACTTCGAGTGCTCCGTGCAGTACCATGTACTGGATGTAATCAAAAGTAATACAGGCAGTAAAGCTGTTATCAGTTGTTTCACCTGTACCTGGTTCTCGTTTGGTCAGTTACTAACTTGGTACTTGATTTATCCCAATATTTACACTGCATAAAGTTGGTCTAATAGATATACTAGTTGCCAGCTTTCTAACAGATATACTAGTTGCCAGCTTACCACCAGTTTGGACATTTGAATCACAGCATTGTTGATTTTATATCTATGTTTGCTTTAGCATGACAGAAAATGGCAAACAAGCCAAAAATAACACCAACTTTTGTATAATGAGATTCCTTAGATGAAGTATTGTCAATTATTATTAATTTTTTGATTGATATTTCTTTCATCTCATTTCGGTTGCTTGTTTACACCTAGTAGTAATAAGATGTAATAATCTTGAGATGTCTAAATTTCTTAGATGCCGCATTGTCGATTATAAATTACTAATTTTTGGCTAGTTTTTCTTTCATTTTATTCTTGTCTTTTTATTGCAACTCCCATATTGTCATTTTATGATCATTGAATAAGCAGTGTGGATCAAAAATGAAGGACAAGCCTCTGGCAAGATTTGAACTGCTATCCCTTATCTTCAGGAACCTGTTCTCCTTACCACTTAGGCTACAAAGGTCAACCGGAAGTTGTAATCCTCTTACTTCTCTAAATGCCAATATGACACTATTTCGTTTACATACAATCACTTATTGAAAAAACTCTGAGAACCAATTCCATGAATGTCATCTTCACTGCCCAACATGACCTGACACAACCCGTACTCAATCATGGTTGTCTTGTTCAAGGCTGTACCAGGCTTTGTAGAGCATAATAGAAGTTATTATTTTGAGACAACCGTGGCTCAACCCACACCACACACTTGTGTCTCAGTGCTCGTCCTAGTCTGATGAACTTCTGCTGCTCACTGATATTTCTTATTATATCATGGTGATTTTTCATTCTAAAGATGGCAAAAAGGTTTTAAAAAGTTGCAGATTCTCTATTGGTAACAGTGAACAGTAGAAAAGGAAACGTCTGTCATTATCAATACAGTGTCTGTGCTACCATTCTGAAATCTGAAAAATTCTGAATTTTGGAAAGTATCTGATTTCTAGGGTTTTGGATAAGAGATTGTGTACATGTAACATTTATCTTCTGGACTTTTTTTCTTTCCCTTTATTTGTTGCTAACACTTACCTTACCATTATGGATACAAACATTTTGGAAAATGTTGAAACTTTTTACCACCTAAGAACAGTTGACAAGATGTTAAAAGTAAATATTATACTGTGTTCAATGAACTGGCATTTTGGATAGAAGACCTATCATTTGAGACCCAAACTGGACTATCAGGGTGCAATGAGCTGTAATATGTTGAAAAAAATGTTGAATGGTGTTGTAAGACTTTTCTTATAAATCAGCAAATATTACTATTTTCAAAATGATACCTATAGATCCTCATTACTTTCTTGACTCTTTGAAGACTAACCTATTTCAACCAATTTTGCCATTGGTTATTTATCACTAAAACTGTCTTTCAAAGTGACTAAAATCAGCTAGAGTTTTCCATTTTCTAGCTAAGTTATTGAAGAAAATAATTATGTACTAAGACTCCAAAACAAATAACCAATGAAAATTGTTCATTTAGTTTTTTATCACACTTATCAGATTTGATTGGCCATCATAGATTTTTATTGGCTAAACTGGAATAAATCAACAAGATCTAGCCAAAAATAGCTAATTTGGCAAGTGTAATCCCACACTTTCCTTTCTCTGCTTTGTTAGTGGCTGGCAGCTTTTTTTTTTTTTTTCCCCATTTCTTCATTCAAATACCTTGCCAGTCTGGAGGCGCGTCTCTCTTAACCCTTTCAAGACCAACCTATTAAGACAAATTCAATTTGCTGTGTAAGTTTATGCTAAATTGATCCCTTAGTTTGTGCCTGGCAACCTTCACAATCGTTTCTTTTTTTTTAAATACAGATTTTCTTTGGTGATCACCATGCCACAAAAAGTGAGTTAAGTAACTTATTCACTGATGACCCGTTTTTCCTATTTTTTTGATTGATCACCCCAACATGACATGCTGCCAAGAGACATTGGTCACTTCATTGTTTCTATTGAGTGACTAACCAGACCTATTTTTGTTATCCTTTACTATTAAACTGATGACTTAGTATTATACAATGATTCTTTCATTTTACACACTCATCTTCATTTTAGTTGCTTTAATTACACTATTTCAGCCACTATACCTTTTTAGGGGTACTCTTGTGAAAGTGGGGTCCAGGGAGTAATATGTGTGAAAGACTAAACATTCCCTCTGCAAAAATATTTCTGGATTTTGGAGTTTGGACATACACAAAAACAATCCCTTACAAAACTCAATAATTCTATTAAAAAAATTTGTAAGAGATACAATAATTCATTTTGATACAAAAAATATTATAACAATAATTTGATACACAAAATAATATGATAACTTTAATTTGATACAAAATTTTATACAATGTTATTTAATGATTTATTCTAGTGGTTTTATTACAATACATAATTATTATAAGAGAATATTTTTTTTTGTTCTTGGAGTGGCAGATGAGATGTCTTGTGAGAATTGTCTTTGTCTCAGGTCTTCTTAGTCTGGTAAAGAGTCAGATAGTAATTCAAGGCAAGTCATAGATGGTGATTAAGACAGTGAAAGCAATGGTTGGCTGACAAGATATTTCCCAGATAAGATGTCATTCATTGACATTGATAGTATTCAGCTAGGTGAAAAATGACATTTTTCCAAAAAGTTTTCTAAAATCCTGCCTTGGATGAAAAAGAGTAATATATGTATATCTATGTATATCAAATAGATCCACACACTGTGCAACATTATGGCATCTCGCCTGTGTTGTGTTCGCATATGTTTAACTAAAGATGAGTTATCTGAAAAGGAAGATCCACATATTTCGCAAGAGTATGGCTTATCTCCATTCTAGATTGGCGGATGTCTCACAAATATCTATCTATATGATAAACAGCGACTTTCCTTTTGGTTTCTCTGTCCATAACAATGGACTGTCCCACTTGAAGGTAACAGTTTTGCTGATGAAATATTTCCTACCCCCGACATTTGAAACAATGGACTCGTTCACTTAGAGTTCTGTAGTTTGTTTGTTTTTTTTCTAAATTATCATCTCATTGAAAATGTGTATGGGTTTTGTTTTTTTTTTTCCATGGAAATTAACTAATATAGATATACACTGACAAATCAGTACTTCATGGTGACTCCTAGTTTCATGTGAAACTCAGGATCATCATGAAGGGCTGATTTGTCTGCGGGTATCCAATTAGATATGCTCTATCTCTGATACTAAGCATTCTTCACTTATAGATAACTCAACACTCAAAAATAATTATACATGTATGTACATATATATATATATATATTACTCATTTTGCCCTCTGGTGCAAAACTTAGTAGCCTAATTGGTAAGGCACTGTCATAGAAAGACAGGCTCCCAAGGCTAAATGATGCTGGTTTAAATCTTGATGGTGGTTTCTTCTTTATCTTCAAATTTGTGCTGCTTGGTTAACAATCATAGAATGATGATCTTTTATTCTTTATTGGAAGGATTTAGATTGTGGAGACAAAGAATTCTTATAATGTTGAAGTGATCTTTTTTTTTTACTTTTAAAGTTTTTGTTTTCACTCAGAATATTTTCAAGGGATCTGAATAAATCAAAATCCCAAAGTGCTACGTCAAGTGAATAAGAATGCTGAGATTGAACTTCCTTAACTAATACATCTTTATTATTTATTTATTTTTCTCGAATGTTTTAAAATTTTTTAGCAACTCTTTACCTTCTTTTTTTTCTGTTTTTCATAGCAACTTTTGCTCTGAATGATCATTCTTTGGCAGTGAACAAATAGCCTCAATCAGATGATGAAGGTTGTGAGTTCGAATACCACCTAAAGCTCATTTTTCATATTCTTAGCGACTGCATTTCTTGACTGCTGAGGTGTAATTGATCAACATTGGTGGGATTTGAACCCACATCCTTTAAGGCTCTCTGTTTCCTGACTGCTTTAGGGTGCTTGGCCTGAGCGAAAAATTCAATAAAAGCTATTCATAAATTAAGATGATAGCAAAAAGTAGTCACAGATTAGAAATATATAAAATGATTCCCAATCTAATGTTTTTTTCATTATCTTTTGAGTTCATTTTATGGGGTGAGGGCTTGCATTGTTATCGTGAAGAATGATACCCATCCAATTGACTAAAACTGGGTATTATTTGCATGAACTTTTATCTGAATTGAACAGTGAAATATTTTTAAAGTCAGCATTTGGCACCCAGAGTTATTTGAAGAAATTCTCACATCTTTGTTGAAGAATGAGAATGTTAATGTTCTTTTTTTGAAAATTTATCGTTATCATTTATGATTAACTCTAAGCGCTAAAAAAAGTGGGTTGACATATTTGCTGAAAAAAAAATAACAATGGAATTCAGTTATCCCATGCCACTTGTGTTTGTTAGGGTCCCCAGGGATTTCAACCGTGCTAAATCTGCAAATAGTATTTGCTGACCTCCAACCAAACCGCACAATCCTAAAGCTTGTGCCATAAACCTTTTGATAAACAAACACTTTACCAATTGCAAATGTACATATAAACAAAAAAACTATGGTAGAGTATACAACAAAAAAAATATACTGTTAATGAAAACCATAAATTTATAAAAACTACTGTGCTGTGAATTCAAAATACACTCAAAAATAGTGTTTGACTAACTGGTTTCTCAAGTCAGTGTTCTCAACTTCAATTATATCTAGGTTTATATAATCTAAAGGAATAATTTTTAGTTGATAATTTTCTATGATCTTAAATCCCATCCATAAAGAATATTACAATAAAATTAAAAGATTACAAGTTTCAGACCTTTGTATCGATTTGTCAAATTTGTCAAGAATCTCTGTCATATTATAAATATATATGCATTTATGATTCTTCAACATATTACATTTTGTTTATACTGTACTGCGTATTTTCCATGATGTGGTTTTCTGTGGTATACCGCAAAACTCCCCAAAATCTTCCCGTTCAATTATTCAAGACTGAACTGCCAATGGAAAACCCATGAATGGCAAGGGATAACCGTAATACTTTTCTTCCTAAACCATTTTAAATGAATTCTGAGGTGAGGAATAGTCATTATTATTTTCAGAAATGTGTCTATGGAAAATAGTGTCTATCGCAAGCTTTGAAATTGTGCTTCCTGTCTAGACATCTAGATATGGTGACACCCATCTCTTAGGTAACTTATCCATAACATCAGCTCAAAAAAAAAAAAAACCGTGATGATTTGCAGTATCTGAATTTTTTTCCCCTGCCCTGTGTTGAACGAGAGAAGAACACGAAGAGAGCTTCATTGGTTCCAAAAAAACTTGAACAACATGGTTTTCTGCCCAAGTTGTGTTGAGTGAGTGTTTGTTGCTATGCACTGACCTTATTGTTTTTCTCACTTATCTTTTAATGAACCTGACTTCTGTACCCAGTCATCATACAACTGAAAAGAATTCTTGTCTGACTTACGTAAAAACTGTTTACGGACCATATCCACCATACCCTAGATTCTAGGTACACTGTTTATACACTGATTTATTCCAATCGACCTCATCTTGGTTGTTATTGTCACATTTCGGCTGTTGTACCCTCCATTAGATGCCTGTCATACTCTGTTACCTATTTTGAATTTCAAACTGAACCTTTTTTTCAATCCACAGAGATAGACTGTTCTTGTTCCGCCAGAGGATATCTTGTATCAGTTATTCTGATAAATTAATTTGCATGAAGTTGCCATTGCCTTTTCCCCTTGAACCACAGTGTATGATTTCCCACTGTCTGACCCAGAGATTGAACTCATGATCATTAGATAACTACATATAAGCCAACGTATGTATCCATTAGGCCTGTGGTTGTGGAACTTTCTCTTCACCCTCATTCTCTCTTACCTTGGGGAAACTGCAGCACACACTTCTAGAATCACTGCATTAGGCTATCTGATTAGTTACCTACTAACAATTAATTAATACAAGATATCCCCTTATGTAGACAGCAGAATGACGACAATCAATCCCTAAGGAATTGGATAAAATGGTTTTGTTTGAAATTCCGAGAGTTACGAAATACAACAGGCACCTGAAAAAGAGTGGAGCATACTGTGGCCAAATTGTAACTGTAACAACCAACATGAGGACACCAGTTCAAATGAATCTGTGTATTCAATGCCACTCATACTGACAAATGGGAAACACCATTCTCCTTCTTTTTTTTGTTAATTATTTGGATTAGTGTCTTGATTTTTGTTGTTTCAATACACATCCGACTATTTCATGAAATAATCACAATGGAAACATCTCAGAATCGCATACAGTAACTGTTGTCCTTTTTTTGTGAATTTATTGCAATATTTTATTTTATTTTGTACTATGTGTCTGCACAAGTTTTTTTGGTTATAAATTCCTTTGAAAAAAAAAAGGCCATCTTTGGTGTTGTTGAATGACTAAAAAATAATACGTGGTTGATTACTGAACTTAATCCACTGTCTTAACTTGGGTGCCTTAGAAATAATTTTGCAGTGGTACAAACTTGTTAAAAATGGTTTATATATATATATATATATATAATATAAACTAGAACAAATTTTTGTAAACTATAAGAATAAATTATTTTCATTGTCTTGAGATGTCTTGTTCGTTCATTACTTAACTGTCAAGATTGCTCTCTCATTACACTCACAGACTGATACACCGGATACTCAATGTCTGATTTCAGGGAACCCATTCTCCCCAGGCATCACCTCTCCATTGCACTAAGAAGGCTAGGGTCAATCCTTGATGCCTGAAGTGTGTCAAACTGGATGATTTTGGCACAGTCCATATGTTCATGTGTGGGTTCCCACAAGGAATTCAATCTTACGTCATATCCCGCCCTCATGTGGAGATGAATAAATACCTTTATTCTAATACCTGTAAGAGTTTAAATAGAAAGAGGACAGACTCTGTTCAAAACCTGCAACATTGTTTACACAATAATTGACAGCATTTGGCAACATTTGTTTCTGTAATAAAACTATTTGTCTCTAATTGATTTTTCATGTTAGTTCAAGTAAATGATCATTGCAACAAAAATAAAATGAAAAATATCGTCCAAAATGCAATATAATCAATTGGGAAATTAACAAGTTATGAATATATATATATATATATATATAATATATATATATATATATATATATATATATATATATATATGAAGTGAATACATTAGTTATAAACACAGTATAGTCTGCTTTCTTTCTTGTACTCTCAATATTTTAATCTCAAGAAGTGATCGGAAAAAAGAAATAATGATATGTGATGTAAAAAAGAATTCCTTTTTCTCTGCTCACTCTCTCTCTCTCTCTCTATCCTTCCTTTTCAAATTTGGTCTGAATGGAAAATTTTTGGTATTCAAGAACTGTTCACTTGATTCGTTGAATATTGAAATACTATGTGCTTCTCAAGCAGTTACTGCTGATATTGTTTGTATAACCCTAATCATTATGTAAAATTATTATAAAAATTTACGAAAGTTTCCCTAAAACTTGGAATTGATTTCAGGTTGCCAAAGCTCAATGTTTGAGCCCAGTTTTCGAATGCTGATTTTTGAAGCAGGTGTTCCCCACTTTGAACATTGGCATAATGTAATCATCCTTCCTCAATTTGGTTCTGAGCTATACTGAGCAAAGCATTTTAAATATCAATTTGATGCCACAAAGATCAATAACTTGTCTGGGAAAACCCTGAAGGATGGTTGGTGTAATTGTTTAGATGGGCTTAAGTAAGGGTAAATCAAAATTAAAGTTCCTCTGAGAATTCAGCTACAATAAATAGAAGTCCCTGTAATTTGAACTTATTTGACCCTGGAGACATCTAGGCACCAAAACCAGACTTACAATGCTATGAATTACCATCCATAGACGAATGAATTATTTTAATGATCATCCCGGATTTGTTAAAAAATAATAATAAAATAATGAGGAGGGAGGAGGAGTCTGCACTGAACCTTCCATTTTGTAAACTGTTATTGATCAGTTTGCTCTGACCAATGAGATATCAGAATTTTGTGTTTATTTAATAGAACAAATTTTGTATTTAAAGGTAACACCAGCAACAACAAAAAAGATGCGATCAGGTTAATTTCGAATTTGGTCATCTGCAACAACACATTGAATCTTAGTGGTATTGTTGTATGTGTTTAAGCACTTTGCTCCATGGGAGCAGAAGCCATTGATGACCTCCCCCCCCCGTTGGCACACTTCTGCTCTGGGAACTTCTCTGTAGATTTGAACCAGGAGTGTCTACCTCTCTTCATCTCCACCTCAGTATATCTGAGCCTTCCCTTCTCCCTTTTCTGAGATCCAGGTCAGAGCCTACCCGAATGGTATTATTGGCTGTCTACTCATAGTCAAGCCTTATTGTCCGAATGATGTAGTCTTGGCAGCCTAATGGTTGAGGAGTGATTAATCGAAGACAAGTTTCCTAGGCGTTTGAATCTCATCTAAAGTTTAGTTAAATGGATGAAGAAAGAAATTCCTAAATAATGTTGCCTTTAGAATTTCATATTGTAGCAGATTCACATTTTCTTTAAATTGGCCTCATCTGAAAATGGAATGAACATAGATTTCTGTTAATTGCGATTCAATGGGAATAGAACATTTTTGCTCAATTTGGTGGCTATCATGATTATCTGAAGTAACAAACAATTTTAATATATTGATTTTGTCAACACGTATGTATGAGGTTCGTCCACAAAGTATCCTACCATTTTTTGATACCTCAAGAACCAATTGCGTGGATTTCATGTAACTTGGCAACTTATCATATGCATGAACATTCTCCCGTGAGGTTACTCAGTTGGCAGTAAGATGCCATTATGTGAGCTTATGTACTGTGTGACCATTGCGTTCACAATGACTGAGCCTACACATTCTATACATCCTTTGCAGTTTTTTTCAGCAGAACACTGCATCAACCAGGTGTGTCAACCGCCTATCCCCCTATAGTCCAGATTTGACTCGTGACTCCTAGCTTTTCCTGAGGAGATTTCAAACTGTGGATGATATTAAAGAGAACACGACATGGCATCCAATGGTGATCTCAAAAATGGCCTTTACAGACCGTTTTGAAAAGTGGAAGAGACACTGGGATAAGTGTGTGAGTTCTCAAGGGGGGAGGGGTACTTTGAAGAGGACTACAGCGCCATTGCTCTATGTAGGCTATTTTTTGCATTGATATCAAATGGCTGGATACTTTCCGAACAGACCACGCATAATAGTGAAATGCAGTCATTCAGGCGTCTAATTTTGTCTGAAAAAGTTCATCAGTGTTTGAATAAACCTCAGGAGATGGTAGGTTGGTAAGTACGTTGTGTCTTATCGCACTTTCTGGTTATTATCTTCATCTTGGTTGTTTGGATCACTACGTTTCAGCTGGTGCCCTCTCCAGCCTTTCTCAACTACATACCACGCCCTTTCAAAATTTTCAATCGCGCATTGCTAATAAATTACCAACATATATAATGACATGCAGGCCCGACGGAAGGCTTTTCGGATTTGTACAAGAAAGAAAAGGGCGCTTTTTAAAAATTTGAACAGTTGTAGATCACAAGCACTTTCCGAAATAAGACCGTAGCTCTTAGGGGTAGAATGAAGACTTTGACGATATTGGCTGTGATATAGGTAGGTTCTAAAACATTATGGACTGATCACTACATCAAAACTCGACAGCTTTTCAAGTTACATCATCGATATCTGCAAAGGTTCAAGATTGGGGTAGTGAAGCTCATTTTTAAAAGCTAGCTAGTTGTAATTTTGCGAAAGTGTTACCTCACATTTGATCTAAATACTGCATGACTTTAATATTTAGAAACGTTAAGTAAGTTTTAAGAAATATGTTTCCACTTGATGCAAACACTAAAAAAAATTGTACAAAAATTGAATTTATCTGCTACAATGTATTGCTACTATCTGAAAAATTTACGGTTAGACTTGGCTGAATCAGTCACAAAAACGCCAATATATAGTCCAGGCATTTTAGTCAAAAATAGTGGCCAACTACGCACTGATCACACAGAAAAAATCTCAATGGATTTTGTATCCCCAATATGATCTGAACGAGATGAAAAGTCTACAGATCTTTTTTTTTTTAAAATTCGAAATGGTGACAATAATAGATCTCGAGAGCCGGGTGTTGTATTAAGTTGAAATTCAGAAAGTGTATTGCCCAGGAAGCTTAAAGAAGCGTAGCATCGAGCTTGAAGTTGTTTTGACCAGTAGTTCTCGCGGAAGCTGCAATTGATCGTCCGGGGAAAATCCAATATTCAGCCCCTTACGAATCACTATCCAAATGAAATGTTGTTCATGGTCCAGTTCCTATTTGGGATAAATTGCGACGTTTTTGAGTAGAATTTATTATGCAGCTGAAAGTAGATAGTTCAGGGTTGCTGATTCCAAATATGCTGTTTGACATTCACCATTTTATTTTGTTATTACAGGAGAGCTCATTCAAAATCAGAGCCCAAATTGCATTTGCTAAATGGTATGCTTGTGACTCTGGGTGTGGCAGTGTATCCCAAGAATCACACAATACATTCTCATGGAATTCTGTGCGTGTACTGAAACAGTGTATCTTGCAGTATAGAAAGCAGATAACATTTCACTTCCAATGATACGTCATTATTTCCATTCTATTCTACAGGTCTTTATCGGTGTGAAAGCGACCAGTGACTAAAACTATTATTAGAGACATTTCTTTCGGGAATTCTCACGCAAAAAAAGAAATACTTTCCTTAAGACATGCCTGGTGGTGATTTTAGTACTCATAGAAAATTCCACGGGGACAAGTTGTACAATTCTTTAGTTACGTTGCCACATCCAGAATCAATGAGAAATTATGTTTGGAGAAGAGAAGAAAAAGAGATGGCGAAAGGTGGGAGCTTTCTTGTCTTGATAGTACTGGTGTCGGAGTTGAAGTGGAGTTTGTCTGAACTGCTTGGATTCCGTATGGTTAGATAGCTCCAAGATAATACGTGGAAACCGGGTTCAGTGTGCGAGCCGTGCAGCCAAGTAAGTGAGTTAATTTGGGCTATTCTCTGACGCTGATAGACTCTCGATGAACAGACCATGGAAGACAGAGAACATGGAGTTTTATCTATGCGTGTTTCCCTAAGTAAAGATGTTCGGGAAATATCATTGTGACTATCGCACAGTAAAGAGACTTTGCCATTTCGTTCACGAGAGTGAGAGGTGATACACGTTTGGAGCAAGTGGTGAAGACACAGTGGCGTAGATGCGAGGCTGTGCATATGTGTGAAGCTCGATATCGGTGAAGTGAAATGGGCAAAGTTAGTACAGAGATAGATCACGGGGGAAGAATGGTCAAGATCGGATCGGCCAGTGAGTTGGCGAAATGATAATGATTTTAGGGAGAAGGAATGAGAGGAAGAGTGGACGGCTGCAAAGGCCGGGGCTAGAGGCATGACCAGCTAAGGGTCCTAGTGCCACTGAACATTGGGTATCCAGGGGTTTTATAGGGGTTGTCGGAAGTGACGTTTTTGATATGTAGCTAAAAGAAGAGTTTCGTATTTAATTCCCAACTAAAAGAATAGGGGGCACTACACACCGTTTGCAAAGTGGGTAGAGAGGGCGAGGAGTCAACCATCGTCCACATGAACTAAAGCATAGTATCTTACTGCAATAGGGTTTTAATTTACATCATAACTCTCCCCCTCCCCCACTACCCTTGAAACGTAATGAACAGGAGTAAGAATGGAAATAGGTGCTTATGCTTGAATGGAAACAAAAAGGACCCTATAAGTATTCATTCCTTATTACTCCCCTTACATGTCTGAAGCCTACAAATACAAAGTCATAGTAGTAGTAGTAGACCACAGGAATATAGTGAAATAGCAAAAGTATTCAATAACAACAACAACAATGATGATGATGATGATGATAATAATAATAATAATAATAATAATAATAATAATAATAATAATAATAATAATAATAATAATAATAATAATAATAATAATAATAATGGTGGTGATGATGACGATGATGATGATAATGATGATGATGATGATGATGATTATTATTCTATCTATTAGAAAGTAAATACAAAAGAAGAGACTTCCTCAGCCTCTACAAAAGGGGAAGAAAAACGAGGAGGCAACAACATGGAAGGTAACTCGAGGGGTCTTAAAGGTAAGCAAGTTCACCCACCTGAGAAAAAAAAAAAAAAAACGAATGAAGGGTACAACAAACAGCGATGGGGGATCTAGGAAGAAAACTTACCAACTCTCTCTGTATCGCATGACTCATAGGACAAGAAGAACTCTCATTGATGTGACGGATAAGATCAGATGTTAGACGCGGATGTTTCATCCAACAGGACATATATCTATCTGACACCGGTCACTAGCAATCCTGTTTATTTATTTATTTTTAATGATTAATATTTATTTTTGAATATTTCTCAGGATTTGTCGAAATTGAGGAAATTTGCGATTTCTCAACGTTTTTAACAGATATATCGCTAACTAACATTAAAAACAGTTATTGTGAATGGGGGAAAAAGAAAGAAAGAAGGTAGGTTTCTTCTGTAGCGCCTACCTACCTGCTAAAGAAAATTATTCATATACGGAGTTATCTGCCCTTCGGAAAGGATCTACTTCTAACCCTTATATCTCTGTTGAAATGGTAAATTTCTTGTTCCCCTTTTGACGTCACACAGAACTGCCAATCGGATAGCTGATTCCTATGTTTACGATATTTGAACAGTGGCGGTAAATCTCTCTCTCTCTCTCTGAGTTCCGACGGTCTCGAGGTAAGCTCGTCTCTTCTCTCTCTCTTTAGTTAGGATAGTTAGTATAGTTTTCATACATGCTTTCTTTCTACACATATTCATCCCAAGAACATATCCTATCAAAGTTAAGCACTCTCATCGTAGTTGGGTCGGACTTCCGAGGATAACTTCATAGTGGCTACAACTAGGATGACCAAACTGACGGACATTCTATAGACTCTATCCCACATTTACTTAGTGACATTCCTTTCCCTTCATTCTTATCTCTACATCTTTTATCCTGGTAGATCCTTTCACATATTCATGTCGGTAGAAACTCCAGTCCTCATTTATTTTAATTCACTCATGAATTAAACCAGGCACTGTTGTTTACTTCTTTGTTGGTTCTTATTTCCATGTTTTGTTAACAATCCAACTAACTGTGTACTAACCTTGTTTTTGTGCTTAAGCAACGAACACGCTTCTCACCAGGATTTATCTCCTTAGATCAATTCTGGTAATTTATATTTTAGGGGGCTAATTTAATTAGCAACCCTAAACCTGACGCCCCGACACCACCCTATAAAAACCTGGACACACATGGTCCAATGCTTACTAGCTCAAGCACCCCTAGCTGGTTACACTTCTAGTCCCGGCCTTCGCGGTCGGCCATTCTCCCTCTTTCCTTCTCCCTGGTCCAATGCTCATTGGCGCTAGGACCCCTAGCTGGTCATGCCTCTGGCCTCAGCCCTCGCGGCCAGCTACTCTTCCACTCTCTTCCCATCTCCCTTGAGATGGCGGAAGGTGGGAGCTTTCTTGTCTTGATAGTGCTGGCGTCGGAGTTGTCTATACGTGTGGATTCCGTATGGTTTGATCGCTCCAAGATAATACGTGGAAACTGGGTTCAGTGTGCAAGCCTTACCGCCAAGTGAGTTAACTTGGGGGCTATTCTCAGACGCTGTTGGACTCTTGACGAACAGACTATGAAAGACATAGAAAATGGCGTTTCATCCATGCGTGTTTCCCAAAGTGAGGATGGTGGTTAAGATTGAATTGGCCAGTGGGTCGGTGAAACAACAATCTTTGGGAGAAAGAAAGAGAATGGCCGGCTACAAAGGCCTGGGCCAGAGGCATGGCCAGCTAGGAATACTGGCGCTAAGAAGCATTGGGCCAGGGAGAAGGAAAGAGAAAGAATGGCCGGACGCAGAGGCTGGGGCTAGCAGTGTAACCAGCTAGGGGGTGCTGGAGCTAGCGAGCATGGACCATGAACATCCAGGGGTTTTATAGTCTTAATTCTTAACTAAAAATATAGGGGGCACTACATTTCATTGTCCTTTCTGAACAATCTATTTTGCTTAGTTGTTGAAGAAAAAAGAGATTTCATTTTTTGCTCTATTTCCTTAACTTCTGAATCTCATATGTAAACCTGAAAATTTGGCATTTAGCCATTTTCTGACCATTTTATTGCGTGATTATGGCCAGAATTGTCTCCAACTTTGGCAGCCCTGCGTGCTCACTCCATTTTTAAATGTGATTACTTTTTTTTTTTTTGATATTTTCCTCTCTAAAAGTGATCTCATAGAAAGTTTAATATATCCGTGAATTTTTTTCTGCGGGGATTATCTAGTTTCGAATCACTTATTTATTTCAAAAGTTGAGTTTTATATAATGAACATCTCAATCAACCGTGTTTTCATTGAATTTGAATAGATTTATTGTTAATATTTTACCATAAATTCTACAGCCTGGGTTTGTTCGTAGAAATTTAGTTACTTTCATGGGCATTTGAGGTTTTGCAAAATTGCCCAGCAAGAGATTAAAACAGAGGAAAATTGCCTATCAGGAAATGTGTCTATTACGAATCTATCAAGGGAGGAAGACTACCCATCATTCTCTTATTCATTTTCCTTTTTAATTGATAATTATTTGATTTTTTTTTTTTTTCTGCACACTGGTCATCTAGAATTTGTTTTTTTTTTGTTTTTTACGCACTGAAAGAAATAAGTAAGGCAAAACAATTAAAAAATGATTTATTCGAATCAATAATAATACAAAACAATGTATCCATTTACTTCTGCTTCTCTTTCTTGGATCCTTTTATTTCTTTCCATTTTCAAATATTGAGATTTTTTACACAAAAATTTGGGCTTTTTACTTTCTAGCTGAAACAAGAAAAAATTAATAACGTCAATTTTTGTTTTATTTCCTCTTTTAATTTTTACAAAATGAAAATAGTTTGATTTGATTTTCTCTTTTCCTAAATTAGAAGAGAAAAAAAAAAAGAAATAAAATCAAACCGCCCGTCATTATTAATGCCAAGAGAATTCATGAAAGCAAAATAAAATTAGAGAGATATATTGTAACATCATTGTGATAAATAAATTGTTTTCCTTGCCTATTTCTCTTCATTTCCCACTGGGAATTCCAATCTAGACCACCGTAGTCAAGTTGTGCCAAAAGTTATGGATAAAACCTTACAGAATGGGCACTTTTCCTCCCTTGATAAATTCAAGATAGCCATTTTGTGATGAAAAAATTATTGATTCACTATGAAAAGAAATAAGAGAATCCATTAATCAAAAATTGTGGAAAGGTGTATCATGTGTACAGGCTGCACCAATGGAGCAAGAGGGCTGAAAATCAAAATATTCACTCTGTATAATGTTCAGAAAAAAAAAATTTTTCTTTCAAAAAATTCTCCCCTGAAATTGATCCCTTAGTTTCTGTCCAGTAGCATTCCTGCTTGTTTTTTTTTTATTTTTTCAAATTCAGGGTCTTTTTAATGATCACTGCCCAACAAAATACAAGAGAAGGAACTTCATTCACTGATCACTCCTTTTACCAATTTTTCAATTGATCACCCCAACAAAGCATGCTGCCATAAGTCGTTAGTCACATGGTTGCTTCTATTCACTGACTAACTAGACCTCTCTCCTTGTTTTTAGTTTCTGTTTTTTTTAAAAATCTTTTTCTGAATACAACTATTTATTTCTGTCTATTTATCTATTTAGCCGAGTCCAGAAGTTCGTTCACGAAGTGCATTGGCTGGTACTTGTGCACTCAGAGGGATCCCTCTCCAGAAAAAAGAGTCTAAAAAAATGAACAACTGTTTAGCATTTAAGATTGAGGAATGGATCTCGGAAACTATGATGGCTTGCTGAGGGGTTTCCATGAATGCTCATTAATTATGAGTTTGTCAAACTTGAAAACTTGGTGCTTTGACTTGTATAGTCAGAGACGGTGAAGAATGGTTAACTATAAAGTAACTTTAACTCTGGACCATGTCTTAATAGAGTTGAATGCATGTAAAGTTGCAAACAGAGATAAAAAAAAAAGAGTCTCCTTGATGTGGAGAATGGGTTCAGATCAGATCGTTTCTGAAACAATGTACAATACACTCTATTCATTGAAGGGGTCCCCAAAGTGCACGGTATTCACATTATCATTTAAAGACCCTCAAGGTATGCAAAGTTTAGACTTTACTCTATTTTTAGGAGAGGGGTTGGGAAGCAAAAGTACAAGCATCCAATATTTGCAACTAATTTTCAATTTATATTTACATTATATTTGTTTGCTAAATAAATGCAAATGAAAAAAAAAGTTAAATGCACCCAATACAAACTATCTATTGTCCTGTCTGACTAACCCTAACCTTTAACTCTAACCTGAACCCTAAGTAATCATCTTGATAAACAGCAGAATAATCAAAATGTTCTTAACTTTTTGATTAACATTTAGCAAAAAAAAATATGGTGAAGTCCAATAGCTATAATTATCTAGGGTGGTGAGGATTACTGAAAAAGACCCTAGATTAGTAACCTGATACGACTGGCAATACAGTTGTGAAATTAAAAGTAGTAATCAATAATTTCTGTATAGTCAAGAGAATAATATGGCCTTTTGTACAAGAGAATGTCAAAGATGGCTGGTAATTTGATCAAATGTCCATAAAGCCATCTATTTGGAAATTTGACAAAGTTGTAAATATCAAAAGAAAGTTTGTTATACTCAACTATAATGTTAGGAACTATCAACCAAAATTGTCAACATAGGTTTCTTCAGTTTTCAAGTCAGTCTGGCTGGCTAGGAATGTTTGCATGACGTCTACAGGCTGCATCAATGAGGCTAGTGGGTTGAAAATCAGAACATTCAATGCTTACGTCTATAAAAGACATTTTTCTGTTGTTTTGAAAATTTACACCCCAAATAGGTTTGAGTGTGTGGGGGGAAAGGCATTAATTTACAATGTGATTTTATGCTAAATTTGGCCCTTAGGTTGTGTCTGGTAGCATTCACACATTTTCCAATTATTCAATTAATCATCCCCAATACAGCATGCTGCAACAACAAAGTCGGTCCCATAACGGTCTCTATTGAGTGACTAAGCAGACTTGTTTTTGTTTTGTTTTTTTTTGTTATCATTAACTGTGATGTTTTTTGAATATGTGTAATTGGTTGTGTTTGTTTTTATAGACTCTGATTCAGAGAATACACCACCCTCCTGCTGCCTGCTTCAATAAATTCAATCGTTTTGCTTTGAGCGCAGAGAAGCATGTCTCAACACGTTTTCTGGAGTTCACTGAAAAACTTTCGACACAAACGTTGGTTCCTCAGAAAGTTGGATACTTTTCATAGGTTAGTGAAAAATTTTTATTGTATTCATCTATAAATAATAAAGACAACAAAAAATAAAATACAGTAAACTTATTTCTATAGCAAACGAATGCACCAGAATTACAAATAAGATAAACCAGCTATTGAGAGCATTATACATAGGTACACATCTCCAGTTGCACTTGATAGACTTATAAGAGTGTGATTAAAAATTACAAAAGAGTTGAAACATCTAATCTAATCTTTATTCATGATTCTTACCATCAAAAGCCTCAATTATTAATTTTATCACTAAATTTTTCTTGCTCTTTTGGGGATTGTGCTCAATTCATGTGTTGGCCATAAAACTATTTCAATGATTAACTTGACATTTGTCTCATCAAAGTGTCATTTGTACTCATATTAATGAGCAATATTCTGCAAGGCAGTGGCATTTTTTCTAATATATGCCAAATATTTGTTAAATATACATATACCATACAATATTAATTGCAAAAAAAGCTCCAGATTCTTTAAACCTTTGAATTAGAAAAAAAAAAAGCAAGCTAAATAAGAACTTCTGTTTTTGAACTGGGATTCTGAATTTATTCATCAGCTTATGGATACATTCAGTCCCGCGAAGAATTTTGCTTGTATGTCACCTTGTGCATTAAATCACCACAATACGCAAACAACATAATGCTGAATTCAAAAATTGAATGATTAAAATAACAACTACAGATTTTTGTTGTATATTTTTGATAATTGAGTGCTTGCTTATGTTACATCTCACCACTAATGTAACTATTCCGTGATTTTTCAAAAAGATAAATCTAGTTTGATATAGATGAATGTGGGATATTTTCAAAGCATTTACCCTCTAAAACTTTCATCTAAAAGGATGAGAAAAGACACCTTGATATAAAGCATTGAGATATCATCTCACATTGTTTTTAGGAGCAATTGACAGTGGAGACTTGGAACTTGAACCAGTAAATTTCATACGATTTTTTTAAAGGATGTTTTCTCTATATATAGGCCTACCACATTTTAAATAAGTGTATATTTCTTCCAATAATCAAAAGAATTTATCTGCATAAAAAATGTGTATAAGCTTCCACTTTTGAAGTTTCTGATAAAAATATGAAAAAAAATAGATTTTGTTGATCACAGTATTGGTATATTATACTTTTTATTGGCACTGAGCTCAAATTATTGTTCTGCTTGTAATTTTTTTCAATGAAGTAAAAATAATCTTTTCCTTTTTAATTTTCAGATCTGGCAGAAAGTTAAATCAGAAAATGCATGATACAAACTTCTCCTGAAAAAAACCCTGACATCTTCGAGGCATGAGGCCAGGCAATCACTATACAAGAAATACTTACAATGTATATACACAAACACCACCCCTGGATGGTATAGTCGAATGTCAAATCTGCAAGAAGAAGTTTCCCTCCTGTTCATCCCTGGTATCACATGTGCGTACTCACACAGGAGTAAAACCATTCCACTGTGAAATCTGTGGAATGGACTTCTCCCAGAGAGGAAACTTATTGACTCATAGACGCACTCACACCGGTGAAAAGCCTTTCCACTGTGATTCTTGTATGAAAGCATTTTCCCAGAAGGCATCTTTGTTAAACCATGTGCGCACTCATACAGGGGAGGAAGCAAAGAAACCATATCTCTGTGAATTGTGTAAAAAGAACTTTGCCCAAAGAGGCAACCTGCTAGCCCACTTGCGTACACACACAGGAGAGAAACCCTTCCATTGCGATACCTGTGGCAAGACCTTTTCACAAAAAGGAAACCTGTTGACGCACAGCCGTATACACACTGCTGAGAAGGAATTCTACTGTGAGACCTGTGGCAAAGAGTTTTCCCAAAAAGCGTCCCTGCTAAGTCATGTACGCACACACACGGGAGAGAAACCATTCTCCTGTGAGACTTGTGGAAAAAACTTTGCTCAGAAATCAACTCTGCGGAATCATATGCGCACGCATACAGGAGAGAAGCAAACGTGGATGTTTGAGCTGCATTACTGTGACCTGTGCGGCAAGAACTTTAACCAGAAAGGCAACCTACTGAAGCACGTGCGTACGCACACAGGTGTAAAACCTTACCACTGTGAAATTTGTGGCAAAGAATTTTCAGAGAATGGTACTTTGAAGGTACACATACGAACACATACAGGTGAGAGACCATTTCTCTGCACGAAATGTGGGAAGGGCTTTACTGATAGGTCAGCACTTAGGAAACATGTAATCAAGCATAATTCATAGGACTCTTTCAACCTCACTTTATGAATGCAAAATATATTTTACTGTCTAAATATAAAAAAATCCAAGCACTATCACCTGTAGATACTTCGATCAATAATGAACTTCAAATAAGACGTCTACATGACCAACCTTGCAGTCTTTGACAGAGTTCAGACCGACAGCTTCAAAGCCTCCATCATCGAACACTTGCTCAGATGGACAGGCTAAGTGCGCTGTATGAGTACATTACAAACTCCCCCTCTACAGCAACCCCAGAGCTGGCAGAAGGCCTCAGTGCTTCCTTCTGTGCCATTACAAAGATTTATCAAGTAGATTAATAGATTATGAAGAAGACCAACATCAACCTAGAAAGCTTGGAAGAACAAGCGGCAGATTGTGAGCTCTGTCATCAAACATCTCAACTGCCGACAAAGTGTGTTATTTATTACTCCCACTACAACTGATAAATCACCTCCTACTTCTCAGTTTGTAGAAGCCCGCAAAAACACGAGAGTATGTTGGCTATTTTAGCACATGTGTAGACAGACAGTAAGAGGGGTTCTTGAGAATTCCAATTATCAAGTGAAATGAATAATCATCTCTTGAGTCATGCTATAGGTTGCCAAATAAAATTCACAGCTTTGTGCTACCAGCTATGAGGACATCACATTAGATTCCTTACCGAAATCCAGTATACTGTAGCAGCGGTATGCAACAATGTTTGAACAAGAATGCTGTAGAATTGAAGACAACAAGCAACAGAGATAGAAGATCTGCTATGCTCAAAAGAAACAGATTACTTAGAAATGAGAATAGCTGACAACTCCAACAACTACTATAGGGCTGTTCTACTTTGTGGTATGAAAATACAGACAGAAGTTAAGTACTGATAGTTGAAAAAAAAAAGTGCCTCTTAGAGGTGATTTACGAATTAAAGACTGAATAGTACTGAGGAATGTGGCAAGTGGTTTCCTGATAGGTCAACCTTTAAGAGATATATACTTATGCATAATTTATAGGGCTTTTCCACTATATGGTATAAAAACATACCGAGAGAAATGTTGATATTTTTGACACAACTGTTTTGACTGATCTATGTGAAAACGGATGCACTGTACTGAGAAATGCAGTAAATGCTTCCCAGTAGGTCAATCCTTAAGAAACGTATAATCAGCCATAATTTATAGGACCATTCCAATCATACAACTCTTTCTATGTAAAGTGGATTTAATCTGAGTTTTCTATATATACAATCTGAATAGCATAGAAATAAAGCTTCATATACATAAGGAATAATTACATCTTACAGAGCGCTTACATTATACATAATCTATATTGGAGCCTTCAGATGGTGTGTTTATCCATGCGACAATCATGGTAGGATAGCAGGGGCTATTCACCTTTTTTTTAATGTAAATTCGCAAGATATCTAGTGATATAAGCTATTTGTGGTTGTCTTTAGAGATAATTTGAGGTCAGCAGTGGTTTATTTCTAACCAATTTTAGAATAAAATTGAGTTTGCCATGTTGTGCAAATATGTTTTTAATCTCACAAAAGGGAGGGCAGATAGGGTGAAATTCAATAGGAAAGGCTGTCCCAGCCTCCAAAGTCATTGCAGGTCACCAGAGGTCAATTTTTAAAAAATTAAGATAGCTTTTTTCAACCTCAAAAAAGAATTAAATGAGCTAATAAAAAAAACAATTAATTTTTCTGTTTTGCTCATAAGATATTGTGCAATCCTGAAAAATATTTTCTGGCATGATTTCTAGACTAATTACCATTTCATACTGGTACTGATGTTGTATAGAGAGAAGCCCTGTCAAACTAAAAGACAATATAATTTGTTCTGCACATCAGAATATTATTTTGGTAACAGATACTTTTCAGAGTGTTAATAAACTTTTCCAATATATAAGAAGAAATATATCAAATTTTTCCCATGTTGTCATATTTGCAGTTATTTTTTCCCTAAGCAATGCTGGCTAGTAATGATAAGAGAATACAGAGAAGAGTAATGAAGGTACTGGTGTGAAAAGTTAATGAGTGAAAAAATAAATAGAGCCATCACGATAACAACATTGCAAAATCAGCTGGAATACTGAGGAGGTTACATGAGTATTGAAATGACTTGCTGTCACTTAATCTCTAAGGAGAACAACCAATTACTTCTCATATGATTGAAGGAACTAAAAGATCCAAGGAAGATTTTATATTTTCTCTGTGAATTTCTGAGACAAGAAATTATCAGTGCACTGATCTATTCAGACCCATGTCTCCATCTGGGTTGTAGAGTATATGACTTTAAATGCCTGGTGCAGGGATTGAACTCATGACTTGATTCAATCTCTGCAAAACTTCTCACTGTGTTTTATAATGAATAAAATAAGATTTTATACAGTTTCCATCATGTTTTGAAAAATGTAACTTACAGTCTGTAGAACGAGTTGAGAGATATTTTCTCATCAAGTTATGTCTAGATAACTGCTAATATATTTTTTTACAAATTTTTTTGCTTGAAAATATGCTGCCTCATTTCTGTTCTGTATCAAACAAGTATGTGTTTACTATACTTTTATACAAAAATAAACGATTATATTTTTACTGAAATATATCAGTCTTTGTCTTTCTCCTCTATATCTTCTCTGTTATATTTGACTCGGATAATATCAACATCATAAACAATAAGCATATAAACTTTCTGAGAACATGAAGATCTCAACATTCTTCAGTTGATGAATAGACCACATTTAATACCTAGCAAGCACTCAGAGAGCACATACCTCCGCCAACATCTTTATTGGAGGAGGGGGGTAATTGAGCATAGATAAAATTTAATCACTTCTTCCATAACCCATTGCCTGCCCACAAAATTTAATTGAGATACATTGAGAACTTTTGGAGATATCGTGTGGACACCCATGAAATTTTGGCAAGATTATATGGTATGGACATATAACTATAACTTGAAGGATCTTCTTCAATATTTCACTGTCATAACCCTGGGGAGATCACCTGCCAGGCTTTCAGTCATCAGCGCTGATGAAGTTATCAGATATCAGATATTCATGGTTTTAGTGTGAGGTTAATCTAGAATTTGATTAATAGAATTTGTTGGCATGTTGGGTTTGTGAGAAAAGGTGAATGAGGATATATTAGTGTGCGTGAGTAAGTATGTGAGTGCGTGTGTAGGTAGTGAATGAAGGATTGTGCTTTGGTTGTAGAGGGAGGGAAGTCGATGAGGTCTGTCAAACTATGGTTATCTCCCCAGGGTCATGACACTCTTATCACTACTAAGCTTACCACACATGAGCTATCAATATATTACCACCCTCACCCACCATAAACTCACAGACCTGCTGTATAAACATCAGGTTTCTTGTAGCACCTCATTTTCTTTACAAAGCTTAGAATGAGTGGATCATCGAATGAAAGAAGCATTTGTCTAATAAAGTCTTCTGATATACTCATTTTACTCTCATATAAATGTATAGATTAGAAAAACGGAAAAATGTCTAGTGACCAAAAAGAAATCCTGGATCTGCCCCCAAATATAACCGCTTCTTCCTTATCCCTTTTCACACTCATCCACAAAATTTTATTGGAATCCATTGAGTACTTTCAAGTGGACAGATAGAAAGACGAATACGACTGAATACATCAACCTCTCCAACTATGTTGGCAGAGGTAATATTTCCTTCGGACATGAAGTAAAACAAACACCATTCATTAGACTCACAGTGACTGGCTGAATATACCTTTTCCTGAACAAATTTTTGAAAGATAAAGCAAGCAAATTAAAAAACCATAGCAAAAAAATTTTGAAATACACTGAGCAAATTAAAAACTATCGCAATTAAATTTTTAAAAAAATGCAACTAAGTCAGAAACTATGCTTAAAAAGTTAAAAATATGCCAAATTCATAAGTGAACTGAATTCATGAAATGAATTATCACATACATGTCCAGGGACTAGTTCAAGGGTACTCAGCTCGGCAAAGGTGCAAGTAATTGTACATCTTAAATTTGGCATGGAAAATCAACAAAGTCAGTTTCTGTTGACCTTGGAGGTCATTTGAAGTCAGTTTAAGTAAAATTGATCCTTTACTTAGTGTCCAGCAAAATAAATGCTTATTTTTTTTTTCTGATTTTTTTGAAGTGATCATTTTTTCCAAATTAGCTCGGCATATTTTTTAGTGTGCTGAGCATATTTCAAGACTAGGTTGCGGTATTTTTCGATTTGCTTGCTTTACTCAAAATTTACGCAGGAAAAGATGTAGAAACAAATATATTTTTTGTTTATAATTTATGATCAATAGATAAGTTATTTCTCTTGCCCTTTGTTTTGCAGTGATCACTAAGAAGAAATTAAAGGATCAATTTAGCATAAAATTACATTGCTAATAAATTCCCTCAACTAAAAACCTATTTAAGGAAGAGAAAATTAAAAAAAACAAAAGATGTTTTCTCTAGGAGTGAATTGTTGCTCCATTGGAGCAACCCTACGCATGATGCATACGTAGCCATCCAGATCCACTTAAAAACTGAAGAAACTTCTGTTGACAGCTTTGGTTGATGATTTCTGATATATCATAGTATGGATGGCGGAATGCAAAAAGGACAGTAGCCAAAATATTCTGACTATAACAACCAAGATGAGGACATTTGTCCAAGTAAATCGGTGTATAATGATTATAAATCCCCATCTTAGAAATTCAGAGAGAAACACATCACATTTGTTGATCCAATCAATATTATTTCTTTTTTCCCCTTCAAAATAATGCATTTGTATTGGATATTCCACTTGAGCCAGGATAATATGATTTTAAATTACTGTGGTTAATGTCCGAGCATCCTGAGAAATACTTATGACTGAGAAATTTCAGTTTATTGTGTTGTGGAATGGATGATTTTAAAAGTTAATTATTAGTTAGAAAAAAATTTAGAGATCATTCTTTAATGTATGCTAAAAAAAGCTTTAAGCCTATCATGTCACTGGAGAACTTTGCTTTTTTTGTCACCAAATGAGGAAAGAATTTTAATTTATGAAAAAGAAGTGTGGGGCAGGGTGAAAAATTGATGCAACACAATTTTCCTCACTCCTCCCTGTACCCGAGTAAACTTATAATCGTATCATTCCACTTCTGCTGGAGGTAAATATTCGAGACTAGATGAACAAAAAACAAATAAAATAAAAAAAACAGGGGATTAAATGATCATCTTTCCAGTAGGCAGACCACTCACGCATAGGAGATTGGCGCGACACAATCTTCCTGTCCGTGATAAGTTCACCTCTGGCCAATTTTGCTTTGTGCCGTGCTTAGCTCAACTAAATAAACTGTTGTGTACGATAGTGGCAAGTCTGGGTTTTCACCGGTCACTTCCGCTTTCTTTCTTTTTTTTTTTTAAAAAAACCCAATTATCACACTAAAAATAATACATTTTTCTTGTATTAAAGTCACTTTAAAAAAAAACAACTTTATAATCATCTATCGGTTTCCTTCAGTCGAAGTTAGTCCCTCTAGAGCCAGAGGTCTATTTCTTGTTGGCTGAGCCGTGAGATCAACAAATATTGCTCCGGCTTTAAAGCTCGGGAAACTTGGAGAGAAAGGAGAGAGTGAGAGAAAAAAGAAAGAGAAAAATATTTTCAAAAATGAATGAAAAAGAGAGAGGAAAGACCATTCGAACTTACTTAACAAGATGAAAGGTAAGTATGCAAATGACCTGAAATTATTGATCTTTTAAAAGTGCTAGAAAAGGGAAAAAAATACTAAAAGGAGAAAAAACCCTTCTAATGTAATTGGAAACTTTCTTGATTCGGGACTTTCATACGTTTGAGCTCTGTTGATACTCCTGTCCTGTGTTATATAGAATAACTTTATTAACAAGTTGTTAGTTGCATTTTCTTCAAAATATTGACCTCACGTTGATACTTTCCTTTAACTGGCCCTGTATTTTATTGCAATTATTACGTTTTCGAGTGCTTTTGTCCAAGAGTTGGGTACCTGAGGCAATTGCGGTTCCCTCGGGCGGTTCGTACCGGTTAATTGTGAAGATTGTCGTCTTAGAGAGATAACCTTTCCAAGATGCATTAAGGGAGATAAATAACTTTGAGCATCGAGCGAATGACAAAAAAATTACAATCAATTCTTTAAAAAAAATAAAATAAAATGCCAATCTTCACTATTACCAACATTACCGCAGATAACCTGCATCAGTGAAGGTTTATGTTCATATTACACAAGTATCGTCGTCGTATAACCCGAACCCTCGAAATTGTTTTGCAATAACTGGTCATGAGGAAGTTTTCTTATTTGTCTGCTATTGTTGGGTTACCCCGGCTTAAACTTCGAAGGACAGTTCTCTTGGGTGATCTTATGGTAGGTCCTGGTAGAAGAAAAGTAATTATGTTCTGAGCGAGAGAAGAACTCGAAGGCCTGCAATCTATTCTTGTGTTATTTACGTTATCAAACCGCGACACAGGAACAAATCTTGATTGATAATTCACAATAAAACAGAAGTATCAAACTCAACACGGACTTCCTAGGCTAATCATTTATTATCAAAAGACAAAAAAACCCTTTACTTTCGGTTTTATAAATGCTTTATTTCAATAAAGTGAGTCTTGAACCATTCGAATTTCTCTAATATTCTATCGACTTTTAAAAAAAGTTTATTACCAAAACTGACAAGTTTATTTGCGCAACGGAACTTTATTCAATAATGATCAACGATAATTTTTTTTTTTTAAACAAAACTAACTTCTAAACAGATTATTACGAAAATTGAATCGTCTTTTCACTTTTATTCGTAGATATCTGAATAAATATCAATGGAAATCGAAAGAAATTTTTGATTTATTCAATTTAATTGAATTAATTTTAATAAACGTGTGTAAAAGTCTACGTAGTGTTACATTGACATAGCAGAGAGAAATCTAATAATTACACGTCGACTGAAATTTCAATATCCAAAAATAATGGGTAAAAATCAAACAAAGGAAAATTTGTCTTCCCATGATGTTTTCATTTTAATCAATAATTTCCTTGTCTGTCACGAACCGCGCTATAAGTTAACGAACCGTGTTATATCGAGGGATGCCTGTATAAAAATGAGTCTTTGATTTGTACTATATCGGGAACCGTGTTATATCGGGAACACCTGTACCAATGTAATAAATGTGTCTTATGTTTGTCCTTCCTCTCTCTCTCCCTCTCTGTTTATGAATACTTGAAAGCCATAGTTTCACAGGAAGGATACAAAATAAGGGTCCAGTTCAGTGTAAATAGACCCCCGTCCCTACATTTCGTGTTTTGTAAAAAGTATACCCATGATGTAAAAAGACATAACTGAAATACTTCAAAGCCGATGTTTCATACGGCAGAGTGAAAGTAAAGTTCCAGTTTAGCATTATTGCAACATTTTAAATAGAACCCCCCACCCCCACCCCGAATTTGTGTTTTGGAAAATTTCTTGATGAAGCAAAGAGGAATAACATAAATGCTTCAATGCCGTAGTTTCGTAAGATGGATGGAAAAAGAGGGTCAGTAAAGATACATCGTAAATAGACCCCCCCCCAATTTTTTGTTTTGGGAAAAATGATATCTCAGTCAACCGAAATACTTCAAGCTCTTACTTTTGAATGATGGACAGATTGTAGTCAGGGTCCAGTTCAGCTGTATAAGTTACATCATAAACAACCTTCCCCCACAGTCAGGGTTCATTTTAGCAATAGTTACATTTACCCTTACACAAAATGAAATTTGATCAGTTTGTATTTAAGAAAAATAAATTCTTCTATGATGTAGAGACAGATAATCAAATTACTTCAACGCCATGTTTTCGCATGATGGACGGAAAACGAGAGTCCAGTTGAGAAGTATGATTAGATTGTTACTGGAAATAATTTAATACAATTTTTTGTTTTGGAAAAATTATTTCTCAATGAAGAGAAGGGAATTAACCACAAAGCATTGATGCTGTAGTTTTGTATAATGAATGTCGAAAGAGGGTCGAGTTGAAGAGTCTAGACATCCTGTGTAGGGAACTCTTCGCACCTACTCCCAGATATGGAAATTTTGTGTTTTATAAAAAGGATTTCTTTGAGGTTTATTTTGGCCAAAATATGTAAAAAACATAATTTCATTCAATTGCTGGAAAGTGAGGGTCCAGTTCAGCAGTATAGTTAAAACATAGATAGACGCCTCCCCCCTAAAATTGTTTTTAAAGGAAATGACCTCTTAATGAAGTAAAAAAAAAAAAAAAAGTGAATCATCAAAATAATTTGGAGCTGTAGTTTTGCACAATTGACACAAAGAGAGGATCCAGTTTTTCAGCATAGTTACATCATAAATATTCCCTTCCTCAAAGAGTATGTATTCTGGACAAATAATCAGTAAAGTCAAGGGAACTAATAGCAATACTTTAAAGCTGTAGTTCTATAAGATATGTATCCTGAAGTACCAATATAATGATATGAATATAAGGTCGGGTAAAAAAATAACTTTAAAAAAAAATGTTGTCAGAACAAAAAATTCTTTCAGAATGTGTGATCAAAACAAAAAGATTGTTTGCCATAAAAATTCCAAATTTATGTAGTAAGACATATGGCATAGAATCAGGGTCCACTTCCACATTATAATTGCATTGTAAATTGGACTGAAACATAATATAACTGGTGAAAATTACCTAGATTTGTTTTATTCTTCAAGTTAGAGCACCCTGAAGATGTAGGTCTAAAGTAATTCTACCTCCCACGTGCTGTTTTTTGCTAGTTTATGGTAACATACATACATATAGAAAAGCTATCATTGTTATAGAGTCTCGCTTAAAGGCCGTCTTGGCTGGCCATTAAGCTTGATGTCAAGTCATTTCTTTTGTATAACCACACTATATCGGGGAACATGTAACAAGCTGTGTAAACTAGTTTTTCTCCAGTGCTTTGCGTACCTTTCCACAAAATTTCATCAAAATTCTTTGAGAACGTTCAGAGATATTGTGCTGTGTACAAATAGCTACTCTGCAGGGGAGGTGACTGTATTATCAATATTGTTAGGTGTTGACAGTTGATTAAGTGTAGATATTTCTTGTCATCCATTAAAAGATTTTACAGCGAACACGCACTGACAGTAGATATGAGAGGGGGAGAGTAAAAAAATGGGTTACACAACTTTTGAACTGAGTTCATCCGTAGATGACATCCCCGGAAAATGGATGTATTTTTCTTCAAGTTTTCTGTGGCATGTTAGCAATATTTTCCCCAAATCTAGCCAATTAATCATTGAATTAACTAATTTTCCTTTAATCAAATTTCTGTAGTCAGTTCTCTTCGAACAATTTGAAACTCAAACTTCATTTCTTCTGATGACAGATTCAGCAATCATGGCGGCTCTAATCCACTCGGAAATCCTCTATGAGTGCGCAGAAGTATCTTTTCATTTCTATGACTAACTTTTTGCTATTAAAGCTTCAAACATGATATTTCATTATTACAATACATTTCAAAAGAGTGTTAAAGAAGTGTGTGGTAGATGGGGCTTTCTATACCAAAATAATTTATAATTGATTTCTCTTTGGTGAAATCATTAACAATACATTCTCATTATACACTGTAGATCAGATGTAACCTGGATATTGGGAATCCATGATTTTCTACCATATTATAAATGAGTCTATGTTGTAACAAATTTTCCATATGTTGTGTTCCTCCAGTTGATCCAGAGTTTGTGGTTTGGTGCAAACTCCTCTTTTGCCCATCCCCATAGGAAGAATCCATAAAAATGGAGCTATATTCATTAAAGTTACATATAATTCTAAATAGGGAATTCTCTGTAGATTAATTTATTGCAGGGTTAGTCAGAATGTATGGGCCTCTAGTCCAAACATAAGTATGTAGGTAACTATTTATTATAATCAAATATAATTAAATGCTTATCGTATCAGTCTATCCCAAACACTTTATTTGAAATGAATTGAATATTCATTAAAAAAAGTCAACAAATTTGATAACAAATTTTCATAAGGTCAAAGTTGCTTATGGATGTAAATCATTCAAATTTTTATATCCTCTGCTCAATGTTATCAACTGACTATTATAATCAAAAAGACCCTGTCTCAAAGTAATTGCACGTAGTGGTTTCCTCTATAATTTATTCAAGACATAAGTGCCATTGTTTAAAATATGAAAAAAATAGCTATCGAAGTTAAAAATTAGATAGATTGATGAGAAAAATGTGTTTGTGGTGGACTTTGGATTATTCCATCTTGTCTCGATATTCATAAAATAGTATTTTCCTTGATGGAGGCATCAACATTGGGATATGTTTCAATTTTTTTTCTTCCAACCTGTTGTTCATCAAATTGAAGAGTTTGAGTTTCCTTATGGACTGGGATCAAAGATTTTTATGAAATCATCTTGCTCAGTAATTTCCTTGATCAAATCGTAGCATTTCTTAATAAATTGAGAATTTGCTCTCTCTTTTTTTTCCAACTTTGATCAACCATTGATAGTGCTGTTTATATTAATTCACAGGAAATAGGTTTTTCTCTGCTTGTGTGGCAGTAGGCTCACATCTGTTAAGGTGTAGGGGAAAAGCAAATTAGATAGAGCAATTTCCCAAATCCTCATTCTTTATTATATAAAAGCCTAAATCATATTTGTAGGTTGGTTTGTCTGTTTAGTCATGGGGGAAGAGGGAAATTGTATCATAAATTCATGATAAATTTTTTCTAAACTCTAAAAGAAAGATGGACAACATGGCTGCCTTCTGATATTCCTTACCCTATAACCTTCTGTCATCTTAGACTTTACTCCCCAACTTCAACTGCCTCCATATAAACCGTTCAGTAGACAGTTTATTGAATTTTTTTTGTTCTAATTTTTATCAAAAGAAAATACAATCACCATTCTGTTAGCAATGAACACATTTAATTTATACTAAAATATTTGTAAAATTCATCCATATGTAAATAATCCTGTTATTTTTGACTCGTACTATGCTAGTATTTGTAATAAGAGCTATATCTGTCATACTTATAGCATCCATATCAGCCATCAGCCCTTTCCCTCTGTACCCTCTTATTAAACTACCTGACTTTCTTTTCTTCCCTCTTCCTTCCTACCCTTTTATTAAGTTGCTTTCCTCCTCTCTCCCTTCCTACAGTGTCACACTTATAGTATCAGTTTCTAATCTTTATAAGGCAAAGTTAGTTATGAATGTGAGTTGTTCAAATTTAAAAGCAGCTATCAGATAAGCCTGTTGTTGTACACTTAAAATAACAATTAGCTAAGTGATAAGTCATGAACTATCTTTCAACTTTAAAATAAACTTTTTTCTTCAAAGTTCTTATCTCTTGAATAATGATACTTATAAGTTTCTATGTTTTGAATATTTTTGAATAACCTTGTAGTATTGGGAACTGGTTTTGGAATGGCGGTTCATATATCAGGATACAAAAATATATGAAACTCTTTTCCAGCTAATGAAAGACAATTTGCAATGTCATGTATATGTGTAAAAATTTATGAATAGTCTTCTTTCTTGTTTTATTTCATAGGATTTGGTGATTTATTTCACAAAGACTTCTGAAGCTGAAAGTTGGATACACAAGGAAGTAGCCTCTTTTGGGGTTTTTCTTTTGGTTCTAAATGAAGAATGAGTATTCCTAAGGAAGATGTGGTTCTTGACGAAGCAAAATCCCAGATGGAGCAGAAAGGCGTCATTTGCCGGATATGTGGGAAAAACTTCCCCAACAATTCCAGACTACTCATCCACATGCAGAAACACACGGGAGAGAAGCCCTTCCACTGCGACACATGCTGCAAACAGTTTTCTCAGAAGGTGCATTTGTTAACTCACATGCGAACACACACTGGAGAGAAACCATTCCATTGTGAAACTTGTGGCAAGCAATTTTCACAGAATGTCAATTTGATAAGGCACCAGCGGATGCACAGTGGGGAGAAGCTGTTTAATTGTGACATTTGTGGCCAGCAGTTTTCGCAGAATGTACATTTGTTGAAGCACATACGCCGACACACAGGGGAAAAGCCATTCCACTGTGAGGTATGCGGCAAGGACTTTGCAGAAAACACCACCCTGTTGACACACATCCGGACCCACACTGGAGAGAAGCCCTTTCAGTGCATGGTGTGCAGCAAGAGGTTTGCTGACAGTGGCAACTGTCTCCAGCATACTCGTATCCACACAGGAGAAAAACCATACCAGTGCGAAATGTGTGGAAAGAATGTTTCTACGCGGGCTTCCCTACTGATGCACATGCGTACACACACGGGGGAGAAGCCTTTTGAATGTGACTTTTGTGGTAAGACCTTTTCCAAAAATGCGTATTTAGTGATGCACATACGCACCCATACAGGTGATAAGCCATTTCGCTGTGAGACATGCGGCAAGGGCTATTTTAGAAATTCCCACTTGCAGATGCATAAGCAGACGCATACGTAGTGGGTTGACTGTTTTGTCTCTGTATTTTTGATTTTGACCAATGCATAGGCTTAAAGTTGTTATGCAGTAGACCTTGCAGTGAAGACTTTTCCAGAAATGGTATTGTATTTTCCGACATCGACAATGCTATTTTTGCCTGAAACAAGATCCGAAAATCCACTCCTTATCCTAAAAGCTGAAAGTTACTCTTTTTGTAGGCCAATCCTAACCCCAGAGGAAAGTATTATTTTCTCGACAATAATATAAACCCTGAATGAAGTGCATAAATTGAACTTAGATGAGTCAACAAAAATATCGTAAATAATTAAAAAAAAGTACATAATTACAAAAATACATTTCTATATTTGAATATTATGGTAGACAAGCCAACAGACGAGTAGTAGTTCAGATGTTTTATATCAATATTACTGGTATTTTCGCTCTCCCCAAGTTACTTTGATCGTAAGGGATTATTATTCTGTGAGAAAAGATGTAAAACTGCAATACATTGATGGATTCACTCATAAATCTCAAAATCAAATGCTTTTCCACTGTTTGTTTTAATTGTATCCAGTTGTAAATGTGTTGCATTCAGTCAACAACATCAGGCAATGATCATAATTGGTTTCCACAGATTTAGAGAACTTTACATTACAAACTTTAATTTTATGTCTATTCTCTTTTTTTTTCCTTCTTTTTTTCTTTTTCCTTATTTTTTTCTTTTTCCTTCTTTTTTTCTTTTTCCTTTTTTTCTTTTTCTTTTCTTTTTCCTTTTTTTTCTTTTTCCTTTTTTTCTTTTTTCCTTCTTTTTTTCTTTTTTCCTTTTTTCTTTTTTCCTTCTTTTTTTTCTTTTTTCCTTCTTTTTTTTCTTTTTTCCTTCTTTCTTTTTTCCTTTTTTTTCTTTTTCTTTTTTTTTCAAAATTTTCAAGTTTAAAATTGGGGTGCCTTCTTCAGGCTAGAGCGTCGTTGATACCGGGAAATACATTACCAATATACATAGAGAATTATTTTATTATTTTTAAGATTTTGAATTTTATCAACCACACTGTTTATAGATTTAATTTTGAGAGAAAAGAATTATTTTATGAAAACCTGATTATAACAGAGTAATGACTTTTAAACATCCAGGAAAAGGTGTTTTGTGACATAAACCTGGACTGTTAAAACCTGTAGCTTGGCATCTAGGCTGTGGGTAAGTATTTCATGTCTTGTATCTACCAGTGGGAGTTTGTTTGAAACTGTCAACCAAACCTGTCAACAAAGGTTTCTTCAGTTTTTAAGCTGGACCGGCTAGCTGGCTATATATGTATCATGCATACAGGCCAAACCAATGGAGCTAGCAGGCTGAAAATTTCATCATTTACTCCTCATCATGTCTTAAAAAACCTTTTTTTTTCTTTTCTTTTTTTCTCTTTTTTTTCTCCCCAAAATTCCTCTGCAAAATAAGTTTTTAGTGCGGATTCAGTTTACAACATGAGTTTTTGTTCACGCTTGTTTTTGTTTTTTTTTTCTTCAATTTTAGGATTTTTAATGACCAACAAAAGGCAAGGGTAGTAATTCGTTCATTGATATCCTCCTATTACAAATTTTTATTGATCACCCCAACACAGCATGCTGCCAAAAGATGTTGGTCACATGACAATTTCTAATGAATGACTAACCAGACCTGTTTTCACAAAAGTTAATTATCAGATTCTTTTTTTTACTCAGCAAAAAGAAAAAATGATTCAAAAAATGGTTTCTACAAATTGTTCAGACCATGTTTCCATCTATTATACTCTGATTTGAACCACTTTTCTTTTGTTTTTGTCACATTGTTTTAACCAATCAATGCTCTAGCCTCTCTGAGGGGCCTGTCAACTGGAAATGTTGAACAAAACCCTTTATTCAATCTGTGTTGATATACTGTTCTCATTTCTACTCCTATCATGTCTGTTATCCATCCATTTTTAGAACTTGTTGAATCTTCATGTAATTTTGAGAAGAGTCATTAGTGATAGTTGACTGTCTAGAGTTAATGCCCTTGAAGATGGTGCTGATGTTTGGAATTATCCCCCTTGATGAAAGGTGCCATATTGAAGCTATAGAAACAGAGAAATAAGAGGAAAAACACATCTATCAGTGGGGAGAACCAAGCGCTGTGGATTAAGACTTGGACAAACATGTATCTCTCTTCCTCGGCTTATATAGCTTCAATGGAGAACAAATATAATTTTATCACTGTAAGGTAGACAAAAGTTTCAAAGATTATGTAAACAAACCTGTAAAAAAGGGACAACCAAAACGCTGATTGTTTAACAAACATTTGGTTACTAGCATAATGAATGTCTTGAGCATTTAAACACACAAATATTAAGTGAGGGCATGGCATGACTTTAATTTTTGTGGCATGTTTTAAACTTAAGGGATTATATCATGTAATCCTCAAAGCGTTTTGGTAAATGTGTATCTCTTTTTGACTAGCTATGGGTGGTGTAAGTTCTTGTATGGTGTTGGTTGAACTCTCTGTGTGAGTTGGTAAGGCAGGGTGGTGTAGTAGATATTGTGGTATGGTAAATCAGTGGGGCTGGAGGAATACGATGGTTGATAGCATTTTGAAGCATGTTGTGTGAGTACTCATCAACCTCGATGATTGGTCGAATCAAGTGATGTAGAGCCAAAGTGATTTGAAACTTTGTAACAATCTGAGTACTTCACTTGATATGATGTAACTGATTCCTGCTGAATTTTCTAATGTGACACCATTCAGGTCATCTCTATTATTGTTTGGACTATCCTCATCTTGGTTGTTTTCCATACAAAGTTTTGACCGTTGTACTCTATGGCCTTCAGAGTACAACCGCAGAAACGTTGTATGGAAAACAACCAAGATGAGGATAGTCCAAACAATAATAGAGATAATAATAATACCTCATCTCAAAAATTCAGAGAAACCATTCAGGTCATCAATTGAAATGACTATGTATACGTACTGGGTCTGATCATTATTTCTATCAAAATATAAGCAAACCAGACCATCTTGAATTAATGATGGCTTGGGTTTTATGTGGCCTCTTCTGAGCCTTGGCCTTTTCGCTGGCTGCATGCCTTTATTCACAAACTTTGTTTTCATTCTGTATAAGTTTCTCGTCATCAACAGGGATTTTGTAATCGGTAAATAGGCTCCTTTGGGATCACACCTTGGAGGAAGATAGACCACCTAAACATAGTTGAGGGTTTAGATGGCTTACAGCTAATGACAAAGTTAAAGGAGACATGGGTTCATCACTCGAAACTTGGAAGAGTCCCAGCTTCAATTCTTGTATGGTGCACTCAGCAGCTGGATTTTCAAGATCTTTTTGTCCGAACCTAAATCGAGGTTTATCTTGCACTCTTTGAGAGACTTGTTATTTTAGATGCTTAAAAATCTGGATGCGTAAACTGTATATAAAGCAGTTGGATGATCCTCAAGAAGACACAGTTCTATACAAAAACGAATCAAATTCTCGCTGCGGGTAGAATGCTTTTCATCATTGAAAATGGAGGTTGATGAGAACGGAATCAGTCGGTGATTTTGTTTGAGGATGTCTGTGCTGAAAGATGTTCTGGCCGAATCAGGAGGCTCTGAGGTTGATTGGGTTGAAATGGTTTGTAGGATCTTGTATAGACAGGGACATGGAGGATGGGGATGAAAAGACTTCCTTGATGTGTCAGTTCATATGGAGGACAAAGAAATATCTTGTGACAACTTGTTGCAATTGATGTTGTGAAGGGTGATCTAATTTGACATGTATAGCATGTAATAAACCAAGGGAACAATTGGTGTGGTACAACAATACATTCTTTGTGTTTGATAATGACAAGGCCATCTTTAGCAATGAACATGATATAAGTATCTTTTTTTCTCTAGAACATTGGAAGTCCTTTTAGATGGTCTGGTGCCTTGAGACAGATGATCATGTGTGCAGTGCAGGAGACTCAATTTGCGCTTTAATCTGTGTAGAGTTTGTGATAGATGGTAGAAGTGGAGCCTGAGATGACACTTGGAGCTGAAATGTTTCGTACAACTGAGTTCTCTGACTGTGACATCAAGTGAAAAAATTTGCAACCAGTGTTGGTGGCATTGGAATTTAGAAGATAGGTTCACAGATTTGCTCAAATGGCAAAGAAAACATCTTGCCGCAGTCAGGAATGTTGTCACTCTTGGGATGGCTGAAAACTTACCATGGCAAAGTTTTTCAAATGCTTGGACAAAGAAAGATTAGACCCTTTCTTTCCCTAATAGCTGTAGGCACAAAAATAGGAAAGCAGCTGGCCGTTTAATGATGTCAAATCTAAATAGTAAATGCAAGTTGTGATGCATTGAGAAGAATGCAGATAAAATATGCATTAGATGAAATAAGATAAAGATTTGTAATAACAAAGAATTTATTTATTGAAATATGTATAAAATATGAATCAATTGTAATTCTTATAAGTGAAATGGTTGTGCAAACTTGTTGAAACAGCCTACATTCTGCTGAGCACAGAATGAGAACTGGACAAGGGTCGAAGCCTGTGCGTTTCTCTCATGGAAGAGAGTAAAGGTAGGGGCATGAGATTCAAAATTTATTGTCTTTTAGGATTGTCTGTATTGAACCTCAACTCTAAATATCTCCGAAAAGAAAGTTGCTTTTTTTCCAGACTTTATGTCTCAGATGTGGTTAGTTTTAGGAGAAATATCTAAATGTTTTTGTTGCTGTTGATAAAAAGTTTTAGGAATATCCAACTTGGGTGTTCCAGCAAAATGTAATATCCCATAATGGAACCTGACTGAAATTCTTCGGCTTTTACCTGATGGTGCATTTATGTGTGATTTGTTAAATTGATTTGGAAGGGAAATGTGCGGTCAGGTGAATGTTGTCATTTCAAATGACCGGAGATATCAATTCGTTACTTCATAGATAACATAACTAAGGGTATTTGATAAAAGGTGCGTGTAAGGTCAGTTGAGATAATATATTTCCCGCTTGTGATTTGTTGAGAGGTCGTCAACACTGGGCTTTGATAAAGGTTGTGGTTTGGTATATCTGCTGAGGCGTCATTTTTCCAGTGGTCTGACATTTGGATGCATAGAAATCTCCAAGTTTTTATTTTCTTCCGTCCACGTGATCGCATTAGTTTGGATATTTGAAAATTTGTCTACAGTTGAGAAAAAAATGGCTCATTTCCTTTTGACAGCTCAATATATACTTGTCGGGAAGATTATTTTATCTTCTTCATTGCCAGCTGTAAGAATTGAGATCCAGTTTAGGGTAGAAATATAGTATTTGTCAACAGCATAGAAATATATGCATAAGGACTTAGCTTCCATCTTGTGTTCTACTATTTAGGCTAGCCAATTGAAATCTCGTTTGTATGAGATTATGACACTACAACAATCTGTTGATGATATGATTCCCATTGCGTGGAGATTTCCCGCACCATCAATACTCTTGGCATTGCCATCTACATTGTCAGTTGACCACTGCATAAATGCGCAGGGTAAATTCTCACTGAGAGCATCTACAAGAGTTCCATTTTCCATAATAGACTATTTGTAGTGTGTCATTGAATTTGGTTCAAATCATAATTCCGATCTGTTCAGTTCAGTGATCAACCACTTTTTAGCCAAACGTCTAAATCAACTCAAAGCCCACGCAGAATGGGAGATAATGACGATCTTGGACAAGTTGCATTGATAATAACTTGTCCAATACTGGCTTGTTCCAATGGTTGTTTGATTAGGGATCCCATGAATATTCCAAGATGATGAGGTAAGCAGTCCAATCCCTATTTTGTACTCTTGATCTCTTCATCACTGGGGAATCTGTCACAATCATATGTGCTTGTTCTGATTCCTCCAAGTTCTTCGAGCAATGGTAATAATCCTCTCAGCTTCATCTTCCATGCTTATTTGCATACCAGGGGTCATTTATCAAATTATCAGAAATTCTCTAACCACCAATTTCTGCAAAATAAATTGCATCCCCATATCTTTGCCATAATTTCACTTCCAACCATTTATGTCAATAAACATCTTCACCATTTGCAATTCCAGTTATCATTTTGTAAACTTTGAGAGGATATAGCTCTACTTCGGATTCTAGCCATTCACAGACACGGTTGGAATAATTGAAGTTCTTTTGACTCTGTTGGCTTACCTGTCAGTAGCTGTCAATGACTTCCTTCTGGTAGTGAAATCATTGTGGCAAAACTTATGGTAACAAGCTTTGGCAGCTACATGATCGTGGCTATCTTGCGCTCTTATTCTCACCTCTTCAGCCCATTCATCATTTCGTTGAGAACATGTATTAATCAACTTCTCACGGAGAGGTGGAGTCATTTGGCTAGTAAAAGATTACTTCTATTTGAATGTTTTTCGTCATTAAAGTAGAGTCGAGAGTTGATCACAATTGGAGCAGTTTTTTTTCTAATCAAATTTTACAGCAAACAGCTCTTTTCTCTTTATTGCGACTGCTTTCTTAGCTGATGACCATACTCTTTCTCTTCATCTCATTATATGCTTTCTCCTGACAGGCATTATGAATCCTTACACGGGTGTCTCTCTTTTAGGCTTCCAACGGGTACTTTTCCAAACTGCAATCGTTTGTTTTCCTAGCATAGTTCACTAATCCCGGAAAGCTTTTACCAACTTCCTGTGAACTTTCTAATTCATAGTCAATGGATTCTTGCCTTTCACGCAGCATTGTTTATCTATAAAATATGGTTCTGCACCCGGATCATCATGCACCTATTGAAAGAAGTAGGTCCTCTCCACATCTGCCGTTTCTATTCAATATCTTTCGGATTCTTGTCTCATTCATTTTCTTTAATCCATCGTCGGCTGAAGTACCTGTCAAATTTCAGAGTTCTCAACCTTACTTAGGGGTTCCTTGTTACATCCATCGATCATAGAGAAGAAAGAATGATGTAGTAAGGCATGAAACCAAATGAGACAAGGAAAGTTCAATATGATGGTTTGTGGGTGTGTTGTGTGAAATGAAATGCATTTTGATTGTACAGTTAGAACATTCCTTATTTCGTATAACAATATTTCCCTTTTTTTGTCATTTCGACAATTCATATGTGTGGATGTATATTTAGCTCAGCAACAGGTTAGGAAACTTTTTGGTTTTATAAAATATCTAGATTTTTGGTCAATATTGCTGAATAGGGTCAATTAAAAGATTTGCTCATCATATTTTAGTAATTGAGAGGTATGTTTAGATATATTCCTGAAGAGTATTTGTCAAATTTGAGCATTTTAGCTTTGTCTATAAGATAAGCTAAAGCGGCAGGCCTTGGTTTCAGTGGTTACCTAGAACATTATTCTTGAACCCTGTTGTGTTCAAATGCTCATAACTTTATCTCCTCAAAAGCCCATGAGGGAGGATTTATGGATGTTGATCTACATGAAATGTGCTTTCCAATGGTACCAAATATGTTCAGTCTCTAATTATTTTCTGTTTGACCCAACGTTTCATCCTAATTTGTGTGGACTAACAACATAGTTTTAAGGGTCTTTACACAATATTCTGCTGCACCTTTTCTCCGGTTGGACTCCTTGTGATATGCTGAAATCCTGTGTTGCAAAATTAGTGAAGTCTTTCAAAATATATTGACTGCCTGAATCAGTTCTCAGGATGACCGGTAATCTGACCCTAGCAAATATAGATTTCAGGGTGTCAATCACTACTTTTGAAATGACTGACATTAACGAGGTAACTTTTATATATCGATAAAATATATAGGTATGACTTTTCTTTATCCATCAAATTTTCTCCTGGAACTGTCCAAAGATCGCGGCAGTGTGAAACACGGTATCACCATGGAGCATTGATTTCTCTGTCCATATCTATTTATATGTAGATGTATATGAGTAGCATTAGTTATCTGCCCTTAGTTCTGTCCACTTATACTGAGCTCCACTATAATAAGGATTATCAGTGAAGTTTAGGTCTTCTCCTGTGAAAAGGCAAATTGAGCAATGTTTGGGTTCCATTTTCAACAATCCATGGCAGCATCTTAAATGTTCCCCTGGGTTCGTCTAAATCTCCGGAGGTTTTCATTAAATGTTGAGTGACAGGTTTTCTTCTTGGTCTGCCTCTCTTTCTTCTCCTACCCGCTTGAATCCCTCCACATCATTGCCACAAAAGCATTAGAATTTTCTCGCTTGTATTCGGATGTGTCCAGCTAGTTTCATGTATTTGTCTGAGATGGTATCAGTGAGAAGTTTCTGCTCTCTTCTGAATATTTCATTCATAATTCTGTCTGTGAATGTGATCTTAAGAATTCCTCTGAAGCTCCTCCATTGGAAAACATTTTTTTTACCCCCATTGATCTTTGTGGTCATTTTTCATATTTTACTTTCATAGATTATTGTGGGTGATAATCCAATGAAAAAGTTACATTTTGATCATGAATGAAACGGTTCTGGCTAACCAAACATGTTTCAGACCCTGACATGACCTGGAGGCCTTTACAAATCTCTAGTTGATATCTATATCAATGTTATTCCTCCTTAGATATTATGTTTCATAAGTACGTAAACTGACCGACTTCTTCGATTAGTTCTGCTGTAATATTTACTGTTTCTCGGATACCTGCTTTATCTGCAGCAGCCAAGCAGCCGGTTCTTTTTCTTTGTGTTGTCTGTGTAAGTCTTGACGAGTGCCCTGACTGGCAATGACAGGCTTTTGTATCATTTGGCAATGCCCTGACAATTCTATTTCAGACTAAGTACAGAGGACTAGTGGTAAAGCGAGGTGTTTAGGCGGGTTGGACTCGCATTCAGTTGTCTAAAATTTCTCTCACAGTCTAGATTTGTAGAGGAAAGAGTAGGGGTTGACATTACTGGTAAGCTGATCATAAATGCCGACAGGCGGGAAACCTCTTCACGACAATAGACCAGTCAATGCATAACAATGGAGAAATTGAATGATTCATACAGTTACTTCCCTTGCATAGTAGCTTAATTTCTTGTTAATCAAACTTAATTTTGCGGAAGAGCGAGATATCACATGGTGAAACAATTTTCCCTTACCGGTGCTCTGAAATAGGAATTTTCAGGAGCTACACACAAATGGAACCTGAGCACCTTATCTATTTTAGGTTTTCCTTGGGTGAAGTCAAAATCAGTCACTTTGTCAGATTATGGCGATTATCTTCTTGCTGTTGATGTGCAAGCAGAGCTTCCTGTCTTCTTTCGCACACTAGATAGCCTCTGCCCCAGTGTTTACAATTGCCAACCACCATCAACATGAAGATCACATTGGATGAACTTTATCATAGCTTAAGTTGCCCTCATCTTGAACAACAAAGAGAGGAGGCTACTCTGAACAGGTGAACCTTCATGTAAAACACTGATGGTGCGGCTTCCATGTTACCTGCTTCCCACCCGAAGAACCCTAAGGTAATCTTGATCCTTTAGAGTAGCATATCACATATGATGGCCACTTGCTGTTTCTGGAAATGATACAAGGCCCTTAAGAGGATATTTGTGAAGTCAGGCCCGTCTGTAAATACTCATTGAGTGTTCTGAAAACTAACAGAGCAATCAAAGATAACACGGATCTTGTCTGGCTTTTGGGGGTGGTAGACTCCATGGTGAGGGACACCTCAGGCTGCTTGATTGCTTACATCCATCTGGAACCTTTCCATCAGTGCCTCTTGTGCTGTGCACATGGCCATTTAAGACCAGACAGATGCAGATGTGGTGCCATAGCTGATTGGGGGGTTTACCTTATGAGGCATGGTGCTGCTCTATGTAATCCTGTCCAAAGGGCTCATGGCTCATCCTTGTGTCTTTCATTAAAGCCAAATAGTCTTTGTAGTCCTGCTCATCTTTCTTCGGATGTTTTTCTAGACATTAGAGTCGATGTTCTGCACAAGCATGGCTATTTGGTCAGTTTAGTCTCTTGAAAGACGATGGTATCTCATAATGTCCATCTTGCCTTTCCTTGTGCTAGTTGATGCTTGTTGCAGATGGTAAATCCCTTAACCATGTCTCTAATCCTACCGGTTATTCCAGGCCAAAATGCTGATTTTCTGGCAAGTAGTATGCACTTGCTTTCTCCATGGTAGACAGTGTTGATGATGTTGAGAATTATAGCTCTGAGTGTTTCTGGGATAGCAATTCTGTCTCCCTTAATGACTCGCCTGTCCACAAATACGGGGTCACATCTGAATGTTCAGTTGTCCCCGTTAAATTCCGAGCCATTTTCATTCATTTTTCCTTGAATCCAGCATGTGTCATGGAGAGTACTTTGGAAGTTTACAGCACCAAATATTGCCCTTGACCCAGCTGTCTTCTATCTACTAAATCTGAGTTGAAAAAGTGTACTATATATCTCTTCTACAGTTAGGATCTGCATGTCTTGGTTCACTTCTTATGAACAGGTAGAGTTACACTTTCCTATAGTGTCTATACTTCCAGTCAATCCAAAATTTTCCACAGAGAAACAGTTGCAGGAGGCATCTGACGTCCAGATTCTCTTCCTTTCACTAAACTGATCACGTTTTATTCTTTTGACCAACTGCTCCTTGTTTGAGTCGGCAGCATTTTCATCAGTCATCATTTCATAAATCACAACACTTTGGATATTTTCTGCAATTTCACAAAATACTCGTTGGGCCATAATCACAAGCATTTTATTTTGTATACCTGCTGATGTGAATTTGGATGTCTTTTTCTGCTATCATTCTACAATTGAGGGGTCTCTGTCACATTTCAGTTTAAGTTACTGATAGAAATTAGTTTGCGTCGTGTTTTTTTTTGTTGCTTTCCTGTCTCTTTGCAGAGGCACAGCTTGCCTTGCTACATAGCATGTATTTCTCAGTATTTTCAGCAGAATTCTGCAACTATTGAATTTCTCTAGTGCATGTTAGGTAGAAATCATCTCACCGATATCTCCTTTCACATTTGAGGATATTTCGTACCATCTTGCCACAGCCTCTCTTTGATGCTCTGATGGTTCATGTTTGCGGAGTCCCTTGTCTTTTGCCAATGCTTTTTTCCAATTCTGAAAAGCTGTTTTGGGGGAAAAGGTAACCATGATATTGACTGTCATTTTGTAATCTCCAAATATTCATACTACCTACAGGCACTATTAGTGCTGCCCTCCTTGAATACTACACTGGTTTAAATATACCTTGCCTGACCAATGAGTATCCTCCAACTGAATATGCACTTCTACCCCTTCAAACATCTGAGACCCTCCTCAAACACTTAATTGTATTTCTGCCACAAAACTGGTAACCCCTCGGGAAGCTATTGATTAGCCACCTTCACATAAAACATGCTCTTCCAATCGATAAATGTTTCCTTTAACCTATTTTGACCAAATAATGTGAGTGTGTTGCCAAAAGTCACGACAACTTGCAACCCTTTTGCACTAATCCACTGTGACTTTCTTCAATTTTAATGAAAGCACTGGCTTGATATGCCCTCCTGCCCACTGGCTTGATATGCCCTCCTGCCCACTGGCTTGATATGCCCTCCTGCCCACTGGCTTGATATGCCCTCCTGCCCACTGGCTTAATACGCTCTCCTGAAAACCTCTTCAAACTGATATTTGTATTTTCCAGCTTCACTCCACCTAATTCTTTCCTAAACAAACAGTTACCAACAACTGTCAGAGGGGCCTCCGTCTATCTCTATCGCCATTTGCACTGTTCGCTCATTTAGTCATGGACTAACAAATAGTGCCTCTTCCTGCCTCACTTAACAGCAATTAATTATGTACATATCTATTGATGTCTCTTGTGATCCCTCATCTTCAGAATTTCATGGCTGACCAAACAGCAACTCTGTTTATGATTTAACTTCCTTATCAACCTTCCCTTCCACCTCTGATATTCACATCTCATGCCTTGCATCAAATTACTTGTCCTTATCTTTCTTTGTTGTTGTAGTTTTTTTTCTTTCTGTACATTCATGTCATGTGATCGAACTTGTGACAAAAGAAGCCTTGTTGTGATTTGAATTGACAGAATTATGTGTTATGGTTGGAGCCACAGCAGAAACGATTGGAAACAAGTGTCAAACTCTCGAAACAGACGTGGGCATTGTCGCTGAATGGAAACTCTCTACATTTTTTGTCAGCTTCCATGCCTAGGGCAATTTGAAAAGCTGTCTTCCAATGTTGAAGCATTTCCCTCTGACAATAGCTTTTTTCTGAATGTTTGAATTGTTGACTCCACAAACCATAGGATCTCTTAATGTCATTTAGTGAGTCTCCATATCTATAATCTCAACTTGGGTGTCACAACCAAGCATATATATAGTGACTGACTCCATTTCTCTTTGATTGCATCAATAGAAACGGCAGCTCTCATTGATGAAGTTTGGTCCAGGGTTCAAATGCTTGTTTACTGATAGCGTAATTTCCTCAAAATGTTCATCACTAGGCTTGTCTGGCATGCACAAATCGATAAGTTTATGTGTCTTGGCACCTACTAAAATTAGAAAAATGGCTTCCTTCTTGTTATCCTCAGTAATTTTATTAGCAAAAAATTCAAAACATTCTAGATAATTTGGAAATGTTTCTGTCCCTAAAAGATAAAACTTATCTGCTGTACGAGACAATGTCTACTCTAATCAAATTTGCAAATGCTAAGTAGGAAATGATTGATTTTGGAAAATAACAAGTTTTTGTTCATCTCCCAACTGATTTTTCCATGATGTTGAAGAATTGCGGTGCTCACTGTGTATAATAAACTAGAGTACTTGTTCATGTCCTTGTCACCATTTGAAGAAGAGGGGATAAATTCACCTTGAATGGGTCTATAGATGTGTCCAATGCTGCCATGGTTGTTAATCCTCTAGAGGTTTTAATACTCCAATTCAAAGCTGTTTCAAGGCGGGTTGGGAGTTTTAATTCACAAATGGAAACCTACAAAGAACCAAACTGGTAAACGCAAAAATTGCAAAGAATTCCAGAAGGCTTTTTACATATATACATCAGAATTTGGGAGCCTAGACATGCACAGAAATATCCCTATGAAACACACTATAATCTCATTAAGAAACCACAAAAAACAATTTATTTCAATGCAAATTAGTCTCTTCTTGTCAGGGCTCTTTCCTTCTCAGAAGGAGGGAGTTCTATTTGACAAATCGTTAAAATCATTTTCACTATCTTCAGCCATTACGAATCAGCATCAGTATTTCACTAATAAATTTCAGTGAATGAGAAAATAGTCTTTTAATAGTAGCAAACTCTTGTGAATGAAAAACCAAACGTCCTACTGTGAAACGCTCCCACTGGTGCACTGAATTACGATGTAGTTGTTGACTAAGAGTAGAAGATGATAGAAAACTCCGCCAAGTGCACAATGTTTCATGCACTTTTTATCCAGTTTTCAAATAACTCTTGTGTAAGTCATGAACTTCCAAAATGTCTGTGTGTGACTGAAAATACAAGCTGAGTTCAGGTATTATGCGGAATATTTTTAGAGATCAAAGATTTTTTTTCCTGCTAATTTGATAAGACGGTTGCTTGAATATTGAAAACCTATTGTTAAAGCTGTGACTTCATTTAGATTTTATTTTACCAAAAAGAGAAAATTGTTACAAAATATGCAGATTTGGAAAAAAAATTTAATGAGTCGGCCATCAAAAATGGATCATATCATTAAGACTGATTTGACCCATCATTGCTAAACAAACTAACATTTTAAGGTCTGTACTCAATCTATTTACTTGAGTACAATTTCTTGTAGCAGTAACATATCATAGGGTTACCATTATATTTTTTTTAACTCAAGTTGAAATGTTACCCAACAATTTTTACCCTGATTTTTTTATATCAAATTTATCACATTCTGATGGCTGACTCATTAAAATGTGCCAACCCTTTTTTGTCAGTAATTCTAGCCAAAGACTTTTACAGAATTTAAAATACAGTAAACCCTCGATTTAATGGACTAATGGAGGAGTGTCCGTTGATACTGAGACCGTCAAATCTGAATGTAATCTAGCTGGCCATTTTTTTAATGTAAAAAAAAAAAAAAAGCTTTTATACAATACAAAATTAGTAAATTCTAATGAAAAATATTCAATATTTACTCACCATTTTGAAAGTTTAGCTCAGTGGTTGTTGACTATTTTTGTTAGTGACCCCTAAATCTTATCTAAAACTTTTTGTTCTATCCTAGAGATGCATGTTTTGATATATAAGATTTATTTTAAGCACTATTAAAAGATATTTCATTTATGACTTATGCACAGAAATAGAATAGAATATCCATGAAAAAAGTCTGTTAAATTTGAAATCCATTATACGGGGGTCCATTAAATTGAGGGTTTACTGTTTGTTAATAACTACCTTGACTAGGTTCTGGAAGGCCTGACGAATCTGTCTTTTACAGAAGCTAAGATAAAAAAATATTACTGTTACTGTTGAGAGTAGTGAATTGTTTAATATCAAGTTTTTGTTACCAAGAGCTTCAAAAATGTAACTTCGTGCCAGACTTGGTTTATATTTTTGCTGCTACTTGTTAATGTAAGAATTTTTCTCTTTATTTTTGCTCAAGAAATAAAAGTAACCACAGAGATTTGGCAAGAATGTAGCATATGATAAGAAAACTTTTGTTGTATTGATGGTTAAAAAAAAATCTAAAAGACTTATTTGATTTTTGAAAGGAGTTGATGATTTATGAAAGTTTTGTTAGTGACAAATTCTCATTTTAAGATGCAGGGTTTTTTTTAATCATTGAGATAATTTTTCATGCTGTAAAATATCAAAATAATGGTATACTTTATGAATAAATTTTGTTACTTAACCATATTTTGATTTTTTTCTTTTCATATTGAACTATTTATACTGATCTAAATACTATCTCTCTCAAATAAACTTTTTTTATCATATGTGAACTTTCTCAGGAAAGTATCCAGCCATTTTGAATATCTTGAAAACCAGTTGCGTGGCCTTGATGTAACTTGGCTAACCAATCAGAGGGACCTTACTGAGCATTCGTGAACAGACACTCTTGTGGGATTATTCAGTTGGTAGTCAGACACCATTGAGTGAGCTTGTGTATTGTGTGACCGTTGCATTCTTCACGTCTTATGCAGGGTTTTTTTTTTGTAGAATATTACAACATCCCGGTCTCCCCAATCCATTACAGGACAGATTTGGCTCCTTGCGAATTCTGGTGTTTCCCAAAGTGATTTCGGATGAGATTAAGGAGAAAGCTACAAGCTTCAGGTGATACCAAAGAATATTTTGCAAACTGTTTTGTAAATTGTAAGGGATGCTGGGATAAGTATGGAAGATCGTAAGAATAATAATGATTATGATAGTACTTCAATCAAGAAATTTAGATTATTTAAGGCTATTAGACTTTATTATTACAAAGTGTAAAGAAACAACTAAAATGAGATGAAGGAAAAACTAGTCAAAAATGAATAATTATTTGTTGAAAGCAGAACATGCATTTTTTTTTTTTTTCTTTTTTCCCCCATAATTCAGTGAGAAGAGATGACATGCCAACTTTTTTCCTGATCATTGAAAACCTGTAGATTTGATATCAACAGTGACTATCATATAAATTCTGCTTCTATGAACTTTTCCACCATCTCAACCCCTAAAAAGACCTGGTGGATAGATATCTATCTAAACTTAGCATAGTACGGCAAAAACCCCAAAGTGGGAAGCACCTACTGAGGATTGAACTCACTATAGTGGTACATGTCTGCAAAATTAACCCACTAACCACCATGACAAGGCATCATTAGAACTAAGCTCAGTACAGCACAAGGCCTAAAGTATCAGGCTACCAGTGAAGATTGAACTCACTACAGTAGTAGTAACAAAAAAAAAAAAAAAAAAAAAAACCTTGTCAACCATTAAACTATGGCAAGGTGTTAACAGGGCCTAGAGGATAAAAGTGTTGGTCAAGTTATCTAAAAGCCATGAATCAGTTACTGGATCAGGCAATAGATAAATACCGTGGTTCAATTGCGAAAGCTTGATATTCCTCAGCATAGACTGTTACCAAACGCAATGAAGAAGGTTCAACCAGAATGAGAAGCATAGGAATCTAAAGATCTGCCAAGAGAAGAAATATCACTTTTTTTTTCTTCCAAATGAGGAGCATTTGATGATCCAGAAGTATCAAAAATTGTATTTGATTTTTTTTTTTTTTTAAATCTTTCCTCATACGTGGCTGAAAGAAAATCAATAAAAGTTTTCATGTGTACAAAAAAAGACGTCGAATATACATGACTTACATCCCTTTACACCAGTCAACAGTGACGTCCTGTCTGACTATTTCCATCAGCCTTAGTCTCAATTGAAGCAGAAGATTGGTATTTATTTATATAAGAATTATATATTAAGCTGTAATCATCAGTATTTGTTATTATATACAATTATGACTTAATTAATTGGGCAAATTTCAACACATTTTCATTTTAAATATATTCACTTTTCATTCTTTTAATTAATTGTATATTCCTCACTTTTTTTGCATTTGGCAATCCTGGAAGTGTGGATGTTGAACCCTAAAATGGAAAATAAATGTTCCTTCCAATCCCCAATTTTGTGTTTAGGAAAAACGATTTATAAAGGAAGTGAAGTATAATTACATCTTAGATTGCACAGTGATACCGTACTACATCAAAACACACTAACCGAAACAGCGCAATTCAAGGTATTTCGGTACAAAAGAGAGACAACAGGATATGAGGTATAGAAGAAATATCTTAGCTTCTCAAATCATGAATACATCTCTAGATCACATTTTGATTTTGAGAATAGATTTTTAAGAAGAAAAAAAACAAAAAACAAATATTCTTTTTTTGTTATAAAAAATAAGAATTAAAAACTGACTTTCAAAAAATATCACCTGGGCTCACATCCATACCCAGAGAAAATTTCATGTGTTCATGTCAAGTAGTTTTCGTGGTACACAAGTACATACGGAAGGATTTCTGGTGAATTATAAGATGAAACACTGATATTCAATAATGAAGATTTATTGATATTGATACCATGAGATTTCATGATACAGATTTATTCATACAGATACAAGAAGGAAAAATTTCTCCAATTTCTTCGAACATGGAGACACCAGGCTTTCGTTACAGGGTCATGATATTTCCAAGGAAATCTCGATCATTGTCGATGGGTCTCAAGCAAGTCCTGTGCAACTTGAGCATGGAATTTCTCCTGTTCTTGAGAAAGGTTTCAAATTTAGTGACATACACTATATAGCCTGAGCATAACCCTATCTATCTATGGTGTTAAAGTTAAATTGTGAGCTATCAGCACAATTTGAGTTTCAACTTGAGTTATCTTAAAACTGGTAAAATTTACAGAACAATTCAGTCTCAAAAAGGTTTTGAAAAATTGAAGCTGGAGAAAAGCTTTCTTGGTTGAGCAAACCGGTTGGTATTGGCCATCCCTTGTCACTTCAGTGGTCAGACCAACCATTTACGGTTGGCTGATCTGCCTCACTTTGACAAAATCAGTCGATCTTGATGGTACCAACCAGACCTACAAAATAGATTAATAAATACATAATTTTAAAAAAACAAGTAATGAAACATTTTAATTTCATCTTTATAGAATGATATTATACTCAATAACTTTTTGATGAGTACACATACATACACAGAAAATTTAAAAAAAAAAAATTGATTTCTCAATTTTGCATATTCATTCGATTAATTCAACTTTTCATAAGTAAAAATGTTTGCCTCCTGTAACTTTGAGATGAGTCATCATCATTTTAAGAGTTTTCTGGACCATGGAACTAATTCTAATGGTTGCTTTTATAGTTACAGCAACATTTCAGCTGATCTTACAACTTTTTTTTATTGCGCACAATCCACATGGAAAGAAAAGGTGTGAGTTTCAGCTCTGGTAGGGCAAACCAGAAAATGGTAGCAATGAAATAGACCAGACAATTCTGTTCATAGCAACACATGCAGCACAAGTGATTCCTTATTTGATACGAGAGTTGCTCTTCAATCCTTTCTTTGCTAAGCAAAGAAATCCTTTCTGGTCTGACTGACCGCAAATAAAATGGGGACCATTGTATGTACTAATCCTTAGAGATCAACCGTTTTCTTAAACACTGATTTGAATACGGAAACTAATTCCATGCCTGGATTATTTATCAGGTATATTTTTTGTAAAATGTACAGCTTCTCTCACTTCACACTTTCTAGCATGGTACCCTGTCTATCATTCTGACCTCATCTGAGACGGGTGGTACGCCGAACTCCCTCATTAAATATTATTTTCGGCCCAGCCTAATTAGGGCCAAAGAATGTATTGGTTGGAACATTTCTGCTTGCTCTATCTAGAATTGAAGTATCACTCCCTGGCTGGCTCTCTGCCTAAGGTCAGAGCGTAGTACCTGTGCACTATCTATACTCTTGGTGAAAAGTGTTATATAATATATATATATATATATATATATATATATATATATATATATATATATATATACACACACACACTTTACATACTGATAATGGGAAATAAGTGGCTGAAGAGATAAAAAGAATTTTCAAAAGATCTATTCAAAGTTTTACTGTTTAAAGCTGTAAAGCTTTCTAGACACACACACTAGATATATATATATATTATATATATATATATATACATATATATATATTGCATTTCATCCATGTGATTTTGTGGTCATATTTGTTGTATGTGGAAATGTAAACGAGAATCCCAATAAGTATGCACTCATATATTTGTTTATTTCAGCACATTTTGGATGGCAACACCAAATAAACAAAGTCACTATCAATTGTTGTGACATGATTATGATGATGACGATAATGGACTGCATTTTGCATCCACAGCAGTAGAACCATCCTACGGCTGGACTCAGTCTTTCTTCAATTGAAGCCACAGTGTCTTTTCCTTGGCGAGTATCTTTAGTTCTCGCAGTTTCTCGCCAGATCTCAATGTTCCCAATCCTGCGTCTTCGAAGTCTACTCGAAGCTTTCCAAACAAGTTTGTGCAATGACGGTCTTTTTGAGCTTTGCAGGTGTCGGACCCCACCATCGCAAATTCCTGGGCTCTTTGTGCAGGTATTCCTTCAGACATCCGGAGTACATAACCAAACATATCCCATCGGTTACTTTTGAGAATGGAATTACGTCATCTTGTTCAGAGCCATCTTGGAAACTAGGCTATGAGGCCATCAGTGTCCTGTGATAACTTGCGGAAGTTAGTGAAGGTAGGCACCAAGCTTATCCATAGTTGTCTTAGTTGCAACAGCTGGGTGACTCCCAAGTCATCAAAGACACAGGTAGGCTTATAAATCAATCTATAAACCCCAAAAGTGTAAAATACAAATCATTTGACGGATGAGGTTCATTTATTGTACAGCAAAAGATTTGACTTTTCCTTTTTTAGTTTCAAACAAATTTCTTTGGAGGGGGGGGTCTGAGTTATTTGGTTCCACTCACTAGGGTTCAACCCTACCCAAATCACAATAAAACCAGTCTGTTCAGTGAAAGTACCATCCTCAGTACAGTTTTGATGGTCTTATATTCATTTACAAGGATTAATAACAAAGAACTATTACTCACCTGTGGGAAATATCCCCTCAAAAAATTATTGATGGAAGGACGTCACTTTGTATGGTACCGTAGTGAACCTCGTATCAGAAACTATTTTACAAAATCACTGAAAAAAAAAAAAAAAAAAAATTATTTAGCAAAATTTAGACGTGGGAGTTATCAATTGTAACTGAATCCTCCAACTGGTTCAACATTTTTCAAGAAGTTGATATTACAAGTTGCGGCATTGAAGAGTCATCAATAATAAAGGTGAAAAAAAACTATACACTCTAACCAATTATCTCATTAGCGGTAAAACTCAATAGAGTGCAAAAAGTAAGTTTGTATTGCTTTTTGCCTTTTCTTATAAATTGTAATTTTGTAAAACTTTTCACTTGTTGATAATTACTTTTCAAAAATGGAAGGCTTGCTCTGTGATTTACCTGATTTTGAAATTCTACATCGTTCCTCTTTTTACTAGTATAATATTTTTTTGTATGTATTTTACCGTTACCGATTGCACATGTTTGGCAGGGATTTTTGTGTAACACTGTACTTGAAGGAAAAAAAAAAACGACAAACAAATCCATGCGATTTTCAACTGCTATGTCACTTTTCTTAAACTTATTTTGGTCTTACCTCTAAGACATCATACAACATTGTGACTTCATGCAAGAACGTTTATTCTGATCATACTTTTACTTTTTTAAAGTTGGGGGTCAGAAGTTCAAATAAACTTCTTTTTCTTTTTTAGGAGGCAAAAGTCTGAGAAAACTTCTTTCTCTTCAAGTGGTGAAAACTGAGGGTTGACTCCCCCCCCCCCATTTTCGTAGGGTTCAAAAGTGATGGGAGCAGTTTCCTCCTTTGTGGGGGGACCAAAAGGAAGGTAATAATCTTCTTTCACTCAGGGATGAAAAGTGATGGGGGGGTCGTTTTTTCTTAGTTCAGCTATGATAAACTATTACAAAGGTTGTTTATTTTATTTACCGTATATTACGGCGTATAAGACCTACCTTCAGAGAAGTAAGACAAAGTCAGCAATTTCGATAAACAAGAGAAGTGACTTGACACCGGCGACGGCAGCTTTCAAATAAGTAAATGATAATAATTTTTTTCTCTTTCAAAAAGTCAATGAATACAAACAACAATTCATCTCAACTCAAGATAATTTTTTTTTCTCAAACTCAGGAACTTCTAGAAAAAAACTATACGTACCCCATAAGAAGCCAAGATGTGTTTTAATCAAAAAACACAATCAGAGAATACTCAAATTTCTTCCATTTTCCTTTCTTCCATGGTCACCTTTTCGATTTATAGCACAAATACCGAGGATCTTTAATCACTTTTCAGACGAAAGAAAACAGGTGTCTTATACATTTGGAAATGAAAAAAACGTGTTTTCAACTTCGAAGTACTGGGTCCGACTTCCTGTTTTGCTACTACGTCTGTTCTTACTACTCTTACCTTTACTCCACAATCCCTCCTACTCCTCATTGTCCTATAGTCTTTGTTTCTCACTCCTACTTTTATGACAACTCCTACAAAATGCAGCCTCCTACTACGTATTTATAATACACTCCAACTACTCCTCTTTTAGAGGTGTGCAATCTCTTGCCGTGGTAGCAAGCGAGCCTAACGGTGGCAGACTGTTCATACTGTATACTGTAATGAGTTCGATCCTTACCGAGTGTCCCGCACTTGCTGATCAGGCTAAACCTTATGAATTCCCACTAACCTCTTTGCGAAATAATTATTGTACGTTAAAAATGCATTTATTCTCTTGAGCAACCCGCCTTATTTCCAAGCTTTTTTATTTTAATTTTCCTCTTTTAGTTTAGAATCTGAGATACGATTAGTAAATGATTTTTTTTTAATTTGAAGCAAGGAACAGATATCAATTCTAGATAATCAGGGCTGTTGTAGTTGATGGTGAAATTTAGGGCAATCTCGTAGTTTTAGTTTATCACGACTCTTGTTGCAGCTGTGAAGATACTCGGTCGTCAATTGAAACAAAAAAAAAAACTTTTAAAGAAATCTAATTAAAAAACTTTTCAATGCTCGGTCATATTTTTCGACGGTATCAACATTTAAAAAAAAATTATAGCTATCTATATTTCTATTCATTCATTTCAAAAAACAAAACAAAACGAAAGTACCACAACTTTTCAAAACTGAAAAATTAAATAAATCGATAATCGGGTCGGGAGCATTTATACATATATACATATATATTTTATTTTACTACACTGAAAGCTAAAATAGCTGAAGTGTGGACTTACCTTTCACTATGGGGTATTTTCACACCTTATTTACACGCCATTTAATGTCTGCTTAGTTAGTTATAATTGACCGAGTACTCTCACCACAACACGTGATAATTTGGGGGATAATTTTCGTCCAAACCTTTAAAAGATTTTTCGTTGATAAGAAATGAAAGATCAATTAAGCAACCACTATGAAGTTTTAACGCTGTTATTGTCAGATCACGTGACTCTGGGGGGGATTCTTCTGGGTGAAAAGCATCTCAACAAGGGATACCCTTCTGTCTGGTTTCAAGTAAATCTGACATGAAACAGCTGAAAAACAATATGAGGACAGACCCACCTATATACCGACCGACTGACATAGCCTCTCATAGAAAGGTGAGGGTACCCCTAAAAACTTTATATTGACCTTTCAATGTTTGCACATTTTTGCATGTATTCGTTTTACTCGTTCGAGAAAAAGGTTGTCGAATTTTATTTTAACAATATGTTATATCGACAATAATGATGCAGTTCATTGGTTTCATATTCTAACAGCACCAAATGTAAGAAGAACGAAAAAATAATTCTTTTTATTGCAGATTAGATACTCCTTATCCGAAAACCAAAATGTTCCAAAATTCGAAACTTATAAAAAAAACAACATGACGTCACAAGTGGAAAATTCCATACCAGGCCTTACTGTAGACGAGAGACGAGGCCGATTTCCAATGCATTTAACTCATTTTGACTACAGTAAAAACTTAGTTGTCTTTGACTAACTCTAAAAATGTAAATCTATGTACATTACAAACGATGAAAAACGAAACAATTTCCAATCAAAAATTATTGTCACCGCCAGACGTACATAAATTTATCACAGCATTTTTTGTCAATTCACTCATCTGTACGAAGATCTTATTGACAGTGTCAAGAAAGGCCGCGTAATATTGATAAGGAAAAGAGATGGCGTTTATGTTTATCTGAAGCACAGAGACTCAAGCTGAAGTAAAAACTGGACAGAGGTGTGAGTGTGTTCCAAAATCTGAAATCCGAAACACTTCTGGTTTCAGGCATTTCGGATAAGAGGTACTCAACCTACCTAACTTTCAACGATTTGGGTTTTGGGGGCCCGGAACGGTCACTAGAAGCAGTCAGATCAGCGGTCAGGTAGTGTTTCAAAATGTAGGTAATGTGTTTTTCTAATAGGGATAAGGGAGATGACCATGTTCAAATCGTATACGGCAAACGGCTGTAGCTACTCGCACCCCTTTGGAGGATGGGCAGGTTTTCAGATAGCTCTTGATATTACATTTACGCTGCGCCCAATAAAAAACAAGAATTTCTCTATCAAAAATCTGAAGGATTTGCATAAGCAATTGCATTTCTGCAGATCCGATGTAAATAGAGATATACAGGGTGATTCTTTTTTCAAGTGTAAAAACTTCAAATGCCTATCATTCCCTTATTATTTAACTTACATGCCTTTACTTTACAGTTTGTGGTTCCAGTTGAAATGGTATTTTGCGTCCGAACAAAAAATAAGAATTATCAAATTGTGGTATGAAACCAAAATCGTACATTATTGTTCGTTGTCAGTTTTGTCGTGAGAATATAAGGAATGTGAATTACAATAAATTTGCGTAAATGCTGATTAACGACAAATGGGTAGAGTCATTCATTGTATAATTACTGTCTTGAAATATCATATCTCTTTTCATGAAATTTTCAGTCCAATATTGTATGATTAATTATTTTCTCAGAATAAACAATTGAAATCGTCGTTTTAATCACCCTGCAATTCGTTATTCTTTAATGTTTGTGAGCCTTTAACAGAAACGGCGTGGTGTCTACCCTTGAAGAGGGACTTATCTCGCACGATTTCAAAAAAGGACAAAATGCTGCCCAAGTTGCTGATAACGTCAACCAAAGCTTTTCGAGTGAACACCAGTCACACTAGTACGAACTGTTCGGCGTTGGTTCTGGGTTTAGGTCTGGAAATATGAATATCAATAGAAAAAAAAACTTGTGGGATGCCCAAACCTGTTCTTGAGAATCATCGACAGTAGTGGCCAACAACCCATTTATAGCGGTTCGAGCACTTTCTAGAAACGTCCATAATTCAACTGCGACAATATCCCGTCATCTCAAAGCAATGGAAAAGTTGAGAAAGAGGAAAAAATAGATCCTGCATGCACTGAATGACTTGCTGGATGGCAGCTCCTCACTCAACATCGTTCGGCTGACTGTATCATCGTCATCATAATCCTTTTAGCGTCCGTCGTTGGACATGATCACAGAAACAGCGTTTTAACCTTGTCACACTTACCATGATATATATATATATATATATATATATATATATATATATATATATATATATATACATATATATATATATATATATATATGTGTGTGTGTGTGTGTGTGTGTGTGTGTGTGTGTGTTTCTTTCCTGCCTCGAGATATTCTCCCGAAACTTAGACTGGGGAAAATAAAGCAATCAGAGTAGACGGCGAATATCCAAGGGACCCCAGATTTGCTGACGACATCACCACTTTTGCAAAAAATCCTCACGATCTCCAAGTAATGCTAGACAAACTGAATTAAGCGAGCAAAAACCTTGGTTTCCACATGAACTTCAATTAAAAACAAATGTCCTGTACAACAAAGATATTGAGGACAAAGAATGTCCATGAAACCCTCAAAAGGAGAGGAAATCAAGCTAAGAATCATTTTAGGATAAATATATGTATGTATGTATATATGTGACGGGCACATGTTGAGTAACATGTATACAATGAAGATTAAACTCACGCTTTTAAAATCGTATTTGACAAAGTGAATTGATCTGCTAAAAGTGAACCGCATGTTACGAATACAATAGGCCCTCCGTATTCTCTCTGCAATTGCCCCAACAATCTACATTCCATATGCGAAGGGGTTGCAGAGAGAATACAGAGGGTCTATGGGTTACTTTTAGCTGTTCTTACAACTTCCGAAAGTTGCTTACCAGAGTGAGTTTGCCACCCAAGATGACTCTGACCAATAACTGTATTTACATTATTCCCTGTAGATGTGGGAAGATCTATACAGGAGAAACTGACAAGCGTCTGATAGTCAGAGGCAAGATAGAAAAGTCTGTAGTGGCTAACAACACCTGCAGAGAGAAAGGCAGAAACTGTTCTATCAGGGAAGAAGTCCGAATTATAGACAGGGAACGTTTTTAGCAACAGAAAAAATCGAAGAAGCAGCACAAGTGAACGTGTCGACTGAGTGTATAAATCAGAAAAGTGAAGAGTTCAACCGTGTGTGGCTTCTGCTACTCAACAGGGACATGGTAAGGGAATCCAGGCCTGACCAGGAATAGGAAAGAGAATCCTGTATTATAAGCATTGCTACTATTGGAAAAAAAATTATGCTTACTACCATCACTTTCAGAGAATGGATTGGCCGAGACGTCAGGTTAAGGAGTTCAATCGTCCTGACTCATCTAATGGGGAGGTTTGACACAAGGTCAGTTTAAAATGGGGGTCACACGTGTATATGTTGGTAGTTCAAAAATAGTTCTGATCTTCGCGACTTCGCAAAGGTGTCTGTACAAGTACCCACCCCTATCTTTATTAGCAATGAAAAGGTAGAGCCCCGGGGCGTACTGACCTCGCCCCCCGAGACTGAACAAGCTACGGCATATTTTTTTGAACTTGTGGTGTCAATCCTGTTCGAAGTTAGTGTACTTACCTCCTTTCCAACGAGGGTGGGTTTTATATAAGTACCCACCCTCCCCTATTAGTATAATGCGAGGTGCAGCCCCGGAGCCTACTGATCCTCCGATATTATATGATCCTATTGATATTAAGCTAGCTAAAACATATCTATTGAACTCATAAGCGCGGAACGAATTAAGCTCCTATTAACCTCAACTCCCACAAGGAAAGGATGTGATACGAGGTCGTTTTAACGTCAGGATATCGCACAAGCGAACGTTTGGGTAGGAACGCTTGAAAAATGTTCCTAAGTCCTTGCAGATACTGTCACAAGCATGTAAGAACGTTGGTCTTTGGGTCTCAGGACTACTCCTGAACCCCTTGGACTTGACTCAACAGAGAGGTGCGACACCCCATGGGGTGAATCTGTCTGTCTGGTCTTAAATGGTCTTCTGAACTCTGGTCCGGAAACCAAAGCTCTTCGAATCCTGATCCCCTTGGACTTCACAGAGTAATACAACGCCTCAGGAGGTAACACCCCATCGTCTTTGTCACTGCATCTGTGTCCATCTGGTCTTCACCGGTCTGAACACTGGTCCCAAAACCAAAGCTCCCATTTCCCCCCTTCCCCACCCCCAGGAAAGGATGTAACACGATTGACTTAATGGAGGGATACCACACAAGCGAACGTGTGGGTGGGTACTTCTCAATAAATTTCTTTAGTCCTCACAACTATTATCGCAAGGACATAAATGCATTGGACTTGACTTGACGGTGTTGTACCACGCCCCATGGGGAGGGGGGGGGGTAAATCCCCATGGGCCATGGCACCACAGTGCAGTACAGTAAAATCATAGCCGATGAATTTCTCACGTATACGTTTTACTATTCATCATCATCATCATCATCATCATCATCATCATTGTCAGTTTTTTAACGTCCGTCGTTGGACATAGACCTTTCCAAGGATTCGCCAGACTTCTCTATCGTGGGCGTCGCAGAGCCTGTACTTTCTGAATTTGTCTCTCCATCTAATATTCTGCCGGCCTCGGTTGATCTCGCATGTGATCTCTGGGGATCCATGTCGTGAGTCGCGATGTCCATCGGTTGTCCGCCTATTCGCTATATCATTAAATTTGCAATCATCAAAGCGAATGGAACTTTCGACGTACAGGTATCTCTCACTTTTCGACATTACGCTTTGTGCTACGCTGTCGATTTTACAAGAAAAAAAAAGTGAAAAGCAAAGAAAAAAAAAAGCGTTCAGCGTTTGTTCAGCAGCTAGTTGTTATACGGGCAGCGCACACCCTCTTTCACTCTTTCCTACAACCCAGTCTCCTATAACCCCCACCTCGGTTGACTCATCCTAACGTACAATCGACAACATTTTGGGGATCTAGGAACACTCAATATTCCTCACATAGATTATTGGAAATTGCCTCTTCACTTAACGCCGTTTCGTCTTTCGAAAGTTTCTTTTTTTTCTGGTGGCGATTTTCTCCACTCTTCAAGACTTTTCAACTGGAAGGCAAATATCCAACCAGGGGCATAGCTGGAAGACACAGAGGGTGGGAATTTAGGAACGGCCCCGAGTCCCCCATGTTGAGGACCCTGGAAGCTTTATGACTAGTGGTTCATCTACAGTATTTCCACTGATATTATTGAATAACATCGATGTATTTGTACACACCTGAATTGCATAAGTAATAATTCAGCCTTTGAGACAATTTTTCATCAATTAAGTCATAGTACATGTCTATTTATTACTAATGTTCATTTTTCATCGAATTTCACTAAATGTTGGAGGGGCCCTGAATGAGCCCCCCCCCCCGTGCCTCTGAATATCTAGCTATCTCTAGCTACGCCTCTGTGTCCGACCTTTTGTATGTCGATGGTTATTGTATGGATGAGTTGTGATTGGATAAAGATGGACGATAAATAAGACACGAGGCAAGCATGTGGTTTGAAAAGGAGACATCTTTAATACGTTTTAATTGGTTGGCATATTAATATGATCATCTAACCTTTCAGACATATAAATAACCCTTTTAAAATCCCTTTTCGTTTTTTAAAATTAAAAACCCCCAAATATGCCCGTCTTTCAAAGAGAGATAGCTGAGTAATACTAGAGAATTCTTTCTTCTTTTTTTAAAATTAAATCACAAATTATCCTTTTCTTCCTTTCATTGATAGATAAAAAGTCACCTGACAAATGAACGCTATTTCTTTTGCAACGAGACAGAACTTACAAAACAAAACAAAGCAATAACAAGACTTGTTGCTGCTGACACAATCTCTCCTCTAACTTCTAATCCAATCGAAGATGATTACTGCAACTTTTGTATTGTATGTATAATGAATAAAACAAATATAAAATATATTCTTTTGTTTAAATGTTTTAATTCATTGGAATGAAATAAGCCTGTGCGTGTATGGTAAATTTCCGTTAATATCTATGACTTGTCAATTAATTTAGCCCAATCAATAAGACAGCCCTCTGGCAAACAGTAGGGGAATGTGGATTTTAAAAATCGATTTAGACCTTTCATTTTGGTGAGGATTGTTCATGTTTTCTTGTTATTGTAGAAAAACAAACTCAACTCCAGACTTGTTACTGGAGTTTGATTGAGAAAAAAACATTAAAAATTAAAAGACGGACATCGCCCCCTCTTTTCTGTCGTAAGACAAAACACCTTAGAAGCTGTTTTTAATCAAAAAGACATATCAGTCCCTCTTAAACGAAAAGGAAATATTTTCTTTTCTCTTTCGTCCTTTTTTGACTAATTTTGTATTTTTCTATTCTCATTTCTTGACTCACCAACATCCCCCGAATACGAATGGCCTTGGGGGTTTGTTTTCTTAAAGCTGACTACATTGCCTTGACACCCGACAAGTACACGAATATCCCCTAGGTGCTATTTGTTGATTCTGACAGCCGACACATCGAGGGATATCCACTTCTTCTCAAGCCCTACTTTTTGCCCTGATCTGACCAAGTAACGACACAAAATTTGTTTGTCTTAAGCTCTAGATAATTAAATTTGTCTTTAGCTGTCCGATAGAAGATGATGGTTGGTGGTTGGGGAAATTGAGAAGTTTAGAGATTTAAAAATGACAGTTTATATCACGCGTTCCGGGTTTGAGGTTGAAGCAGACGATCTAATTGATGCTTTACGGGTCGAATTTTCTGTAAGCACAATTAATGATAGTGCAAATTCTTTCTTCCTATCTTTCTCTACTCAAACACATACACAACGCACACATACACATTGATATATATATATATATATATATATATATATATATATATATATATGTGTGTGTGTGTGTGTGTGTTTGTGTCCATATATATATATATATGTGTGTGTGTGTTCATATATATGTGTGTATGTGTTTATATATATGTGTGGGTGTGTTCATATATGTGTGTGTGTATTCATATTCATATGTGTGTGTGTTCATATATATACGTGTGTGTGTGTTCATATATATGTATACGTGTGTGTGCGTTTACATATATATGTGTGCGTGTGTGTTCTTATATGTGTATGTGTTCATATATACATATGTGGGTGTGTGTTCATATATACATACTTATATATGTGTGTGTGTGTTCATATATATATATATATATATATATATATATATATATATATATATATATATATGTATACCCATACAAACACACTAATACACACACCTATATATATATTCCTAATTTTTATGTATATATTATCGCAAATTATATACGTAGACTCCACAATATCTCTAATAATCTAATAATACGAGATTATGTAACATTATTTATTTTACGACTTGAAGTTTCTTGCAAAAGGCTGAAAAAAGTCCGCATTCATCAGGTGAAAATCATTTTTGCAGCTATTGAACAGTCCACATTTAGAGAAAATAATGATTTTTTCCTTTCTAATTTGATGATTTGACAATTTTATGAATACTAAATTATTTTCATATCCATATTTATTTCCGATTACACCATACCACAGTGAAACGCGTGATCGGAAATGAAAATACATGAAAATGAGGTAGTTTTTCTTTCAAAGTTGCTAAATCATAAAACTAGACATGGCCAGAAATATTATTCTAGAAATATCATTCCACTAAATACACACACACACATGCGCGTGCGTATATATATAAACACACACACACACACATATATATATATATATATATATATATATATATATATATATATGTTACTAAGAATTGGGTATATGATCCGACGAAATGCTAATAAATAGCGTTGTATTATAATGGAACTCTTATTTGAATTGATCTTCGGTTATTTCACGGTGAATGTATCACAACGTTATAACTCAATCGTTTATTCTATTTACATTGTCAAGATCAAGTGATACGTCCATTGTGTAATAATGGAAGATCATTACAAATAATTGTTTCAATATGATATAACACAATTTACAATTAGAGAGAGAGAGAGAGAGAGAGAGAGTACAAATCAGGGATGCAATATAACATAGTATGATATAATGTAGTATCCGATGTATGCTGGGTTTATTTCATCGAGTGCACGATATGTTCAACTTTGAAGTGTCAAGTTCGTTTAGAGTAGAGCTGGAGATATTGTAAAATAGAGATTCGCTACACAAATACGCCAGAAGAAGCCCAGACAAGACAGAAACATTGACGTGTTTGTGTAGTAAATCCCCAATCAAATATATATATATACATATATATATATATATATATATATATATATATATATATATATATATATATATATATATATATATATATATATATATATATAGCAAAATGTTGGAAACCTCAGGTAATTCTATAATATTATTCAAACCCTGGTAATTTTACGTTATTATTGAAACACCCAGAGTTATTTCTTTCCATTCTTGATTAAGAAAAAAATTCAAGAATTCAAAAAAGTTCTATTTTTTCTATTCTCTTCATTGAAGAGTTCCACAGCGATTCAAGTAACATCGGGTATTATTAAATTCAGAATGGAAAGTTCCAAACAAGTCCCTGATGCTAAAAGAGGTGCAATTATTGAATTGAAGCGTGCAGGCAAAAGTTATAATGAAATATGCAAACAATTGAAGGTATCAAGATAAAGATCTGTAGTTGATATGCAGCATTCACACGACTAACTATTAAACACCCACACGTCATGATCTTTGGGTGAAACCATTGATGACCAATCAACATTTGTTGAAGTGCAAGAAATTCTGTGATGGTACGAAGTATTTAACTATGTACGATTGGTCAAAGATAATAATCTGGTTTGATGAATCCAATTTTTATCTTTTTGAATATTCTAAAATGCAAGTGCTCAGACCACGAGGATAAGACCCGACCTGTCAACGATTCACACGACTTACAATTCAACACCCGTACGACATTATCTGTGGGTGCTTCTCTGGTGATGGTCTAGGACGATTGTATTTTTTGCCACCAAGAGAGACTATGAATTCAGTGAGGTTTTTAGCTCCCATGGAGTCACTTTTACTACTATTCAGGCAGATAAGAAACTGCATCATTTTATACAAGATGGTGCCCGATAAACGCAGTGATCAAAAACTCCTCTCGTAAAAACTAACTTTTCAGCTTGGGCTTACGCATACTCCTTATCTAGTAAATCTTGACACCACATAATAAAAGAATGCAATATTTTGAATTTGAGGAAAAAATCTCATTTTAATGATTTAGGGGTGGTTTTTACAAACTTTTGCAAGATATATATACGTGTATTTGAACGCTTACAGAATTGATTCAATATACTTCTGATACTCCCATTCGTAATAAATTCACACAGGTAATATATTTAGATATAAAATTAACAACTACTAAGAAAAAAATAAAATAAAATGCAGAACAAAATATAAACAAAAGTAACAGTAGGAAAAAGTATTCGAGCTCTATGAAAAATTCATTATAAAAATGTCAGTCAAGAAGGAATGCTGGTCTAGGTTTTTCTGTGTCTGCATAGGAACTCTTGGAATGTTCCAGCAATACTCAACTAACGTATGATTTCAACACAATTGTCATTCACTTCTTCATCTTCTTGAAACGTAGCAGTCATGGTTAAAGTATAGGAGTTCTCAACCGAACAGAAAAATGTCGTAATTGAACATTATAATGGATGTTTGAGTAACGGGACCATTGCCAAGATGTTCAATATCCTTGTCAGTACCATTGGATCGATTATTCTGAAGTGGAAGAAGTTTTGCACGGCAAAAAACCAAGTGCTCCACGATAAAGGTTCTCCGTGGGTAACTCAGAAAATGCTGGGAATAGTCAAAACGAATAAATGGTAATGATTTGAGAGCAGCTGGTACATCGATTACTAAAAGAACTATTAGTAATTAGCTACATAAGAATAGTTTAAAATCCCAGACGCCACGGAACTGCGTTTGTTGAAAAAAGGCGCCGAGATTGTCGGATGATATTCGCTCATGACCATTGAACATCCCTTTCTTCGCCGTAAACATTTCTTTCAAACTCTCATTAGGCAGTTGCACCTAGAAAAAAATATGAAGTTATAAGATTAAACCTAATTCTTCAGATCCCAGGAAATAAGCATTTATTTTTCGTTATTCCCGACTTATCAACATTTATTGTTTGATTATTCGTGGATAAGAACTCGAAGGTGCTGTCGGCGTCGCCGGTAACGGTTCGAACAATAGGATCGTCGATCCGAGTCCAAACTTCAGTCGGGGCTATTTCGTTCACTTCGTATCAGTGCCCTTGGGAAAGTCATGAAATCATCTCTTCTCCATCAGTTGTGGGGAAAATGGTTAGTCAGATTGAGCTCGATGGAACCAGTCTAGGAGAAGGACAATTTTAATTCAAAAACCAGGGAGTGGAGCCCTCTTAAATCGGTTTGACGCAGCCAAACTGATTCCAGGCGTATGGCTCTCCACTTCCCCCTGGACAACACTGGCAAGACTGAGAGAGGGATTCTGGGGACTGGGCATCCCAGGATCTCCATATGCTTCGCCCAGGCATACGCCCTGAAGGTTACGTTCTATTCAATCGTGAATAAGAAATGTTTTGTATCGAGGTAGATTGAAGTAGATATATAAGTTCACAGATCAAAGAGTTTTTTTCAACAATCCGTCCATTCAAGATGAACCGACTAGCCGTGTTTTATGTTAGTGATCAAAGTAATGTCGTCAAGCATGAAATACGAGAAATTTTAACGGTTGAACGCAGGCAACCAATTTTCTTAATGAAACGCGTGTCTTGTCCAAAAATGAAATTAAGAAGCAAGAAGCTAATAGTCGTGAGATAAATCTAATGTGACTTATAATCTCGTTTTATTTATGTATATATATGTATACATAAAGAGAGAGAGAGATAGAGAGAGAGAGAGTGAGAGTGAGAGTTGATTATTGATACATACATATATATCATTGCTTTATAGGTATTTCAGGTTGTTGGCACCGATTTCATATGATATTTTATTGTTTGAGTTGTTCAGCTTTAATAAGAATTGGTACTAATATTAAGTGTCTTTTTATGATGTAAGAGTTTTCGAGGATTTTGTGTTTTCAGTGAATATTTTGCAGGTATTGGAGGTGAGGCATGTTAGTCTTCCTGAAATAGTTGTGGTTGTATACCCTATATATGTAGAATTGTCGAGGATGCTTTCTCCCGATGGGCAATTAAATTGGTAAACTACGTTAGTTTTTTGAAGCAGAGTTTTTTTTGGAGGGGAGGGGTAATTTGTTATCAAGAGGTTTTAAATTTTCAATCAAAAAAAAATATTTTCATATCTTTGGTAAACAATTACCAAAATTACTTACGTGAGTAATTGGATGTTGAGGCTAAAAGCTCACGTAACAGATGGCTCAGACAATAATTCCGGCGAACTGATTCTTATTCACCATTAACTCTTTGGTAATTGTTTACCAAAGATCTTCAAAATATACCATGTTTTCTTAACATTAATGCGTGACTTCCAAGTTATATTTCGTTTTCCTTGACAGAACACTCATTTCACCTTTTTCAACTTAAAAAAAAAACACCATCTTATCTGAACACTGATGCATGATGTTTGAATTTTATTCCGTTTCTCTTTGCTGAACCCACCATTAATGTTTCTAAATCCTCCTTACATTTGTATTGTGACGGAAGAAGAAGTACAATATATGAAAAATATCCAGTTTTGTCTTATCATATTTTTAAAAATTCAAAACGGTCTTCTTTTTCTTCTTCTTCTTCTTCTTCTTCTTCTTCTTCTTCTTCTTCTTCTTCTTCTTCTTCTTCTTCTTCTTCTTCTTCTTCTTCTTCTTCTTCTTATTATTATTATTATTATTATTATTATTATTGTCAATAACAATAATAATGATAATAATAATAATAGTATTGTCATCATTATTGTCATTATTGATATAACTATTATTAATGGGCTCTTCTTTAATGTCATTTCGTAATTATGAAGCTGCTATAAATCAAAGCGAGTTCTTAGCAACATCAGCTGTAGAAAAAGGAATAAGGTCACTTTGACCTGACCCGTATGCGATATTTTGATCATTTAATATTATTTAATGAGACGTACAAGAAAATTAGGTATAAAATACATGTTAATCAATGCAAAGTGAAAGTGTAAGAACGAACTGGTCAGGTTCAGTCTTACATGGACAAGGTTTTCTTTTGTTATTTTCAAGTCATGTTTCTGCGACAGCTTTAAAGGTTATTAGTGGGTAATAATAAATCAGCAGACTGAGATACGAAAACTCAACAGGTTTCTCCAGCTGCATGTTAAACGAAGGAAAACTAGTATGCATTAAGGAATATTAGTCAAGCTCAAGTAGTGGTGCGAGTAGAATATTGATAGTAAGTCGATAGATAGACATGATTAGAAAGAATATGTGTCTCTCTAACGACACTTTAGACAGCAACTGACAATCTGAATTTGCACTGAACTATTGTCCCTTACTACATGCATATGGAGATTACGAAACGACAGTTAATCCCATGGCTAAATGTAATGATAATCCTGTGCCAAAGCAACAATTCATCTATGAGAAATCCCTACCCAACCTCGAGAACGCTTGCATAATGATTATGCTGGACCATTCACGGGAGAATGTTTCTTGTCGTTTGTGGTTGAATGCCTACATAGTCCCCACTGCCCGTGCATCGAACCGGATCGAGAAATCGAGAGCTTCATTCGCCCTCCATAGAAGACTTGAGGCGTCAGTGAACGATAGTGGTAGTGCATTTACAAGAATTTGAGCAGTTTGCGATGAGAGATCACATCAGACACATCACTTCAGCTCCATACCAGTGGTCATCAAATCGTACGACCGGGAAGGACAGTGAAGACATTTAAAAGGGCTAATAGTACCGAGTCAGTTGAGACATTTTGTGAATTGATTTTCATTTTCGTATCAAAACATGCTCCACCCCCAAAACTGGTGCAACACCCAAGGAAAAGCTTATGAAATACAGACGTCGAACGCTAAATTCCTTGTTGAAGCAAGACTCACTATGAAGGGCTTGCAGCTGTGGTACAACAGAGAGGAAAAAGGAAGGCAATGATATTTACAGCTGGAGATAGAGTTATGGCACGAAATTGTAGTGGTGGCAAAAAGTTGATCAAAGATGTTGTCTGCGAAATAACGGGTCCCCTATCATCGTCATCAGTCTTTTATCATCCGTCGTTTGACATAAACCTTCCCCAGGATCCGCCACATCTTTCTATAATTGGCATCACAGAGCCAGTATTTTCTGAATTTGTCTAGTTCATCTCTCCATGTTGTATTCTGCTGACCTCAGTTTCGCATGTGATCTCTGGAGATCTATGTTGTGAGTTGAAATGTCCATCGGTTATCTGTCATTCTTGCAACATGACCTGACCATTGCCATTTAAGTTTTCTAATAGATTCTATGATGTCTCAGACTCCCGTTTTCTTCCTGATATACTGTGCTATCTTGTGATCTCTCCATGTCAGGTTAAGCATGATTCTTTCATGTGCGTGTTGTATGCTTCTCAATTTGCCGGTTTATTTTTTGGTTAGGTTCCATTTTTCAGCTCCATAAGTGACTATCGGGAGAAAACATTGGTTATATACTCTTCTTTTTAGCATTATTGGGATCGTCTTGTTTTTGAAATTTTGGCTTGCTCTGCCGAAAGCTTACTATCCTAGGGTGATTCTTTGCTTGATTTCTTCTTCTTTTGTGGGTTTCATAGAGATTGGTTGCCTTAGTTAGATGTAGTGGTCTACAGTTTAGTATTAAAGGATGGAGTATCAGACGAAACGTCGACCGAGTGGTCAAAAGCTCATTGAAATAAGGAAATAATGCGGAGATAGACATCATTCTACAGTCAGATAAGTTTAATGTACCTGTTATTGCGAGAGCCTCTGCTTGAAACCCACTGCCAGTCATGCCTGAACGGCTTCCCTCGCCGTTTGGCTCAGGACACCCAAGATACGAATGAAACTACTGTCGTGGCAGGGTGACAGTGACAGATCGATCTGCAGAACCAGATTGTATCATGGCTGAGACAGACTAAATAGATTCGCAATCAGAAACACTTAAATCTTCTGCACGTCATCATCATCATCGGTCTTTCATCGTCCGTCGTTGGACATTTGGGTCAAAAGATCAAGCTTTGCTTTCTGGCAACCGTTGAGCAAACCATGGTGAGACCGAATCACGCTAGAATGTGGGTGGGTGTTTGGATTTTGCAATAAATATCATTCAGTGATTCGTGGCAATTTCAGTTGGAGACGGGCAACTGAAGTCAGTGTCAACGTGCACATGAAAGAATAATGCTGGGCCTCACATGGAGAGGCCACAAAGCAGCACAGTACATCCGGGAAAAGACAGGAGTTAGAGACATCATAGAATCCATAAAAAATCTCAAATGGCGGTGGGCTGGCCATGTTGCAAGAATGGCAGACAATCGATGGACATCACGACTCACAACATGGATTCCCCGAGACCACATGCGCAACCGAGGCCGGTCAAATGTTAGATGGAGAGACGAGCTAGACAAGTTCAGGAAGTACTGGCTCCGTGACACCCATGATAGAGAAGTGTGGCGAATCCCGGGGAAAGTCTATGTCCAACGACGGACGCTAAAAGACTGATGATGATGATGATGATGATGATGATGATGATGACCACAACAGCAAAGAACACAGTTTTAGAATCTCTATCTGCTCGTTCAATCCAGTCCAGGCTTCGATAGTTAGTAAGTTATGGAACGCCTTTTGACCAGGAAATATATTTCAACAAAATACATTCGACACACACGCACACTCTGATATATTTTATTTGCGAACTGTTGAACCTTTGGAAATAACCTTTATCATTTACTCGTTGTATACTTCATATATACTAGCATCATTTGTATTCGTTACGACTACGGCTATGATTGACTTCGATTATAGAAGCGGCGACTAATGAAGTATTATACATGATGAAAATAAGAGTCACAAGTTTGAGAACTTATTCTATGGTCTTCCATAATTTCTCTTCGGTTAGGTCGAATGTTTGGCTGTCTGTCGGCTGTCAGAACATCAATTTTCTTCACATCAACCTTACTCATCCACTTTAAAGGATTCCCTTTCGAACAATTCCGACCCCACAAAATGCAGGGGTGAACTTTGGGTCATAACTGTAACGTTTTACTTCATCAAGCATTTTGAAACTGATATTTGTATTTTCCAGCTTCACTCTACCCAATTCTTTCCTAAGCAACCATCATCATCATCATCATCATCAGTCTTTTAACGTCTGTCGTTGGACATAGACCTTTCCCAGGATTCACCATAATTCTCTCTCATGGACATCGCGGAGCTAGTATTTCCTGAATTTGTCTTGTTCATCTCTCCATCTTGTGTTCTGTCGGCCTCAGTTTCTCATGTCAACTCTGGGGATCCATGTTGTGAGTCGTGATGTCCATCGGTTATCTTTCATTCTTGCAACATGGCCTACCCATTATCATTTTAGTTTTAGTTACCAACAATTGCCAGAGAAGCCTCTGTCTATCCCTATCTCCATTTGCACTGTTTTCTTATTCAGTCGTGGATTAACAAACGGTGTCTCTTCTTACCTCACTTAACAGCAATTAATTGTGTACATATCTATTGATGTCTCTTGTGATCCCTCATCTTCAGAATTTCATGGCTGACCATACTTTTGATTCAACTTCTTCACCAATCTTCCCTTCCACCACTAATATTCGCATCTCACGCCATGCACCGAATTACTTGTCCTTATCTTTCTTTGTTGTTGTAGTTTTTTTTCTTTCTGTACATTCATGTCATGTGATCGAACTTGTGACGAAAGAAGCCTTGTTGTGATTTGAATTGACAGAGTTGTGTGTAATGGTTGGAACCACAGCAGAAACAATTGGAAACAAAAGTGTCAAACTCTCGAAACAGACGTGGGCGTATCGCTGAATGGAAGCTCTGTACTCTTTGTGTCAGCTTCCATGCCTAGGGCAATTCGTAAAGCTGTTTTCCAATGTTAAAGCATTTCCCTCTGACAATAGTTTTTCTGAATGTTTGAATTGTTAATTCCCAAAACCACGCAATCTCTCAAAATTCCATTCAGTGAGTCTCCGTATTTGCAATCTCAACTACGGTGTCTCAACTGAGCCATATATTCAGCCACTGACTAGAAACGACAGCGCTCAAAGATAAAGTTCTGTCTTTGGCTAAAATGCTTGTTTACTAATGATGTAATCTCCTCGGGAGTTTCATCATCAGGTTTGTCGAACATGCACGAATCGATTATAAGTTTGTATGTGTTGGCACCTACTAAAATTGGAAAAATGGCTTCCCTCTTGTTATCCTCGGTTATTTCATTTGCTAAGTAATAAAATTCAAGGCGTTCTAGATAATTTGAAAATGTTTCTATCTCTTAAAGATTAAACTCATCTGCTGCGCCGACCAACGCTGGCGTGTCTACTTTTAATCAAATTTGCAAACGCCGAGAAGGAAATAGTTGGTTTTGGAAAAGGAGAAGTTTCGGCTTATCTTCAAATCGATGAGTTTAACATATAATTTGGACGGTCATTGTGTGTAATAAACTTGAGTACTTGTTTACGTACTCGTCGCCATTATATGGACCGAAGAAATCATCGCCGATCCTCTAAAGATGTTGATACTCCAATTTTAAAGCTGGTTCAAGACAGGAGAGTTCTACTTCCGCAGAATGGAAACACACAAAAAATAGAACTGGTAAACACAAAACGGTTGCAAATTCAAGAATGCAACTTACATATATGCACCAACAATTTTTGCCTCACAGAAAGAAAAAAAAACAACAGGAAAAGAAACATAAGATAGTTTAATACAACATACATTAAAAACGTAAAAAAATCTAGGTAAAATATTCCTTAGACTAATCAAGAGACACTTCCTACAGCAAACAATGGACACAAAATATCCAACAAAAACGCACTAAAAATCAACTATAGTTGCATCGAAATTATGTTACAAGTCATAGAAAATACCACAAAAATCACCAAAACTCCACAAAAACTTTTAACCTCCGCCTGTAGCTGCTGAAATGAACCCGAGTTAACATTAAACGGTAACTGCTTACAAAAATAACTTCATGTTTCAATCTACCTTAAATCCAAAGGGAAGCCAGATAAAATGTGTATTAGAGAAACCAAAGACTCTTGGAAACAAAGGAACTATGCACACAACACATCCTTTTGCAAGAAAAAAATGTGCGCTTATCACAACACTATAAACACACATATCGGATCTCAAGAAATAAACCAAAGCAGAAATAACACGGAAATTAATAGAAAAAACAGCTCCAGATTAAAGCAACACATCAAAACACTGCACACTCTACTAGGAAAAAATGCCATAATCACCTTCCACCTGAAACACAAATTGCTCAACAAAAGATCAAAGCTATTATCAAAATGCAGACATGAAAACAATTTTCTAATGCGATATCTAAAACCTCACCACGACTCTTTGGATTGAATACAGCCGTAAAGCATACATTAGTAATTCCTCTGGAAAAAATTAAAATAACAATAATGATAACAACATTTGCTGACCTCAAATGCTGCTTCTGTGACCTGCATACAGAAATGATAAACCGCCTCGTGTCTGTCTGTTCTGTTTTAACACCTGCAGAATACAAGATCAGACATTACGGAATAGGTCAATGTCCAAATTGGATTATCTGCAAGCATTACAGAATACCAGCAGATAATAACCAGTATAAACATCAACCAGACCCAGTAACAGAAGAATATAATGCCACAATACTATGGATACTATCAAGGACCACCATAAAATAATTTGCCTTTTAATTGACATGAGTATGCCCCCTGGAGTGAATGAGCTTGTGGACCTTGAAATTTGAAGACGGAAGATTCAGCACTAGAAAGCCAAAACTGTCTTCGTCATTGTCAGTGGAATAAGAATGATAAAAAAGGCACTGAAAATCATGTCGCCAAAATCCCTGACGACCCTTCTCTCCGTGAAAATAGTGCTGACAGGCAGTGCCCGTATATTGAAAAGAGCATTTTCATCACTATATACTAATGTACAGTGCAACGTACAAAGAATTGTACATCATTTCAACCTTCTTTTCCCTTAAGTTGTTGGTAACGACCTGGTAATAGATTTTAAAGAATAGAGATAATAATAATAATAATAATAATAATAATAATAATAATAATAATAATAATAATAATAATAATAATGATTGTAGTATCAGTAATAGTAGGCGCACTTGGAACTGTCCCAAAGACACTGGGGTGAGATTGGAGGGACTCGTGATTAAAGGAAGTATTGAAACTGTACAGACCGCAGCACTGCTAGGAGCTGCACTGATACTGAGGAAAGTGCTAGAAATATGATCTACGACCCTAACTGTTAGCAGTGGCCTAACAGAGGATGAAAAACCACATAACTAGTGAATGTAGTCGACCAGCCCAGAAGGAGTGTAAACACAGACACAATAGAGTAGTAATATTGATACACTGGGAACTGAGGGAACAAATGGGATTTAATCATAGAGGAATGTGGTACCAAGGCAAACTGGAGACTGTCCTGGAGAATGGAAACCACAAATTAATTTAGGACTTTGACATCCAAACGGACCACCTAATTCAAGCAAGAAGACCGAACCTGTTGATCGTAGATGAGGAGAGGAAAACATGTCAAATAATAGACGTGGCCGTGCTATAAAGAGGAAAGAGAGTAAAAAACTGGAAAAATTAACAAGATTTGGCAAGAGAACTGAAGACGGTGTGGAACATGAAAGTCGGGGTAGTACCTGTAATAATAGGTGCATTCGGAAATGTCCCAAAGACACTGAGGGCGAGATTGGAGGAACTCGTGATTAAAGGAAGTATTGAAACTGTACAGACCACAGCACTGCTAGGAACTGCATGGATACTGCGGAAAGTGTTAGAAATATAAGATCTACGACCCTAACTTTTAGCAGTGGCGTAACAGAGGAGGAGGGAGAAAAAACAACACCCAAATGGTAGTAGAGGTGTGAACCATAGCACTGGTGTGATAGGTGAGGGAGAGATGAGATGTGGGCTGAAGACCCGAGGAGACTTACTGTCACACAGCCTTCAGCGATGACCACCGAGCAACTGATGTGAAACTATAAACCACAGTATTGCTGTGGACTCTGAGAGTGTGGAGAGAAGGGCTGGAGACTTGACGAGACTTACAGTCACCTCAACTTCCAGCGGTAACCTCCAGGCAGCCGGTGTGAAATTAATAATAATAATAATAATAATAATAATAATAATAATAATAATAATAATATGACCCGTCCGCACCCCGGGTCGGTCTCTGCTACCCTTCGCCTGTTGGCGAAGTTCGACGCTGGTCAGGCTGTAGTTGACTGGTCGCCGCGAACTCTGCTTTAATTTGTTCCTACCTCACCCACGTTGTGTTCAGATCCGAGAGCAGCTGTCAACTGAAGATTCCGCGGCGTCGGAACAAAGACCATCAAAGGCGTCACAAATTGAAAAGGAACAATCGACACGGGGCATATGATATGCAACAAGATTTATGTCAGTATTATTACCGGATGACTGGTCGAAGTATACGCCGATGCAGGTGATGACACTATGGAAGAATGATTGAGTTTGTCTTTCGAGTTATCTACTTGATGTCTCTTGGTATGTCTGTTTGTATAGCTTCAACAAAGTTCTGGAGTCAAAACCTCAAGTCCTTTATGATATCCACAGGATGTTTCTTAGTATATCTATCTGTATAGCTTCACCAAAGTTTTAGTCTGCTGGGGTCTGGGCTATTCGTGGTGACGAGGAACGTAGGGAACTCTGCAGTATCCCAGCGGCTTCCCTTCTGCTGCTACTAAAAAATAGCTGGCTTATATGATGGTTAGCTCCCTTTGTGCGTAGGGCCGATGGCTGAAGGGTTTATGATTGATTTTTCCCTTTCAGCAGGTAAATCTTGAAATTGTGCTGACTTTAGTAATTTTCCTTCCACCCTCACCAAATTTGGGAATCCATAATTTTTTCTCAGAAATATGTGTAGGCAATAGGCTGGGCCAAATCCCCTGGCAATCAATTTACCTGCCCAGAAACTAAAATGATCAATCCCTCTACAACTCGGGGATTCATAAGCCTCTCTTAGAATTACGATTGATCATACATCTGTATTCCGCCCAAGCCTTGCTCGTTCAACCCTTTTTAGTACCTTACTCCCGGATTCAATATTAATTGCTTTACAGTTTAGATTTTTATCTGTTCCCAAACCAAGTCTGGTTTCTCTCGAAAAACCCCATATTTAACCGTTCTGGTTCGTAAAGTACACTCAACCTGGCAATGTTATCTTAGTTTCCACGTTCAGATTTTTCTGATCAACCATTCATTTCCATGGTGTCACAATTACGATAAATAACTTGAAAACCATAACCCTCCCGAAAATGATTTAAGAATAATCAAACACCCGAAAATCAATTCAGCAGTCATTAGTCCTAAATCTAAAATTACTAAACTTTTTTCAAAAAAGCCACCTTTAAAAAACAAAACAAAAAACATGACATTATCTTATAAATTGAAAAAATATCATAAACAATACAAATATCAATAAACGAGAAACAAAAAATTATTTTACTTGAAACGTTTCATGTACCAACCCCCACGTACATGATTTTGAACTCCCTATGAATAAAGAGTACCTTAACATGAGTAGTTGGCAGTCTGACGATTGTACTGGCATGAAACTCGGAGTCACCACGAAGCACAATAAATTTTGAACTCAAGAATATAGCCAAACACCACAATGTGTTGAGGGGAAACTTAACATAATTGATTTTCCAAGCGAAAAAATTGTTTTTGAATAAAAACAAAAGCAAATTAATACTAGATGCAGGCACAAAATGAAATTTTTACAAAAATATTTACTTTTATCTACATATTTTTTCATAAATATTTAATTTTGTATAATAATCGATAAACAAAACTATAAAAAAAGTTCCAACTTGCATGAACATAACATTTTATACACGTTACATAATAAATATTAGAACACATCTAACCACGAATCGATAAATCTAACAATTTACAAAATTAAATACCACCAGTATTTTCCAGACAATTTTTTGATAACTGTAACACAATTTTTTTAAGTTTGAGTCTAGAATGCTGAACATAATATGAAAAATGAATTCAAATCCATAACGCTGAAATAATTTAATGTACAAAACCTGGGTATATATGAGATCATGTATTGATTTTTATCAGGACCAACTTGGAAATCTGAGAGAGACGTGAAATAAATATGTAAGTATTCATTATACTAGTTCCATATTATTTGGAATATTGAGCTTTCATTATCAACACAACTTCATATCATTGTTACCAGAATATATATATATATATATATATATATATATATATATATATATATATATATATATATATATATATATATATATATATTGTATATTGTATATCTAGGTAACCTCATTTTTTTGCAAGTATAAATACGATTGTATCTACACGTGTGTGAAAAGTTTCAGTTATAGGTGGTTCCTATAGTGCGTGAAGGAGAATATTGATGTAGTCGGACTTCTCTGTTGTGACGAGACTGTGTGTTAAAGGAGGACAAAGGATTTTGTCTCCACGTTTTTAGTTTTTCCCACCGCGTGTCGACGTCAATGGAAATGTTGAAGGAGGAAGGTGGACGATAGTTGCCATGACAAAATGGAGAACATGCGCGCCAAGTGTGAGTATGGACGCGGAGATTGAACAGAATTTGTAATTGTGATAACGACACATACAAACGTCTAGACAAATATAAAACTTACATCTAGTAAAGGGACATTTAAATCAGTGTGAGAACACGTGTGTTCATAGCTTTTGTAGTGAGTAGATGGAGGAAGTGACGTTTTCTATATTCAGCTAAATTTAGGGTTTCTTAGCTAAAGCCAATACTCATTCATGTTCGTACTTTATCTTAACAAAAACTAAAGGGCTGCTACATAAGTTTCACTGTACAGTATCAACATTTTAATGTTGCTTGAATCTTTTATGTACCGTTGAAAATTGAAAACTGCAATGAACACATCTCTAAGACTTCAAAACTAGTGATAGTCAAAAGAAAATTAAAAAGGATAAATAATGAATTTTGGAAAATTTAAACACTCTCTTGAACAATCGATGAAAAACGCCATTAGAAAACAGGAGAAACTCTCAGAAGAATCGAACCGACAAAAAGAAGTCAGTACTGTTCAACATTCTACTTGTGGCAAAATTATTGAATCAGCACACGTAGAGGTCGCTCACCCAGCTCCTTACCTTTGCAGCAAATAAATATATTACAGATATAAGACAAAACGATACATGTTTGATAGCTTGATATTCTGGCTTCGTGAAATATAACTCACACAAATTTAATTGAAATATTTAAATCGTAGGCATATCCTGTTCAGATCAAGTACCGAAAAATATTATGGAACCACTCGATGCTGAGTAAAAATTATGGAATCACTTAGTAATTTGCACTTTGAAAGCTAATGCCAGCACAAGCCTAAATGGGAAAATTAATCTACCGTTAAGTGAGGGTACTTGGTGACCTTGAAGAACTCTCAATTGAAATGATGAGAAGGATTATAAAAACTTTTTCGAGAAGGAGATCCAACATGGAGTATAACAAAAGATGTTGGTTGTTCCGAGTCAGCCGTGTCTAAAATGGGTTGCAAGTATAAACAAAATATGAAAGTTATAAAGGTAAACGTACAGACCTAAGGAAAAGCCAAGGCATCAGAATAGAAAACTCAAAGCCTTGAAAACAAAAAACGCACAACAAGACAAATGGGCAGAAACAGTAGTCAGTGTTTGTGATAGGACTATATGAAATGAAATTTACATACAACACAACACCAACGCCTCAACAAAAGGAAAGAAGGTTTCAATAAACTAAGAGAAGCAATTATGGATGATTGGATGAAAGTGATATTCAGCGATTAATCATGACTTTGCATTGGCCAAGCCGATGATGCAACATTTTTTTGTCTGGCGCCATTCCAATGAAACATAAAGATAATTGCCTGAAGAAAACAGGTTGATTTCCGGACTCATTTATGATGTAAGATTGCAAGTCAGGGAAAGGCCAAGAGGAGATGGCAATTATTAACTCAACAGTTTATGCATTGGTGCACATAGAAATTTTGAATGTTTTTTTTCTCTTTCCATCGATAGAAAATATGTTTGGTGATGATGAAGTCATTTTCAGAGCAAAGAGTGTTAAAGCCTTCATTCAAGAATGGCATATCAACTCAAAGATATGGCCAGTAAACAGCCTGGATCCGACTGAAAATTTATGGTGGAATTTTTTTCAAAAAAGGATCATAACAAGACTCTATCCTGCAAAGCTAATCTCTTAATCACTACTCAAAAAAGTTTGACGGAGAATATCATATTCTATTTGTGTGGTCTGTGCCTTAAAGAATTCATCATCTGAGATCAAGGATGAGCAAGAAAGTAAGAATCATAATTTTTTGTTGATGATTCCATAATGTTTCCATCATTTGATCTGGGAAAAAAAGATGCCATTGATTTCAATATCTTAATTCAATTTGTTTGAGTTCTGTTTCATGGAGCAAGAATATCAAGCTCTTAAACACAAATTGTTTTGTGTCATATTTGTGGTTGATATGAACCCCAAATATTCTCGAGAGTCAGAGAAATTATCCGTTAAACTTAATCGCAGAAAGAATATATGCGTCCACATCTTTTCATTTTCCATCATCATCCCCCCCCCCCCCAAAAAAAAACAATATCATTTCATGGAAGGATAACATACTGAAGTAGGATCTTTTAAATTCTCATAAATGATCAAATCTTGTATCAATCAAGTAACAAGAGTCCGGGGATTTTTGAAATCCTTAAATTTTGCCAAAACCGAAATGTTTATGTAATGTTAGTATGATTTACCAAATATCAACAATTTTGATCAAGCTTCTCTGTCAAAATTTTCTAATAAACCCCATCATAACCCCCTTTTTCACTAGCTCAAAAAGATTTTTGCGAAACCTCTTGGTTTGCGCAAACCCTGGTTTGTAACCACTGACACACACACACACACACACACACACACACACACACACATGTATATATATATATATATATATATATATATATATATATATATATATATATATATATTCTAGAAAGCTTTTAGCTTTAAACACTCAATATATCTAATAAAAATTAATTTATGTCATTTCAGTCAATTATTTTCAAATATCTGTTAATGCAATTTATGCAAGCTTTCCAATGGGTTTTATGCTTTACACAGAATTGAATATTATGGTACTATTTGTGAATTTTCCTTGTTGAAATCATCAGCAGTTTACTATGTAACTGCTCTAGGGGTTTAATAACAGTTTTATCAACATAACTCCCAAGCAGCATTGATCAAAATTCACCTCCTCTCAAGTAATGATTTTTGAATTTATCTTTGTTTTATCATTTTCATGATCGTGCCCTAATACTTGTATCTTATATAGGGTATTATCGTATTCTATTGAATATGGGTGTTATCTTATTCTACACATAATTTACTTTTTTGAAACAAAGGACTCACTTTCGTAGGAGACTCAAATGTATTAGACGATGAGGGATCATTAAGTAAAACAACAGATATCACCTGCGGTTTGTGTCACTTCCATTGAGTGCTGACCCATGCAAATATTAAATCCGTTATGATCTGACCTCGAATTGCATACAAACCAACTTATATCTTTAAGAATACTTCGAAAAAAAAATCTTCAAGTCTATTTTCTATCAATATATTCAACTGAAGAATTTGGCAACATACGTATAAATATATATAATCAGATTGGACAGGTTATGTCCGACAGAATGTGTTAATTGTAAAGACATTTTTATTAAGGAACACATTTGGCACCGGTATTAACCAGTAGCAAATCGAACAGCCGACAACGTAAATGGATTTTTTAAAAAAAAAGAAAGTCGATTTGCTACCGGTGCCGGACGAAATATGTTTCTTAAATAAAAATGTCTATACAATTATCATATGCATAAACACGCACATATATATATATATATATATATATATATATATATATATATATATATATATATATGCATGTATACATATATACGTATTGTGTCTTGTATACACTGTATCATATATCTATGTATTATATCATGTATGTATACATGCAGTACCTATAATTGTCTGTAAATAGTATTTGGTAACTCTGAAAAACATTTTCTTTTATATTGAATGATTCTACTAGACACGGCTACACACGCACAGTTTCATTATACATACATGTGTGCGTGTCTGTATGAGTGTGATAAATGAAGTTAGAATTAGGAACTGTTTACTTTGGTCTGTGATGGGTGGGAGCTTATATTTTTGTTTAATTTTCAAGTCTTTGAATTAACTTTTAGGACAACCCTATAGTGTTTGTTTAGTCACCTGGGACCCAGAATGAAAACATAACTTTCATCAAGTGCACACACACACACATATATATATATGCAAAAGATTTGTGAGTCTGTACACACGTAAATATTATTGCGTATATACTTTAAACATACACACTTATCCATATATACATATGCATGTCTGTATACTGTAAGACTGTGCTCTTGAATCGAGTCTCTTGTAGAGAAAATCAAATTTTTGTGTGTTTTGTATGTATATACGTAGGCACATCAATAAATCCGCATCAAAATGATAAAAACGTTCATTTTACTCGGTAAATACCTATTTTTCAACGTTTTCTCCCTCCTTGTCAATGCACTTCATTCAGTGGTGAATTATAATATCATAAATCTGACATTATACTGACGAAATTTCTGATCGAAATCCCACTAATACGGGTCAGGCTGCAGGCTACAGATCTCACACACACACACACACACACAAACACACACACACACACACACACATATATATATATATATATATATATATATATATATATATATATATATCCTTGAAAGCTTTACATCTTTAAACTCTAAACATTAAGAAACTTTTTCAATAGATTTTTTTAGTGCCACTCCATCCACCCATTTCCCAATATCTGTCAATGCAATTTTTGTAGTCTTCAAAAGTGTTTTTTTCTCTTTTCCCTTATACTTTGTTATTATTGTACAATGTGTAAATCATATCGTATTGGGATCATCAGCTGTCTACCATGTAAGAGTTTCGGGGATTTCAAAAACAAAACTGATATATAAACATAACAACCCAGCGATGTTGACCAACCCCCCCCCTTTACTATGTAGATTTTGCCATACATGTAGTTTTTCATTTTATATAAGATTTTATGTACATTGTATATTGATATTATTTTATACTACATATTTATTTTCTGAAAAAAGGTTCACTTACGTAGGTTACCCTGAAAACGTTTTTAACTATGAGGGATCAGTAAGTATAACAGACATGACTCGTCTTTGGTGTCATTCCTATTGAGTGTTCACCTATGTGAATATTATATCCGTTGTGTTGGTTTTAATTTCTGACTGCATGCAAACCAACCTATGGTATCATCTTTAAAAACACTTATTACACAGGATGAACTTCTTTGAGTCGATTCTTTACCAACGTATCCAACCGAAGAATTAGTCAATTATTTTCCACTAACCTTAAAGTTCATTTTTCCACGTCGTATCTCTCTCTCTCTCTCTCTCTCTCTCTATATATATATATATATATATATATATATATATATATATATATATATATATACTAGCAGATAATCCTAATGTTTCCTGGTGTCACCCGAGGGAAATATGTTCTTCAATACGTTCTTTCACACCACAATAAATGAAGAAAAGATTGTTAACCTCGAGTGTTTATTCTTTACTTCTGATTCGCACTGTTTACTCGCTGTCGTAGATTGATGGCCTGAGTCATGTTGTGATGAGAGAAGGTCAAGATTCATTTTACCGGTGAAAGCTGGCAGCCGTATTAGAAAATTTTCCGAATAATTTCTTTCATGTTTTCAATCGATAAGAACTCTATGACCTTTCGAAAAGTACCAGTCTTGACAAAAAAAAGAATCCTTTGGAGTTTTTATTTGGGGTTGGGTGCAGAGTCCTGTGTATGATGTAACTATCATGCTTAACTGGACCCTTATTTTCCTTTTGCCGTAAGACCGTCTGTCGGAGGGAATTACGGCTTTGAAGCACTTCCAGTTGAGCATCAAGATTAAAACGTAAATAGCACCAGAAATTTCTTCAGAAAAAAGATCGATACAGCTTTCAGTTTCTACTGGTAAAACGAACCTTAAAACAAAACGTTAAATGATTTGGATGTGGGTAAATAGTGATAATAAAATCAATAGAATAATTTCCAATACTTCATCTAATGAAAAAAAAATATCGAAAGCATTACCATCGAATCGCCGAGGCCCAACAATGGTTCATCCGACAGACTAGCTTTGCTTTTGCGTGTATGTGTGTGTGTTTGCAGGCACATCAGGTAACATTTTAAGGGCTACAACCTTGAAGATTCGCATGAGAACACCACTAAGCACCATCTAAATACAATTTTTTTGAGTTTTTTTCTTTGTCTCTACGGGCGTTTTGGACCAACAAAGCCCAATTCTTGTGCTGGTACTTTTTTTAAAGATAATTTTAGATAGAATATATTTTTCAGATAATTTTTGATAAAATACTATTTTTGATAATTTCGTGGATGATTAGTGCACGCGCGGGCTACGGTGATTCATTCATGCGAGGTTTTAGTTTTTTTATTGTATGAGATCTTTATGCCATTCACAAGACTGACAATTGGAAAAATTCCGATAGAAAGACTATTTGTTTCTAATGTTAAAAATAACTTCAGGTGACCTCGGTCAACATCACATTGACAGTGGCACAGGTTGATCTTTTGTGAGTCTTCCTGTCAATTATTAGGTGAGTAGACCTTGTAGTTTTAGCGTGAAAAGGACCAACAAATAAACAATCATATATATATATGTGTGTGTGTGCTTGTGAATGTGCGTGTATGTGTGTGCGCATGCATGTATTTTAGCGGGTAATTTTGACAGGATGATGTTAATAATTGACAATATGGATATGAAATGATTGAGACTACTTTGATAAATCTCAAAAGCTCATCAAATGTCCATTATATCAAGGCTTCATCAGAGAGGAGAGGAAAATGAACGAAGTAAACCAGAACTTGATACAGGTGGAAAAAACCGGATGCTGCTGTCCTGGTTGTGGTCGTGGTCAGAGATCAAGAAATGGGCCATTAGTGGCCATTATCAGTGTGTTTCAATGTATTAAATGTGTATGCAGGTTTAAGCTGTTGGTGTTTGCGAGGGTCATATCATGGTTTTGTTATCTCTGTTTATAGTTATTTGGTATGTGCATGTTGTGTGCGGCTGTGGTTAACTATGGCGAGTGTGTAGCTGTGGGAAGTTATGGTGTACAAGTGCATGGTAACAGTAGGGAGGGACTTTGATGGGAAAATGGAATGATGTGTTAGAGGGTCAGTAATGTTTGTATATATGATAATAAGTTTTGGAGATATCTGTGAGATGTTTTCCCAACTTCGTATATAGTGTCCCCCATTCCAATTGACTGTAATTCTATGTTGTTTCAGAAATAATTTGGTCAAAGCCAGTGCAGTGTGGAAAAGGCCAGGACGTGAGAGCATGGTGTTGCACACCAAAACGAGGCTGGGCCCTGTTCACTTACGTTTTCGACTTCATGTTAATTCCTGGTAAGTCTAACCTTCCTCAAGTCGAAATTATGTCCTCATCCATTAAAATGGTTGAAGAAGGCGTTTGTTACGATCTAGCATCAGGGCTCTTCGATGTTCGCATAGCATTTTGGATTGAAACACAATGATAACAGCCACTAATGGCCCCTTTTCTCCCAAAATGAGGCTGGACCCTTCACGTATCATAATCAGTTTATGTATTCTAACCATATAGGGGTATAATAGTGTGTGATTTTATAACAAATTTTCCATTGCATTTTCTTGGTTCCATTTACATCAAGCATGTGAGAGCTTCGAATTTTCTAATAAATAAAGCAGACAACAGAAATAGACTACCTTTGTTTGTATTTTTGTTACAATACGGAATAACAAGTTTATAAAAAAAACTGAGTTGAGATTCGGTTTTGCCAACCAGAGTATTTATTTTAGGAAAATGTATTACTTTTTTCCACTATGAATTGAATAGGTAAAAATATTGTTTATTTTATTAAAGATATTATCTTACTTATCTTATTCTAGTTCATCGAGATCACGCTCGCGTCTTGCATGGAATTGTTGTGAGCTTCTCTTTTCTTCCTCCAAACGTTATTCTCGTCTTTCAAAGTATTATTCACGAGAGTTGGACTAATCACAAATGCAAATAATAGATAGTTCTACTATTATTAATTCCGACTTGTTTTTACCTAACTTTCAAACTATCAACATAGGTTTCTTTAGTCCTTAAGTTCGTCTTGCTGGATGGCTGGCCATATGACCATCTATCACGCGTACAGGCCGCATCAATCTTTTCTAGAAAAAATTTTTTATCCCCCCCCCCCGAATACGTTTTCAGTGAGGGGCGTATTCAATTGAAATATATTCAGACTTATTTTGGTGATCACTGCTCAACAAAAGGCGAGGGAAGAAACTTATTCACTGACCACCACACATTCTTTTCTGAATTTTTAATTGATCATCCCCAATGCTGCCAAAAGACATTGACTGCATGACGGTTTCTATTGACCGGCCAAGTTGTAAAGGACGTACTACAATTGACTGATTCGCCTCTAATTTTTCTGGGAGTGAACGCATTGCCTGTTCTGGATCTTCTTCGTTGGCAGAGCTAAAAATGAAAAAAGAAAGAAGAAAGGAAAAGAAACGCTGATCTAAATCGGCAACAACGAGAAATGCGCAAAAAGATGTTTATTTAATATCTCACAAATGAAATAACCGATGACACCAGGCATAAGTCAACTATCCCTCGGTATCCGGCAGCTTGAAGAAAACATCTGCGCGGGAACTTGATCGTTGTCATTGGCAACAGTTATGGAAGAACGAAAGAAGAGCCTCTCTTTGGGAGGCAAAAAATGGTGGCCTTGTGGATTACCGTATTTCTTTTTAGACATAATTACAGTTTATCCTGGTTTTATGATTTCTTTTAAAACTAGGGACGAAAAGAAGGATAGCTACGGCATCATGCAGAAATCGTTCCCAAGATGTCATAGTCTAAGGTGTTCGGATACCTTAAATAAATCATTGTCATAAAAAAACAACAACAAAATAAGACGAAAGAAATACTAGTCGATTATTTGTTGTAAGAATGTTTCATCTAAGAAATTTCGGACAACTTAAGGTCATTACATCCTATTACTACTTGTCCAGTTGGAAAAGTAGGTCCAAAGGCACCTCCTGGATTTTTTTCGCCACCTGTTTTTTTTTCTTATTCCTTGAGGTGTCTAATTCATGATTTTGCCTGTCTTCACGCTAATATCAGGTTTATCTAGAATGTTCAGAAATCAAATGATATGTTTTTTTCTCATACATAAACTAGATATCAACCGTGTGTACCTTAATCTGTTCTCTATCTTTTGAGTGCCTATTTCAGATTCTGCCTGAAATGATATTCCACTGTGTTCATTTTAACCCTTATATTGCACCTATTGCGAACCCGAACACGGTCTCCGAATACATAGAAAATTACATGGTTATTAAAGCAAACAACGTACTGACACAAGTGAATATATTTTCCCGCACAATCTTGGGCTGAGGAATTCAATAAAACGGTTATTAATAAAATTCAAACACATCTTGACAACCTGAACAAAAGAAGCAACAAAAAAAAAATGCTGATAAATTCGATACGTGTTAATACATACATTAGATATCAAGTGTCTGTCCAGCTTTCTTCTCTGTTGGCACAGTATCTAAGTCTAAACCATTAATTACATTTATTGTGCCTTTGATTAATCATTAATCACCGTTACTAAAGAGGTTGTCAAAGTTTATCTCTCCAACCTCCATATTCCCCCCACTCCTCACCATGCTCTTACTCTTTATCCTCATCATTCATTGTCTGAGTTTTTTTTCCTGTGTCATCGGCCTCCTTCTCGGGAGCTTCTTACTCTTCTGCTCCCTGGGTCAGTACCTCGACGAGAGGAGGAGGGCGGATTAGCCCCACCGTCCAGTCCTTCGTCCACCACCTCCTCCTTGATTATAGGGTTAAGGGCATACGTGAGTAATCATAGGCCTGAGGGCCAGATTTGGACGGTGCTAACATTTTTTTTGTGGCCCGCTGCCATACTAGGCATTCATCTAAAATCTTATATAAATTTTTTTCTTCATGATTTATATTCTTAAGATTTACAATGTTTTGGCTTTACAAATCAATAATAATTTTGATTAGTGCGTTTGTCTAAAATAGAAATTGATAAGGCTTTTTGTCATACGATCGACATCTTTGAAGTGAATGTGTGGACCGAATAAAGATGGAAAATATTTATGTTGACCACTAAATGAAAATGGTTGTCCATGCCTGGTTTAGGGCCTCTTGGAAATTAGTCGGTCTGCTCTCTTGAAACAGGCGACTTTAAAATTAGATCGCTTTACGCGTTGGATGATACCGACCTTGATTTGGAGTAGGCGTTCGAGTCTTGCTTTGGAGTTCGAGTCCTTGATTTTGTCAACATCCACCATTTTTTGCAGCATCTTGACCCGAACATGGTCATACATAACGCCCGTTAGGGACCCCATTTCCTGTTGGAGTTCTGCTGTCATCAGCCACAAATCGCAAAGCTGACTGGAAATCTTTTCCAATTTAAAATTCTTCTGAAGCTTCTTGAAGAGATTGACTATTCCCTTGCATCTAAAGGTGTCGGTACAGTCTTTCCCATAGAAGAAATAGTACCCAAGCAGTGTGCTGCAGTACCCTCGTAGGACCCAGCAACTCAGCTAGTTCAGACACGTTTAGTGGCTTGCGATGCCCGTAGTCGAAATATGTGGAAGATTGATCCCGCTGGTTTGGTAGAGGTGAGCCAAGTGAAAAGTGACTCAACTGATCCACTAATTGCTATAACATGCTTTAAATACCCGGAGAGAAGAAAAAACTCTAAAAAGTTGACATTGCTTCACTCGCTTATTTCATTACAGCTCTTTTGGTAGCAAGGGCAGAACAGGATCGCCTTCCAGCTTCTAGTCCCAGAAACTAGCTATGACTATTAACCTCAAAAAGCTCATGTTACCTCTCTCGCCTGTTCATTATGCACTTTGCTCTTCCGTTAGCTTCTTTGCCTTCACTATCCATGATGAAGTGGTGACCAGCCCCAAATATGCTTCCTCCGTACAGGATAACAAAGCTCGAGAATTGCAAGATGTCAGTGTTGTTTGGACTAAATGTCCAATGAACTCATCTTAACCAATGGCCAAAATAATTGACAGACGATTAGGCTAATATTTTCGAGCCTGGAGACTGTCTCGTCATTCTCCAAGACCTTGGGAAACAGATTACATAGTTGATTCTTGTTTATCTCATTACCGAGGAAGGCCTTGAAGTCACAGGGCTTGCAAGTGGGGACAATCAATGATGTAATTCTCGATTAAGTCACGCCTGGACTTTGAGTCAAGTGGTTAGAAATTCGCGAAGAAGATAAATTGATGCTTGGCAATCATTTGATCCAAGAGCTGCATTCAGATCTCTCCACTGGTTGGTAGGAGGTTGGTCATTATGGGGAGAAGGGCCTTGCTAAACTATATAAAACACGTATCCCTGGGGTCGGTCACTTGCTCATCCCTGCCCTGGATGTCTTTTTTCTCATGATGACCAACTTCCCACCAACCAGTGGAGAAATATGCATTAGTTCAGTCTGGGGAAAAGGCAAAATAATAAAATGAAGACTTCAAAGAGTAAGGCAAACTCGTTAGACGTGTTTATTAGATACAAATATTTAATGATCAAACAAGAAAAATCTATTGATTTTGTTAATTCTATAACATTAATTCGTATAAATACTGGAATATCGATCATGTTTTCATAAACATTATTCATACACAAGCACACCACCGATTAACCAACGACTAATGATCTGTAATAAAAGACTTCGAAATAGAGAAACACGCTAATTGGACATTCACAATTTTTCTGTATCCAAGCAAAAAGGAATTTTTATACATTCATATTGTGAAAAGATTTCTGAATTCAATTAGGATTTCTGTCTGAATTTTTTAGATGAGGGATCGTCAATATGTATAGATTCTTCCCAGACTCTTGGTCTCTTGTTGGTTAATTTTTGAACAAAACGTTTCGGCCGTTAAAGAGAATGCTTCTGACGCACCAGTTTGGGATATCGACTTAATTAGGACACCAAGATGAACAGCAACATAATTATGACTTAAGGATCTCTCCCACTCGAAAACAGACAGCCGATTGAGGACATTCTGACGCTACGCTTTAATGACCCCCCCCCCTCGTCTCAGCATACTGAAATCTTCCAATTTACGACACCCGATTAAATAAGGCCGTAGGGAACACGGCTGAAACGTTGTGTTCAAAAGATAGACCAAGATGAAGACAATAGTCCTAAAAAATCTGTACGTATCAATTGTGACTATTCTCATGATTCGTTTTTTCTGTGTTTTATTTTTTAAGATCCCTTCATGTCAGTCAGGAAAAATACATAAACTTTTTTCTCATTCTCAATTTCTTTGTGGAATTGCGACACTTGAAGTCGGCGTGAAATCAGTTGTAGATATCTCTTTGAAAAAAAAAACCTCATTAAAAATGTCATGAAAAACAATTTCCGAATTGTAGGATCGTATTTCTCAGGTAATATTACGGGCAACTCATCCCTTTTTATAGTGCAAAATGTTTCAAGAAACATCTTCCACTGAATCTAAAAGAAAAAAAAAACAACTTACACAAATGTTTCAGTTAGTAATGAAAAAAATTGTAATGGTATTAAAGAAACATATACACAATTACAATACTTGTAGTTAGAAACCAAACAATACCAATTTTGGCAAAATACCAACAGAAAAAAGTAGAATGATTTAGGTAATATAGGTACATCGCAGTCTAATATAGGTACATCGCAGAGAAAAAAAGATTTATGGATTGTATCAAACATTGGGATCACGTCAATGTCATTGCCGTCTAGAGTGGCCATTTTTACGTGATCCACTCATTTTAAAATTAAACATAACCTTTAAACCAGTCTAAGGGAGAGAAAGGCTTTATTTTGTTGACAAAGTTGAAGAAGATATTGTTCATGAATACAAAAATGTTTGTATCCAATTCAATGTTCCATCAAACTTGTTACATTTAGCTTAAAAGGCAATTTTGTGGTAACCAGTGACCAACAGGCAACAGGTCTTCACAAGCAGAGAGATGATGGTGACTTTGAACATGTTATCAGCCATGGGTTACGATTTGAAATGTGGATTCTCTCACGTAGGTTTTGGCAATCGAATATCCCTTAAACCAGGTGGAAAGATGTTCAAGTAATTATTTACAGTGTTTGTTTGCAGAAATTCTCGAAAATACATGCCTCTACAAACATGAACTTAACAAAAAAACTTGACCCTGTGTTGAATAATAATTGTGAGGTATGAAATAATCATGAAATCGTCTTTGAAAATTACGTCAATCATGAAGCTATGAGGATTTTAGAATGTTTTCATTTCCATTTTCTTTTGCAAATGGTCAATTCTCGCAATACTGCAGTTATTTGCAGTAATTATCCCCTTCAAATTCTTCTACATGAAATTAATCAAAATTAACCAATTATCGAAATATAAGACGTGTCTGAATTAAAGCTGAATCAGTGAATATAAAAGCTATAATTTTCATGTAAACATGTAATTTTACGACTCTCTCTCTCCCCTTCCCCCACTCTCTCTCCCCCTCTCCCCCCCCGTCTCTCTCTATTTGCAGTAGCACCCCCTTCAATTTTTTTATACAGGAAAAGATAATTAAAATCCAATATTTAATAAAGCGTAAGATTTAAAAAAAAATTGAATTAGCAAATATAAAAACTATAATTTTCATGCGAGTACATCTCTCTCTCTCTCTCTCTCTCTCTCTCTCTCTCTCTCTCTCTCTCTCTCTCTCTCTCTCTCTCGTTATATTCGTATATTGAAAATTACAAAATGTCTGGAACAGGATGTGGTAAGTAAGAATCTCCGGTGACCAAAATGTTTGCACGTTTTTCAATGTTCTCAATGTTGTTTTTTCTAATCAGTTAAAAAAAACCTTCAAAAGGCAGCCATTTCACACATCATTTAGTACCAGATAAACCCCAAAAGAGAATCCCTTAAGTAGTAGCAAGTGAAATCAACTTGTTGACCGAAAAGTTGATTGTTAATGCTCGTCTTCTGTACATATTTGAAAGAGGATCAAAAAGAACAGAACCAGCTCTTAGAATCTGTACAGTGTTGAGTGAAGGTGAAGATAGTGATCTTGATGCTCAAAGGTGGCTCAGGCCGATTCCAATTGGGAACGAATCATTCAACGATGCATCTCTCAATGAACGGTCGGTAAGCATTGATGATGGTGATGGATTGTGTTGAATATAATCCACTTAGAACAATTCAAGACAATGCGTGACAATTTCTTACTCACATAGTGTGAGATAAATTGGACAGCCTCGTTTTGAATCATTGCTTCAACCATCATGTCAATATGTCACCTTCAGAAAATTCATTTTTGTTTTTCATTTCTTACGAGCCCAGGCGAATAGGAAAAATGAAACAGCGATCATTCAAAGCCATAGAAAAAACTATATAATATTCTTAGCTTTAAAATCATTTGAGGCCACTACAAAAATGAGACTTATGCCCTATTTTTCGATACCGGATTCTATTATTTTCTAATCAAGGATAGATAAGGAAAATAAAAAATGTATATGACGTCGTATATTCAATAAAGTCGGTGGGACAGATCAAATGGAACTGCGGGTCGGATCTGGCCCACGGGCCGTAGTTCGCTGACCCATACTCCAGATAATCTGATGCGTATTATGAGACTTTATAACAGGGGTCCCGAAATTTTTTAGATCATTGACCCCTTTCGTGAAATCTTTGTTCCCTCATCGACCCCAGGTAGGTCTGCCCAGAGGAATTTATCAAGCGTACAAATCCATATCTTAAAACGTACAAAATCTTTTTAAAAAAAACATACCAAATCCATAGTGTATTATCATGAATCGAAATTGGTAGATTCACCGGAAATCAACAGTAAAAATTAATTTAAATAAAAATGCATGTCAAAACATGTAAAACGTGCCAAACATTCAATAGACCCTTCCCGGCGTCTATAATCCTTTTCTCGACCCCCAGGGCATTAATCGACCCCTTAGATAGTCCCATCGACCTACAGGGGTCGATATCAACCACTTTGGCGCCCCCCGCTTTATTAGGAAGAGATACTCAAATTGGAGCTTCAGAATTATCCTGCGTCAAAGGTAAAAGAGTTATACCCTAAGAATTCAAATGCTTATATCTCGTTGACAAAAGATGTCTAAACTCAAAGGGAATTATGTTCCTGGATTATTTTTTTTCTGTTTTGCTTCTGATTTTTCACGTGTCAGTGAAAGAAAAACGTGCAAATTATTTTTTGGTCACCAAACATATACTAGTGACATGAGTATATATATATATATATATATATATATATATATATATATATATATATATATATATCAATGCTCTTCCAAGATAGGAAAAGAGCACACTAGTGGATGGGGAATATCTGCATGGATAAATATGTCGCTTAAAATTCAACCTAACTGACCATCCAGTTCCATGGGGTAGAGAGGGATGCATGGGTCTGAAATTAAGGTTTCGATCCCACCTCGTGGTACTGGATGGGATAATGGATAGTCTATAGCCACACTGAAGAATTGTAATACAACAAAATAGCTGGCTTTGGATGACACAATATATATATATATATATATATATATATATATATATATATATATATGTGTGTGTGTGTGTGTGTGTGTGTCTCTGTGTGTTCGTGTCTACAAAGTGTTACCCAAAAGTTTACGGAATTTGAACAGCGTGCATGAACTGAATGTAGTACGGACTTATGCTGCTACCCTTTTATAAGTCTATATAAACAACACAAGAAGAGGATAGAAAGTACGTGTTAGGGTAAGTGATTGTGTTCCGTGGTCATTGTCAGAACTTTTGGGTAACATTTTATATATGAATTATAAAGTAAAATATTATACATAAATATTTAAATATATATGTAATGATGTAAGTGAGCCCTCTGTTTCAATTCAATGATGTGTTGTATAAAATAACATTCATGTACAATACATTGCGATAATGTCGTATGCATAAAAAGAAAATATATGTATTATGGAACGGCTTTACAAATAACATAGAAAGCCAAATGTAAAAAAATCAAAGCTTTAAGAGAGGTAGTGTTTGATTAACACTGCTGGGGAGCCATGTTAGAATAATTGTTTTGTTTTAAATCCCCAAAACACCGCAAACAACTGATGACCCACAAAAAAATTCACACATAGTACTATAAAATATAATACTGTGTTAAACATTAAACCCTGTGAAAATCTTATATAAATAACGTATATTTAATGAAACAATTGATTAAAAAGACAAAAATCCAAAGAAAATTATTATACATCTTTAGTGCTTCGAGCAGTAATATATATATATATATATATATATATATATATATATATATATATATATATATATATATATCAGTGTGCCCCCGTTGCCCGGTTAGTGTGACGTTTGGGTCGACTGGATCTTCGTGGTGGTGTAAGTCTTGGCCTTGAATTCGACGGTGGTCTTGAACCAGCGCCGACACTCGTCAATTCGATAGTTGATGCTGGAGATGAATGTCGTGGAGCGGCTTTCTGGGTAGACGACGATGCTCTCGTGGTACGTGGTCGGCGTCACGCGGGGCTCGCAGCGGACGGAACTGAGGTAGCGGCGCCGGCTGCAGCCGTTGTAATACGTCACAGAACCGCGGTAAATGACCGGCACGAATTTTGCCCCAAACACCATGCCTTCCTTGTAGCGTTTTGCTGCCGTTAGGTCCATGCAGACCTCGTCGCGTTTCTGCAGGCTGTTCGGCGCCGGTGACACAGACACAGAATTCCTTATACGATTTGGGATCATGTTGTACACCTTTTATTGGACAGGGGAAGCGTTTACTCGTTGTTCCCTGGCAGTTATGTAATGTACAGTCACAAGTCACAAAAGCTTTAAAAAATAGAGCGAGTCTGTCAGAATAATATTTGCTTATGAATAAATATGTCCGGTCAAATGAATGAAAGGGAGAATATTCATATAAATGTCCATTTATTTGCTCAATTCAGCTTAGTCTAGCTCAGTGTCATAAGACACCCAGTGAGGGCCGAACTCACCAGTTCTGTACGTGTATATGTATGGAATGTATTTATAATGAAAAGTGTGTGTTTCATGCAATGTATTTATAATGAAAAAAGTACGTTTTTATGTAATGTATGTATAAAATGAACAGATTATATGTCTGGCCAAGTATTGTGATTTGCGTTTTCCCCTTGGTTAGATATAGGGATAAATGTCTGGGGAATGATTTGGTAAAAGTCATAAATAACGAACTGTTTTATTTTTAATGCTCTTTGCGTCTGTCTCTCTTTTTTTTTTTTTTTTACAAGAAATCAATTAAGCTCACGGAATACTCTAGAATGGTTGACCAGTGGGTCACTCGCAATATTTGGTAAGGTATAGTCAAGGGAGGGCTGTCTCACCCAATTCTCTCGAATATTATTTATCCATGACTCGACCCTAACAGTTTTAGGAGAGTAAAAATCAATCAAAGCCAATTTTTTTCAATGTTTCAACCTAACACTTCCTGGGACTTCAAAAGCAGACTATGTTGTTGCTGATTTTCTCCTCTCTTCACATCAACATTACAGAATTGGAAATGTTATCGTTTAACAAAGTAAAATTAGAGACTGTTTCAACAATGAACTCTGACAACGATGCACAATAATCAAGTATACACAAGAGAGTAAAGCCAATTTTCAGGTATATGAAAGAATTTGATAGTATCTACATCTCAAATAGGTTTAGAACGTAACTTTTCTTTGAGTATTGTTGGGGCTCATCTGGAATAGCGCACGTATGTATATATATATATACATTAATATTCAGATGGATGAACATTCAATAAAAGTGACACGAACAACGAGCCGTGTCGGTTGTTATGCTTACTGATCCCTCACCGTTAAAAACGTTTTTGGATAACTTACGTAAGTAAACCTTCTTAAAAAAAACCCCAACAAAACAAATGATGTGTAATATAAAATAATATAAATGTACAATACGCATAAAACCTCATATAAAATGATGATGGCATAAACTATATCTTAAGAAAGGGTTGTGGTGTTTGATCAACACTGCTGGGTTTTGTTTTTAAAAATCTCCGAAACCGTTACATGATAAACAAGTGATGATCCCAACAAGAGACAATTCATACACTGAACCATAAAAACAAAGTATAAGTGAAACAGGGAAAGGAACACAGGAGAAAATTACATAAATTGCATCGACAGATATTGGGGAAATAGGTGACTGGAGGAACACAAAAAAAATCTTTTGAAAAATGTTTTTAAATGTTTAGTGTTTAAAGCTATAAAGCTTTCAAGACTTTGCATATAGTTGTTTTTTTTTTTATCTTTTATATTTTTTTATTAGGAAAATAAAATCAGCTGTTAAAAAATGAAACTAGAATCAATCTGCAGTACTCGTCTGGCTAGATTCTGCTATCAGCAACAAGTTAGATAGACAACAATAATTATAGAATTAAAGAAAACAGAATACAGTGGTCTGCTGCCGACTGCGTCATGTAGTAATTCATAAAGTTTTGAGCCCAGTAAAAGAATACCGTTCTAATCCAATGATTCTTTAAAAAAATACATCGAAAAACGTTCACAGAATTAGATATTGTTAAAAAGACACGGTTCTGAAACGTTAAAAGAAAAGGAAGGAAAACCGTGAAAGCCCTTTTCAATTCGTCTGCTGATGTTCTTCCAGTATTTCTTTACATACAATTTTGATATTTTTCACAAATCGCAAATCTTTTTAATTATAGCTTTTACAGTGTCAAGTACGTACGGGTAAAGCCGATGAAGTACCGATAAGTCAGAAAAGTGATTGTGAACGCGCAGACGTACTTCTGTTTAAAAGGAAGAGAAGTCAGTATCATGACTGAAATGTTCAGACACAAATACGTATCGTATGTTACCCGTGGATATTTTGTGTGTACATGCCAAACTCAGGGTTGTTACGCCCAGAAGCCTACTGCTATTTTAGTTAGATCGAGCGGACAGATAGCTTTTGATATAATTTTGTTATTCTCTTGTCCTCAGAGTCTCTGGTCGTTGGTATCGTCAGTACTTAGCAGCGACACACGCAAAACAAAGGTGTCGTAACAGGTCAACAGTGATAATTATCAACTTCTCGTAAGGCAACCTGGCACCATCACAAATAAACGATGAGAGGTAGCTGTGTGAGCGTTATCAGAGATACTCCTCGAAAACACAGCGTTGACGATCCCCAGCGTAACAATGAACGTTATCAAGGAATCAGTGTATCCTCTTAGTGCTGTTTATCATTTCTCTCTCTCTCTCCCCATCTTTCTCTCTCTGTGTCTCTCTCAGTATATGTGTGTACGTTTTTGCGACAGAAATAAATGGTATAATAAGAATTACTTAACGAATATCTTTTCCTTGCTTTAAAAAAAGCCCAGATATCAATAAACAATATCTTACGTATATGCAATGAAAAGCAGTAACATTACAATACCCGCCGTTTGTAGCTCTTTATCGTGTACTTTCATCGTCAATGCTTTCAAAATCAATGATTTGCCGTCAATAATATTTCTACCTTTAAAGAATCCATTAACCCTTCACTCGCTTGGGAATCGTACAGTGGATTCTCCCAGGTATAGACAGATCTTCAAAATCGATTCTTTGCGTTGGCTTAACGCTTCTTTTAGCCAATGAGCGAGCATCTATAGGTGGATCTTTCACGCTGTGTACCCTTTGCTCTCTGTCCGTTATAATCCTCGCTTGTCAGAAGAAGAACCGGACTATTTCTTTTTGATTTTCTAGATTAATCCGCTTTTGCTGGTCTGACAATCTAATTAAGATTAATTTCGCCCTTGGAGATTGATCTTGATTTGTAAAGAGAAAAAAAAAATCTACCATCTATTCGTATATGGCATATAAAATAATCATATGTTGTTATAAAGAAATGGTTTTGAAACGTTGAAAAAAAAGAAAGAACAAGCCTGATTGCTGCAGGGTAAAACTCCACTCCTACTTCTATCCCGACTTGAGATGATTACAGTAACATCTGTATCGTATTTATCAAAAATGAATTCGTAGGTATGTAAGACTTGTCAATTTAGCTCAGTCTGTAAGAGGACCGTTTTCCAATCACGATAGGGAAATGTTAATTTTATATTTAGGTTTGGTTTGACGTGACAGGGAAGACTAAGACTGTGTTCAGTTTTCTTTTTCTTTCAGTTGTGCTTTGTTTTGCCCAACCTGAGTCTGGTACAGGGCCACTTTTACAGAGCGCCGAGATCTCAAAACAGTCTTTCCGTTTCAGCTGTGCAACAAAACGATCACTTGTTCCTCCTCCATCAATTCTATTGTGTGTACGCATTTATGGATGTATCTATGTTGATACGGAGCTATGTATGTGGAGCTGAGAATGTATGTAGGTGAGTATTGAGAATGATAGGTACTGTTTTTCTCTCTTATTTTTTCTTCTCTGTGGGTATTTTTTTCTTCTTCTGTTTATTTTCAAAAGTTTTTCAGCGTCTACCCCGCCACGAGTATGTATGCAATTTACGTTTAAATGTATTTATTTTACTAAAAGCAAGATTCTCATGCATTACGATGTATGACATACGACTTACATATGTATCTTGATCGAAGTCTAATATCTATTTATCTATCTGTCAATTTCAAAGACGAACTGGGTATTTCTCCTTACCGTTTGGTTTTCTCTATCTATCTATCTCCCTCTCTCTCTCTCAAATTCTAATTTTTTATTATGTATCGTAGCTTGTTTCTATCTATCTATCTATCTATCTATCTAGTTTCTTTTGTATACTGGAACATCAATAAATGGTTTTATTGCATATCTTTTTTACGATATCGTATGTCTTCCTCTTTAACTAGCAGTGTTCACATTAAGATAACGTTGACTACATAATTCAATAAAAATATTTATCAATATTATCTATAAGCATATCTGTCTATTTCTAAATTGTCTTTTGCTGTACAATCGATAATAAGTGCAAAAGGTTACCGGGTTATCAATTCGCAAAAATTAAAGAATGTTTACGCACATATATATATATATATATATATACAATCTGTAAGTATTGATTTTTTCATATGTATGTATGTATCTTGGTATTTGGGTGTCAGTCTCTGGTACGTCTTTCTAACTTGGTTCTCATGGGGATGTGTTTATGTACTGAAGTATCTGCATATACATATATATGTATATATACAGGTATACTTATATAATCCTATACAGTGTGGGTAATTATGGGCGAACTAAGTCTGTGTTAGTGCGTGCATTTCTTTAGTTTGAAAGGAAGATATCAATATTGGTAAATTCTAAAATGAATTTCAAATTCTCTCTTCTTTTTAAGGAATTCAAGTCTTCTTTTTTTAAATCCTTTTTGGCGTAATCATTTTTTTTTTCAATTAAAGGTCAGAAATTCTGTCATGAGATTCCGTATTGATAGCAATGAATAATGTTGATTTTCTGTACACTGTCAGGGCCAGTCCGTCCATTAAACTAACCTAGTCGGTCGCCTGGGGCGCAAACGTCCGTGGGATGCACTCCAAAAGTGGAATAATTCTTTATGATACAATCGGCGGCGCGAATTTCAAATCTCGCCCAGGGTGCATAAAACTCTTGTACAAATTTCAAGTCTCGCCTAGGGGTACATGGAATCCCTGCACCGGCCTGTACATAATCCTCGGGTTAAAAGATGAATGCTAGGATCGTCAACTTTAAAGGAAATCATATGTTGGTGGAAACAAAGTTATTTTTTTTTCCAATTGATTTTTCTTTTAAATCTTTTTTTTATGTAGCAATATCCGATGTGAAAAAGTGGACTCCAAACATGTGTTTGAAACGATGAATACGTACGAGCTGGTTCCAAAGAAAAGTAGACTACCTTCCCAAGTTTTCACGCACGACAATGTCATCCGTCGCCCACGTTTTGCAGTTAGTACCATGTCCCACGTCCTATATATACTTACCCAGCAATATATATATATATATATATATATATATATATATATATATATATATATATATATATATATATATATATATATATATCACCCGTGTTTTTAAATCTTCTTTTGCATCTCCCCTTATCTATTTTCCCTCCTCTTTCTAGTTCACTTAGGGTGTGCCCGCACACAGACGTTTTAATAACAGTGTCCCAAAATGCCTCTCCAGTAAAATACCACCAGGAAGGACTCTCGTGCTACTTGATTTTGGGACATCTCCTAACTTTGATGCAGCCTATCACGTGGATGTGGGTTGGCGAATGGTTGATTAATAAAAGGCGATTGGGAGAGAGAGAGAGAGAGACAGACAGACAGACAGACAGACAGACAGAGAGAGGGGTGGGGAGATAGAGAGAACGGAAATAAGAGAAATAGAGAGAGAGAGAGGGGGAGGTGGGGCATATGAACAATGTGGGTGTGTATTTTCCTTATTTACAGTTAGTTTTGTGATGGTGAGTTAGTTCCTTACGTCGTTGTGGACACCACCCTTTTGGGCTGGCTGCCAGTTGGCCTCTGTCCGGTTTTTATCATCCATTTTCGCGGCACATGTGAGTGTGTATGTGTGTGCACGCCTATGCATGTGCGTATGCGCTGTCGCGTACGCACGTGTGTATTACGGATGTCCATGTATGGATCTGTGTGCGCATATGTATAAGAGGTTCGATCAATAAGAAACTTTCACTATTCGTTATTATCAATATTCAGTGCTGGATTAAGAGCATTGATACGGAACGAGATTATGTTGAAAAACAAATTTTTGCCAAACAAAATATACGCCCTTTTCATCATTAGGTTGCAGATTTATTGATATGATAAAAATTATTCACTATTGATCTGGTGCATTGCCAAGGAAAGGGTTTATATCAGAGAATAGATATTTGTTGTGGAAAATGAATGCATTTTTGATCATTAGGCTGTCAACTTGGTTTATCTGCGTATACACTCGTAGATATATATATATATATATATAGAGAGAGAGTATGATAGATGTACGGATATATGTATATGTATATCTATATTTATACATATTAATCCTAATATAATGTGCATGTAAAATTGCGTATCTATAATAGCTCTATTCATTGTGATAAACGTTGATCACAGAGATTAGATATAAACCACAGATAAAATCTATCTTCTATTTTTCCTTTCATGTATTTCAACAAATCGGAAATACATCATCAATAATACATATAAATAAATATAGTTCTCTGTGTGTAAGTTCGTCAAACTCGTGATTTCGTGAAAACCTTATGGGTTTTGCGAAATGTCAGAACAATTCAGTAATCTCCTCAATCATCGTAGAATTGGTTTTTAAACTAGTGATGCTGAACATTTCTACTATAATAAGTTTGATTTTAACTAGATGCCCCACTTCTGTGGCCTTCTGTCAAACTAGGCTAAACTCAGTGGTTACTTTTGCTTCAGTATTTACAGTGCATTGTGGCGTCCCCAATACTTTTTAATCGAGAATTCAATACGAAACCCATCTTTTTAGCTAGATATCTAAAACGATATTTCCGACGATAACACCCCATAAAAACCCTGAACATACGTGTTCAATTGCTCATTTGCCCCGGCGCTTCTAACAGGTTACTTTTTTTTCTCTCTCTCTCTCCTCCTCTCAAGGATTGATATCCTTTCGCTGCCCTCCCGGCTGATCCAAACTTCATCGTTTTTCCACCATGACCAATCACTTTACTAAAGTTGTATATTTTAGTTCATCAATGTCGAGGCATCTCACATACGTACAGCTACTCAATTGTGTCCTCACAACTAGCTCCAAACGCCTACACACCTCGATCTCTCATGCATGAAATGGCAACGCCTTTTACTACACAATTGTCACAATGATCTATCCTCTAATTCTCCTTACTTTAGGAAGCACACATGGGCTGAACCACACGTGCTTTCTGTGTCCTAAATAGTCTGTCCGTCGTCTGTTCTCGAGCGTCAGAGAATGACCCAAAGTTGCTCACACATGACCCCAACTACATCACCCACAACTTGTCAGTTAGACATACGCACTGAACCTGGTCTCCATGATCATTCCTTTGTAGGCTCCAGGTTTTATAGATTCACAGCAGTTCAGACACCTCCGCCCAGACACACGACGATAACTATTCTTCGGCACAGAGCTCCGATCTTTCACGTAGAAGCCATCCCTCATCTTCACCCCCCCTTCTTTCAGCACATTGGTATTCATATCTTCTCATATGTAATCCATTTCAGTCCTGTATCATCATGAATGTTTATGTATTAAATGTACGTTTTATATGTTCATCTGAATATTTCTATTTGTTGTATCTACTCTGTTTAATACCTGCGTCCTCAATCGTACTTGGCGCACATATTCTCCCAGCTGTCATGGTGACCATACATCTCCTCTCCTCCTTTAACCTCTGCACTGACGTCCACGCACGGGCCAACAAACGCATTGGGCAACCAAATACAACCTAAAGTATATACGACTTGGTTTGACACAAGGCTACAGCTGTAATCGTCTTAATTTGACACACGACCACGAAATCACTAGTTACACAACATCACTGTAACCGTCTGTTTGAAAAAATAAAATGATATTAAAAATAGGATACGTGACATCAAGAAATTCTTAACATGGAAATTTCAATTATATTATATATATATATATATACTACATCTAATATGTCTAGCAGTTACAAGTCAAAAGGTCCGAATGCAAAAACGTCTAATTCTTTAAAAAATTCATAAAAAGTCCAATGAACATGAGGCCAAATGAAGATAAGGTCCAATGCAAAGACATCTAATGCAATCAGGTTCAATAATGCGAACAAGACGAATGCAATGAGGTCCAATGCAAAGAAGACCTAATGCCCCAAACCACAAAAAGGCCAATTTATACATCTATACATAAACAACACACACACACATGATGCATACGCATATACACGAGTACACATATATGTACATGCATATGTACACGTGCCTCACACCATGATGAATTCATTCACTTTATTTCAGAAAGAAATCTCGTTCTGCAATCATTGGAGAGATTTCCAAGAGACAATCATTGACACATTCCACGAATTAGGGAAGATTAAAAAAAATCTTATCGCTAAAAAAATTGTTTGTTCCAAGAGTTCCCGGTTAAAGCGTCTCAAAACAATATCATCCGGACGAGCAATGAGTGGCCGAAAGAGGTACACCAGAAAGAGGAATAATTGCACCTCGAGAGAACCTTCAATGAGAACCGGCTTTTACGAGTTGGATGAGATTCTGGGGTCGATAAAAAGTGAACACGAGCAGGAGTGAGCGTCGCAAGGGCTACCACGTGCTGGCAGCTTCTGAGGATGAGGTGCATCACCCAAGTACCTAGAACCAAGCCTTTTCTCAACGATAGGTAGTGTCACAACCGGCAGACGTGGGCCAGGGCGAGTGTTGCTCACTACCCCAGGTGCTGTTTTCTGGTCCAGTTTCGCATCTCGTTCAGAAACAAAGGTTTCAGAATCTGGAGGAAAGTTAGAGGGTCACAAAACTCTAGTTGTTAGAAGTCCAGTTTCAAGTCCCTGTAGTCTGTAATGTTATAAAGTGACATGTCATCTGCAGGTGTAAGGTCACTGTGCTCTCTCAGGGTCACAGTGAACGCAGTGGTCTCGCAGCAGACCTTGAAGCGTTTCATGATTCCGTCACTGGAAAAGCTATTTGGTAATGTAGTACCTGCAGGATGCAACTCCGGACCATAACGCAAAATCAACCACTTTGTCCAAACAAACCACTCCGACTCGGAGCCAAAATTGTAAAAAAATAACATAATTTTTTTCTCAACAAAACATTTCAAAGAAGTTTCCAGAATAAATCCTAGTTTAATATCCAAAATGGCGGCTACTTTCCAATATGTCCACCAAATAAGAAATAGAAATTCCAGTACAAACTTATGAAATTCTCTTTCCAATGTATTTCCATGTATATGAACACAAAACCCAATATTTGTAAAGTGAACATGATATACTGCTGAAAAGAGAATCTTATCAGTTTTCCAAC
>OY735214.1:51276429-51286429 GCA_963457665.1 Thysanoteuthis rhombus
AAGGAATTGATTATTTGTTGATAGAGAGAATACTGCATAGACCGGCCAAGTTGCAACATTTCTTTCATCTACCCATCAAAGAAATCTGTAGTCTTTTTCTTTTACGCATTTTCTTTTCAACTTATCCTTTATACTTTTTGCCGATCGCTGGCTGCAGTTGGTCTAATTGGGAGCAGTACTTGTTTGAATCAAGCGTTTGGTTCTCCAATTTGTTCTGATTCTTACTTGTATCTCTAATTCTTTAGGTATTACGACAAGGGTCTGGTCTGTAGAATGAGTAAACCTCTTTGAATATCTCGAGAACTGGTTGCGTAGCTTTGGTGTAACTTGATGTAAACCGAACAGAGCGGACCATACTATGCATACCGGAACAGGCACTCTCCCGTGGTGTTTTTCAGGCAATAACGAGACGCCACTAAACGAGCTTGCGTACTGCATGACCGTCTCATTCACGATGACTGAGTGGGTTGTTCTTCACGTCTCGAGTAGGGTTTTTGACAAGACATTGCACCACCCAGGTAAGTCACCTCCGACTTACAGTCTGTTTTTTTTTCTTCTCAGAAGTGATTTCAAACCATGGACAAGATTAAAGAGAACACAACTAGGCAGCTGATGGCAATCCTGGAAAAAAAAGACTTCGTGGACAGTTTTGAAAATTGGAAGGGACACTAGGATGGGAGTCTCAAGGGAACTAAGGCTTCATTTTTCTTGGTATTTTCGTTGATGTCAAATGACTGGATACTTCCCGGACAGACTTACGTACGTAGGATCGAAACCAAAAATTTTTGTTCAAAGTAGATCATAGTGCGACCATACTTAGCTATACTTGTCAATTAGCACAGAAATGACATTTTTTTAACCAATAAATATACGCTTCGCCTAACTAATTTAGTGATCCATTCAACCATAATTGTTGTTGAAAAAACGTAAAATTCGAAGCAGGCAGAAATTTGCTTCAACTTGGGTTATTTATCAATCATTTGGCAACGTGTAATATGAATATTTTGAGACAATAAACAGAGATTCGTAAGTAAATCGATACGAAAATATCTCCACGACAGAAAAGCGTTTGCAGCCTAAATCTCTGACGGCGAAACATCATTTTGGCAAAAAGGTATCCGGTGAAATGTCCACATGACGAAACAGCTGTCGACTAACTGAGTGTCACGAAAAGTTATTCGGCGAAACGTCCGGACACGCGAGTCGTCCATTAGTTCTGTGACCAACTCAGTCATATATTTCCGCCAGTGATTTTTTTCTTCACCAGATTCAAACGCTGGTGTCTTTGTGAGCGTTCTACTGAAATTTCTTTCCATTTCTACTACCCGTAAAAAAACGCAGCGTACAGCAGTGCTGAAGGACTTGTGAACCTTTCTATGAGCTCAAGTCAAATTGTCATCACAACGATCCAACCAAAGATAGCCCTTCATTCAAAGACAGCAACATACTTATTCGTTATTTTCTCTCTCTCTCTCTCTCTCTCTCTCTCTCTCTCTCTCTCTCTCTCTCTCTCTCCCACGTTTCTATTTCATTTCATTTATTGACGAACTTGTACAGTTGTACCTCTTTAATCTGGCAATTTCGGGACCTGGTCCTAACACAATCATCTCCCCTACGTCGTATTTACAATGATATTTTATGGAAGGGTGGACAAAAGGCAATGGAAGAACTGATTACACTTCCAGGCGGATCCATGCACAATCAGCCCCCCTGTCAATAGCGTTGACAGTGGTTTACGCCATCTAAGTGCTTCCTTGTTTGTTTTGAGTTTCCTTCTGGGCTATCTTAGCCGCATTAACTCTTCGCACGGTTTATTTTTTTGTCACTTTCGCTACAGGGGTGACATTGACTGTTGGGGGTTTCATCAATCCTTGTTTTGATGTGATTAATTCTAATGCACTTGTTTTGGTCTAGCGTGATCGGTAATTCTATTCCTCTTTTCAGATGCCCTCTGCGTAGCCATGTTTAGGATATTTCCTCCGCAATTTCCTCGGTTTGCATTTTTTGTGAATTCTCAGTGCAGTTGGGTGCATTTTTTCTCCCAATCTTGCTTCAGAGTTTTCCCTTCTTTGCTTGCCTCATTTATATCCCCTTTGTTGTTTGTTTTGCAGTTTTGAACGGCTGGCGTTATTCTTTCCCTGAATGGATATTTATCTCTGTCTCTCTATCTCTGTCTCTTTGTCTCTCTGTCTCTGTCTCTCTATCTCTCTGTCCTTTCCTTCTCTTCATCATTATTGTCATCGTAATCCTCCATTCCCCTAAAAAAAACACCATGTTTCCATTGTACCAGTCACACACAGACTCGCACACCAACTTTACTCCAACAACAGAAAGAATCCATCTGCTCAGAAAATGATAGTTTCTCGTCACAATGGAGAAACACCTGCCATTGCAGCAAGACATTTCATTCTACTTATATAGAAACACTTTCATCACACTCACTACTACTACTGCTACAACAATAGAGACTATTAACACAACAACTACATAGACTACTACCGGTGCATACTACTGCTACTACCAAATCTTCTACAAACGGTACTATTACTATTTCTACAAAGACTCTAATTACTGCTACAAGTACATAGATTATCATTGCTATCATTATGAACACTGTTATTAGTATTACTATTAGCACTACTATCGATTCTATTACCGGCATTAGTATTACAGCCACCATTACTACTTCTACTACAAAAACGACTACCAACACTATTATTAATTCAATAAACACTCCCATTGCTACCATAAATACTAGTACGAACACTGCTATTACCACTATTAAAAGCTCTATTACTCCTACTGCAACCACTACTACAACACATATCACTATTACTATTCCTGAAACATTACTACTACTACTACTACTACTACTACTACTACTACTACAACTACTATAACAAACAATTCTACTACTACTACAAACAGGACCATTAACTCTACTATTACTACTATAAAGTACATTATTACAACTGACACTATACCAAAGACTACTACAAACACTTGTATTACTACTACTGCATTATCTACTATTGCTACTACTACAGATGCAAGTATACCACACATCACAGCGACTAGCATAACTAAATGTTAGTCACTTTAATGTGTAGCTTCCACATAAGTGAAAACTTACTAGACTGCATTTCTATAAACAGTTACCAACTTAGACGCGAAGAAATGGTTCAATTTTTGAGACAAATAGTGACGGATGGTCAAAAGTTGATATTTTATAACAATCTGGGCTACAAGAAATTGTGGGACAAGCGAAATGAAACACTGCCAACTCCCAAAAGTCGAAAGTCGATTCTTCGTGTATGGTGAGGCTGGAAAGGAGCCCTCTACTATGAGCTCCTCGTGGGGGAACCAAACGATTGCTTTGAATAATTACTGCTCCCCCATAGACCAACTGTAGGCAGCAATTGGCGAAAAAGCGCCTGAGATAAGTCACGAGGAAAAATGAGGGGATAATGCAAGAGTGCACGTTTCTCTAATGATCGGACAAAAATTGTTACAGCCTACCTGGGAAGATTTCACCCCTCCACCGTATTCACAAGACATTGTACCTTCAGCCTACCATTGTTTCTGGTCTTTGATAAATTCTCTAGATTCAAACAAAATTCCATTTTCTAAATGAGAGCCAAAGTCCCTAAAAGTAATTATTAGCCAAGAGAGACAAAACTTTCTAGAGGAACGGAATTACAAAGTTGACTGGAAGATGGCAGAAGATTGTGGAACAAAGTAGCAAATACGAAGTCTGTTCAGAAAGTATCCAGTCATTTTAGATACCCCGAGAATCTGTTGCGCAGCCTTGATGTAACACACAACAAATCAGACGGGACTTTACTGTGCATGCCTGAATAGATATGCACCCGTTGGTAGTGAGACGCCATCGAGTGAGCTTGTTCACTGTGTGACCGCTGCATTCAGTATGACTAAGCCTGTCCATTCCTCACGTCCCGTGCACAATTTTTCTTTCAGAAAGCATTAAATCACCTGAGTCTGTCTGCTTCATCCCCTTATAGTCGAGAATTGCCTCTCTTTGACCTCCGACTTTCCCCAAATATATTTCAGACCGTGGACAAGATTAAAGCAAACGAAATGCAGCAGCTGATGGCAATCCCTCAAAAGACTTCACAGACTACTTGGAAAAGTGGAACGAAAGTTACAATAAGTGCCTGAAGTCTGAAGGGGAGTGCTTTTAATGAAACTGAGGCGCCATTGTCCTAGAGGTTAATATTGAATGGCTTGATAATTTCTGGACAGGTGTCTTCCGTTGTTCAAATGAATGTAATGTAAAAAATTGAACATTCGTTCCTATTTTTATTTAATAAACCGAACGAACTTTTTGGCTACCAAATAACTCGAGGTTTACTGAACGTAAGTACAGTCACCTTTTGTAGAAGGATTCCTAATAAACTTGTCCCAGCAGATCCCTGCTTGTTTCTTGAGATCGGTCCCCGCTGAATGGCAAAGTATTATTGACTGATGCGCTTCACAAAGGACAGCTGCTAGACATTCATGATGAGGAATTTCTGAGTTGCGTCGATTCCAAACCGCCCAAAACATGTCGGATTCTCGCGCCAAGGTTCAATACAAACGAAGGATCTATACTTCTGCACCTGCAGCTCATTAGGAAAGAGACACACGTTTGAGGAATGGGTATTGGACGGACTCAGTGAACCCAAAGAAAAGAGTCGACCTTTTTTCGATACCTATCAAAGACTTGTATTTTGATAAGTGCAAATCAGTTTTTAGAGATCGTCATCCAAAACTGTCTATAGAGGTTTCGCCAGTTTTAGAGTTGGCCTGATTGGCTGGCTGTTAATGAGAAACCAAAACATACGGACAAGAATGACTTTTTATCACCCTTCCGCTTTATGTCAAGGTTTTGCTAACCTTAGTTTTTTTATGATAGACTGAATTCTAAAAGTGCAGTTGCTGCAAACAAATCTCCGATAACAGTCTTGCGAGAATATAGATAATAATGTACGTATGTGTCGTGCGTACAAACCACGCCAATAGAGCAAGTGGACTGAAACTTTGAACATTTACTCCTTATTATGTCTTGACATTTAAGAAAGAATCCCCCTAAATAAATGTTTAGTGCAGGAGGATTCAATTTGCAATGTAAGCTTATACTGAATTGGTCTCTTAGTTCGTGTCCAGCAGCATGCACGTTTATTTGTTTTTCCTAATTCGAACTGTTTTAGTAGTCACTGTCCAACAAGAGGTGAGAGAAGTAACTCATTAAACGATCAACCCTTTTTCCAATTTTTACCCCGATGCAAAAAGGCGTTGGTCACGTGACAGTTTATATTAGGTGACTATCCAGACCTGTGTGAGTATAAAAAAGTCCTCGTTCAAATATTCAAGTTTCTCAATCAACTTCAAATAGAAAGTAACGTGCGCGAAATCAATTAAAAATCAATTAAAAACTCGACTTGTGATAAGAAGTAATAATTCAATCAATATTTATGGATTACAGAACGCAAGTACAGACGCCTGTGTGAGGAGTCCTGAGGTAATGAAGCTGTCACTTGCTGTCACTTGATCTTGAAAGCCACCAGTTGGTTGGGATCCGTAATAGGATAATATGAAATCATATATTAACAAGTAATTAGAACCTATGGACATGTTTATGGATTACAAAATCATGGTCACCTGGCACAAAATGGTCCCTTACAAACTAGTCTCGCTGACCATTGCTGTTATAGTGAGATCGATCCTCACTTGGTGCACAAATACTGTGACCATGCGCCAGACTAAGCAGTACAAAGTTAAAGAAAATTTGCTTTCCATGTTGCATGACACACGAATCGATGATTTTCTCTCCGTTTCTTGAACGATCCAAGGATACCAGATCATTTTTTATTTTTTTTTAGCAATTTGAGGTTTCTACAGACCTGGGGTAGTAGCCCGACGCCCAAGATGTATTTCCACAGATGGTTAAAGGGCTCCTACTGTTCTGCTATTTACTCATTGCTGGTAAGTAGAGGTGTGGATTCAAGCCTTTCCCAAGGTACAACGTGAATGCAAACTGTCCTAGCCGGAACTTGAACTCAATTTTTTTGTGCTGTTAATAGTTACCTCACATCACCTCCTTTTACACGCTACACAGTAAGATAAAATTAATTCCTCTGCCAAACATGAAACCAAACATTCTTAATTTCTCAAAAAACAACAAAAAAACTAAACAACATCAAGACAGGAAATCAAAATGAACGCAATTAGAACGAAGGATCTACAAGCCCCACTTCAAATACGAGAGGTCAAGGGTTATGTTTTACTTGTCTTTGATAAAAAAATGTCTTATTCTATGTCTCACCAAGTCCATAGAACTTACAACATGGATTGAACACTTTGTAAATCACGACATATTATTAAAATGGGTCATCTATGTTTGTATTGCACTTCTTTTCCTCAGATAGATGGGAAAACATTTGAAAAACAGGTCTGGTGGGTCATTCAATAGTGACTGTCAGGTGACCAACGTCTTTTGACATTAATCAATTAAGAATAATTGTGACAAAGGATCGCCTTTTGTTGGATGATAATCACAAAAGAAAGTTTGATTTTTCAAGAAGCACGCATGAACGCAACCGGGAACAAACCAAGGGATTGAATTACTCAAAATTTACATTGCAAATTGACTCCCCTCCGACAATGAACATATTAGGGTTGGGGATTTTCAAAAGACAAAATTAAAATTTTTGTAGACTTGGGAGTAATTTTTGAATTTTTGAATTCCTCTAGCTTCATTAGTGCCTGATGCACGAGTGATGCATACATACTTGACCATCTGGATTAATTTAAAAACTGAAAAAACCGATGGTGATGCTGACAGTCTCTTATATACGGTCTGTAATTTTGTGGAGAGTCATTATCCTTCGGAGAGTGGTTAGACTATCGAAATCATTTTTGGTGTTGTTTTTCTCAAGGTTACCAAATATTCCTGTAGGATGAGCAAAAGACCTTGAAGAGATCCGTACAAAGATGAAAATCAGCCTGAAGTTAGTGGACATGAAATAAAAGAATAATATCAAAAGTCCACCAAATTCCGAAAATAAGTTTAGCAAAAAAAAACAAAAAAAACAACCAAATGTTATCAGCCTAATAATGGTGACAATAGAAGAAAAGTTCGGGTCTGAGATTGAGTCCCCAGGGGGACTCTTTCCCATAGTTTAATGAAGTGGTTCCCTACCGGGAAGCGGCGACCCCTTATGGTCGTATAATACAAAGTGAGAATTGTGTTTATGCTTCCAATACTGTAAGACATATGTTAACAGATCATGACTACGCTCGTGCCATGCATAGATATATTCTGTTATCTGCAGCCATAATTGAACATGTCTTAAGGTCATCACCTATTGCAGACATTTTCAATATCGAAAAACAACTTAAGACCATCAAGACAATCCTGGAAAAGCGTGAGGATGGAATATACATCAGGGTTGGAAGACACTTCATGAACCATCTCACGGGTGGAAAAGGTAACTGATCCCACAAGGACGAATGCAACAATTGGAAAATAGGATTCCTGAGGATTTATGCCAGATGTATACAGGAGAATACTATATTACTAGGCGCAGAAAAAAATACTACTGGTGTTGAAATTTCAGTGATCAGAACATTGAGCAGGATTCGATAGGTCAGCTGAATAAGCAGGAGGGCTTATGCGTTGAAAACATATCACAGAGGGGTTCCACGGAAAGGTTTGTAGGATCCTTATCACATTTTCTTCCAATTTGTGACAAATCTAGAAAATCTTGCAAGAGCCTACTCAACGTCTTCGCCTTAGCATTGAGATCTGCGCTCTTCGAAGACGTAGCAAGATAAGACAGGTATTGGAAAGTTTAAATACTGGTTATTTACACACAGCTTTTTTGCTAATGGGAAAACCCAAGATCTTGTGTGCATTCCCGTCGGTTTGATTGAAGATCCACCAGTAAATTCTGATGGGGTGTATAATATAGGGAAGAAATTCTGCTGATGCTCTAATTGGTAAGTCTTTCACAGAAACAATACCAAGAAAGTCTGAAGGAAATCCAAGAAAAACGTCAAGGTTCGTAGCCAAGTTGTGGACATCGACTCACATAATCTTTTTAATCGGATCACTCTTTTCCTTGACAGCGGTGAGGAAATTGAGTTGTGTCATAGCTTTGAGCTCTCTCTTAGGTCTTTTTTGAAAGAGGGGAAAATGTGCCCTTCAGAAAAACAGATGCAAAATGGCTGACAATTTCAGAAAGGATGTATGATATGTGGACCGTGTGTATGGTTCTCCTCTGTACACTACCTTTCGCACAAAATCGTTCGGCCTAGTGATACCACATACAGGTATATCCACACGTTCTTAGTATATACGCACAACATCGTCATCAGACATTACGAAAGGAATGTGATCGTTGTGATTGGAGGGATAAGGAGATGAGGATTGTACAAAAACATCAATTCGTAAGGTTCGTGCTTATAAGTACGCAGAGAAAGAAATCAGCTTTGGCAACTGAAAACGATGGATTTCTGGGAAGCGTGTCCAGCAAAATCCGATTTATTAATATATTGACATAGTCCATCGCGGAAGAGGGTGATCAAGTGGAGCAAGCTGCAGGACATTCAGACTTTCTCATGGTTTCGACAGTATCGGAAGCTACAGCTCAGAATTCGGACTCAATACTTGTCATGTGTAATAGTGTTGAGGGTGCTCGTAAGGAAAATTTGGGATAGCAATGACCATCGGGGATTTTTTAATATCAGGGATACTCAGAAAAAAACTTTGTGGACGCTCAATGCAAGATTCTTCTTGTTGTTCATTGTCTCAAAAGTGGTTATATTTGCACAATTCGATATAATAAAGGACATATAACTACCTGGAACCATCTCAAGAAAAATGAACAAACATGAGCTTCAGTACCTTCAGGTATTTCATAAGGATTACTTTAGCTAGTTGTTCATTCTCAAACTTCTTGCGTAATGAAAATACCCTACTGCATGTAAGATCGGAATCATCCTTTCGATGCTGAACACGTACGATTCGTGATCTCAAGTATACTCAGCGAATAGTAGCATTCTTGGTATAGAAGTGTTGTCAAGGTGAGATTATCAAAGTTTCCAATGACGGCTGTCCCCATCTTTCACCTTTGTAAGATCTGTTGTCCTGTCTACCATAGGCTTTACCTGAGATAATTAATGAATCCAGGTGTATTTTTCCACCTTCGTGCTCCTCCAGGACACTCTTGATGGTGTCAAGTTGATTCCTGGTACATAAAAATAATACCATATCAGGTGTTGGCCCAAGATGTTCCATCATGGCTGCAGATGATTGAATATGTGTATGTGATTTCATAAAACAATGTATAATATAATTTGCAACGGGCCTGTCTGTCTGTTAAACCAAGGGAGGCTACTCTGCAAAATTGCTCCCAGAGTGATCTCCCTTAGATAATTAATTTAATTTCAAATCGCAGGTAATGTGTTAAACTATTTCAATTAATAACCATCCTGTTTTTGTTTTATTAAATATAGTTTCGTTGTCCATTACTCTCCCATGTGTTTATATATATATATATATATACACACACACACACACACACACACACACATATATATATATATATATATATATATATATATATATATATATATATATATATATATATATATATATATATATATATATATATATATATACTAAAGTGCCTTATTATCCCTGGGTATACTGTTGGCAAAGCAGCGAGTATTCTAATTTACTTATTTTACTCAGAGTAGCCGCTCCAACGTAGCGTCGCTCTTACCATTGAGCTAAAGGCCCAAACAACTATTTTAACTTCAAATTCTCATTTTGCTCATTCACGGTCTATATCTGCTCCGTTTGTTTCTTTCAACGCAGACAATCATGTTGTTGAGAAATTGAAATAACATTTTTGGAATTTGCTCCGAGGTAATCGAATTTATTTATAAAAAGGCCAATTTGAAAGAAAAACTATTGGAAATATTCTTTTACGTA
>OY735214.1:51291429-51326429 GCA_963457665.1 Thysanoteuthis rhombus
TATATATATATATACATATATATAATTATGAATTGCGTTATATCATATTGAAACTCTTATTTGAAATGAAATCGGATCTGCGACCGATAAGGTAGCCGCTCTAGCGTAGCGTTGTTCGCACCATTGAGCTAAACAGCCACCGGTAATGCAAAGGCCCAAATAACTGATTCAACTCCAAATTCCCATTTTGCTTTTTCACGGTTTATATCTGCCTAATTTGTTTCTTCCTATGTGACAATAATGTTATCAAGAAATGGATGTATGATTCGACGGAATGAATATATATATATATATATATATATATATATATATATATATATATATATATGTGTGTGTGTGTGTGTGTGTGTGTGTGTCCAGCGGCGTACCAACGGGATGATACCATTAGAAGAGAAGGATAATACCTTGATGACTGCATAATTTTCTCAATGAACACATTCATTGAAAATTGAACATTGAGCACTAGTTCAAGCGTTTCTGCGGCGATTTTAACCTATTTTTTTTAGCTATTTTCTAGGCATTTCAAACGAAGTTAGCTATTCTCAACTATCAAAGATAGCTCTTAAAAAACCCAGTAGTTTGTAAGCACATTTTGACGTTTTTTCCAACCTTATTGAGGTCAGTTTTGCGCGAAAAATTTTTTTTGAGATGGCAACATTGGGGGTTGGTACCTTGAGTTATCGTCCCGGGTGATACCAACCTTAGGAAGGCCATAATATACTGATATTCATTCAATGGTTGCAAAAGCAATAAAAATCCCGAGTAAATTTCATGGACACTTCAACGATTACCCTAGAATTGAACCAAAGATGGTATGGCAAGTTTTTAAATTAATATATTCGGCTGACAGAGACGTTTCAGCTTTTTTATTTCAAGATATATTCAAACTCCGGTCAAAGTCTGGAATTGACGTATTCTTTTTTACCGTAACAAAAACAAGAACAAGAACAATCCTCAGAAAATGTTAGGGGGAAAACTTTTCACTGTTTGTCTGTCCCGTCACGTTCAACAGAGCTGATATGTATTATCAAGAATCTCCAACCGTGATTTCAAATCACCACCAAGTGATTGGTTGGCGGCTCTCTTATCAGCTGAGCTAAACTGAAAAGTCTTACATATATACGAATCTATTTAGTATTACTTATACATACAGCTAGCATATACCCGTCAGAAGTGACAAGGCTATTTATGTACGGATCGACTCTAAAGAGCCTAAAGCATTTTTATTGGGTTAATTTATTTTTGATTATTCAAGTATCCTAATTTTTTTTTTTCAGGTTTCAATTCATCTCAAACCTTTTTATGTGTGATGATCAGACATAAAATCTCAAGAGTTTCCACGACGTATCTTTTTATTATCGTAATGTCATAATAGGAAGGTAAATCGACTAATGAGATCCTATTTGAGCGCAAACAAACAAACAAATAAATGAAAGGGGGAAAATGCGTTCAAGCTCATTATATAGTTAGATACACAACTTGCAATAGTTATCTTCAGCCGGAATAGTTGTAGGGGTAGAGTTTGACCCAGTAGCAGTCAGGCTTGTTTTCACGGAATTTGCTCGGTAGTGGATTGTTTGGAAACATTCAAAACCGAGATAAAGCATTTTCTGCTGGTTGTCTTTGTGTTATCAAGATTAGATTCTTACGATAGGTTGCTGTTCTTCTATTTGGAAGTAACTGTTGACATTTTTGTAATATGACGACATTGACGCCCATAATGTAAACGGGGTGTTTCCCAAGATCCTCGAACGTATTAAACGTGAGCAAACCTCGCTTTACGCGATTGTTTTGTCCTAATTTTTACAAGCGTAAGAGGAATTCGCGTTAAGGGATTAAACTAATCAATGGGAATGACCAGAGAAGAAAGAACTTGCCGCCACGGTTCCCTCTAAGCTATGCGCGTGCACTCACGCTTTGCAACCAGGATATCAATGCGCGCACAAAAATTAGATACTTAAAATATTGCGATAATAATGAATGAGCTGAATTACTTTTGACTCGACCAGTTCCTGCAACTTGATTAAAATCAAGCTTGGGTGTGCTGGGGTCAAACTTTCTTGCTTCATCAAAATCTAATAAGTGAACAAAACAGTATTAATTTCATCATACAATATTATTTCAAAAGTCTGCGTCCCATTTCAACCCCTTTTATAAGTAGTTACCTCTTAAAAAACATCAAGGAGCGTGACACCTCGGCTGTAAAGAGTTAGGTTGAAGGTGTATATCAGCTTCCGTTCAACTAAGAAGTCCCTTTGGCTGAATGGTTAAAAACGGTCAGGCGTTCACTGGAACCCTCTGGCTAGAGTGTTTGAGTTCGATTCTTCTGATTAAGCTGTTTAAACGTTGTCGTAGGATTACGATCCAATTCACAGTTGTGATGAAAAGCAATTGGACGGAAGGATAAATCTAGTCAAAATTAATTAGAAAAATAAAACTTTTTGAAGATTCGTTTGTATTAACCAGGTATGCATAAAAGTGAACAAACTTGTACATCAAAGGTATCTCTGGGGAGTGACACTTTTGTTCTACCTGGGGAGAGTGGAACTGTCACCCTTGCCCTGCCAATAGATATGTCTGTGTAAGGGCAAGTCGATCCTGTTGCCATGGGGCAAGTTGATAACTGTTTTGGTTTTTTTTTGGGGGGGGGTAGTCATTCAGTGCTAGACATGCGTCCGTGGTCTATTGAATAAAAGAGGTGTTTTAAAGTACAGTGATAAGGACTTCTGTTTTCTGTTCAGTCCCGCAGTCCCGAATTCATGATCAAGGGTTGTTTTCTTTTCCGGTTCTGTTTGTTTGATTGCTTACCTGGGTCACGAGGAAAAGATGCAGATGTTTTATTCTCAAATCATTGTCCAAAGGAATGCAGTGAACCCCCTTTTATTTTGATGTTTAAATGATTTCGTTCGCTGTGCCAACTGGAGTGGTGCCAAATGATATCATACCCCGTACAAATATTTTGACGCTGTTAACATCAGAACTGAATGTTTCTTATTTTCTTTGATTTGGGGGGAAGGGAGTGGGTAGAGGTGATGTGGACAGATACAGAGACTGCATTGCCCAGTGTTCTTGTCAATCGTTTTCTGCTTCATGAAAAAAAAATGCCGTGGGCGAATTTAACTCGACAAGGGGCAAGTTGGTCCCTTTGTCTCTAGGATAGCAAACGGGTAGCTAGGTGGTCCATCGCAACCTCGTTACTTGTGCCCAAGCATTATGGGACGGTAAAGTCAAAAATTAATACATTTCTCTCTTCAACGACCTTTATACGCCTTACATTACCTAGGCATGAACCACAATGTTACCTTCATAAAAGCCTATTTTGTTGAATACATTCATTATAAATTGGAGTCAAATGTCTCTACATCATCATGCATATATATATATATATATATATATATATATATATATATATATATATATATATATAAGTAAAGAAATTCATTGATTATGAGTGTTGACCGTATGAAGTAAACATCTAGCTGACCCCCTCCCCCATAGGGTAGGCTTTTAGCTAGTAATGATAATTCCTGATTTCAAAAATTCAGATAGAAATTTTTAAGTCTTCCTTGGATCTATAATTTCTTCATGCAATTATGACGTATTTTATCAGAAACTGCCTACATAGGTTTCCTCAGTTCTTAAGCTAGTCTGTTTGTCTGGCTATGAATGTATGTCTTCTTTCTTCTCTCCTTTTTTTCCTTTTCCTTCTGTAATTCTTTTTCTCTCCTTCTATTTTTCGATTTCTTCTACTTCTCCACCCCCTTATCCCCGTTTCTTCTTTCTTTCTCCCCCTCCTCTCTCTCTCTCTCTCCTTCGGCTCTTCTTTTTCTTCTCCCACTTTCTCCCCCTCTTCTCCCTTTCCTTTCTTTTTTTATTATATTATTCGTTCACCTTCTACCCATTGGGGAGAGAAACGCACATCAAATTGAAAATGTTATTTTAGAAAATAAAAGAGATTTAGTCCAATACAAAATTCATGAAAATAGAAATATATAGAGTTTCACACAAGGACATGAAAGTAGAGTACAAAGTTTAGTCAGGGAAGATTGTGTTGAGAGAGATATTCCAAGTATTGCGAGCAGTGCACGATTAACATGATTTTCTGCATTTCAGATGGATTTCCTAGATTTTTTAAAGGTGTGCATCAGTATTTTTCTAGCACCCTAACTACTACTACTACTACTACTGCTGCTGCTACTACTACTACTACTACTAGTTGAATAGTGGAAATGTTTAAATACAGCATTCTTGCGATTTCTCTTTCTAGATCTTCATGTTTTAAAAGTTTAGCAAATTCTTTTGTTGAGATGTTTTTATCAGGTGATGTGTATCAGAGGAGATTCATGACCTCTGACAACCTGTATTATTAATTCTGGTATATTGGCTTGTATAGTACGATCCGTATGTATGGCAAAGTCCCATTGCTAAGTAACGCCTTCACCTTATAGCACAAGTGATGGTTTGAGCTTAGACCATTTTTCTACGATGGGTAGGTTATAGTCTTGGCATATCTCCCAGTGACGGTAATACCCCACCTCATCATGTCTATATTTTGATTCATTTGGGGTAGGGATAGAGCAGCCAGATATAAGTATCAATCGTCTTCTCAGCGTGTGTATTGAAATGACACTTTGGATCCGCCTCGTTCCTCAAAATATGTACCTGGTAAAATCTTGTTCGCAGGCTTCGGTCTTGAGAGGCTAGGATGAACCTTTCTGTTTCTGGTTTCAGCGTAGACCCCACAACCAATGATGGGTCCGATTTTTGTCAACATCGGAGTCTTGTGCTCGCAGAAGGTATTGGCCATACGAGTTTGGTTTTCAGGGTGGTTAGGCCCTTGTTTCTTTGCATTTTGTTTCATTTTTTTGCCTCCTTTGTTGATGGTAGGCTTTCTATCTCATCCTGGTAGTTCAAGTGCATGCTTTGTTTGAATTTGTAGTTTTCTTCTTTGGTTATTGAGCGAAGCTTTTTACTTGATTCATGATCGTCGATAAGTTTTAACATCGAGTCATTTGTCAACTATGAGCACTATGGTTTTGGTCTTATAAATAAACTCTAGTTCGATCAGTCCTCCAATCACTTCTTAGATAGGTACAGGCGATCTACATCTGCCTTTGTGTGATGCATGCAGTACATGGTTAAAAACGTCACGATCTTTCTATGTATTCTACGCAACTCTTCAAGATTCCTATTTATCACATTAAAAGAGTAGTGTTAAGACGTTGATAGCTTCAAACTCAATTTGTGCGTTCTGCTCCGTTTTATTAAAATCAAAATAGCCTATCTATTTCTTCCCCCCTTCTTCCTCCTTCATTCTTTCTCTCTCTCTCTCTCTCTCTTTCTCTCTCTCTCTCTCTCTCTCTCTCTCTCTCTCTATATATATATATATATATATATATATATGTATATATAAGTATATATATATATATATATATATATATATATATATATATATATATGCAGGAATTGAAAACGGTTATTTGGGCCTTTGCATTACCGGCAGCTGTTAAAGAGGTTACCCTTGCAGATTCGGTTCCTGCGGCAGCCCCATTTTCTCTAATTGTTTATTCTATTCATGCTGTCCAGGTCATGTGATACGTTAACCGTGTAACGACGGGAGATCGTTTCAAATGAGAGTTTTTACAGAATATAATCAATTTATAATCATTCTGTCAGATCATATACACCCATTTCTTTATATATATATATATATATATATATATATATATGTTCTCGCGGATCCCAGCTCCGCCGACTGTGGTTTGGATAGTCTGAACTTTTCCACGGAGTACTAAGTCTTTCAATGTCGATTCTAGGTTCTTGGGCATGGTCCAAAGTGATCTTATCATTAGAGGTACGATAGTAAATTTCAAGTTCTTCAGTTCTCTCACTTCCCGAGCGAGATCCTGGTATTTTCCCCCCAAACTTTCCTTTTTCTCAAGTGTACTGTTCTTTTTCTCCTTTATCATCCCTTCATTAAAATTGTCACCGTTCCTATTGAATGGATTTATTGGATGCCTTGTCTGTTTTCACTCAAGGTTATTCCTTATGTATGATATCGTCGCACCATTTTCCTCGCCTTTGTATCTATTTGTTCAGAACGTTTCGGACGCATACCCAACCTACTGGCCTTGGTCGGGCGTTTTTGGTTCCAGAACATCGTTCACGGTGATAAATGCATCCCGTCTGACATAGATCAGACAAGAATTGACAAGGTTATTCATTTCTTTTCTTTTTTTTTCTCTTTGAATGCATCAATTTGTTCGACTTTTTAAGATACCAGTATTTGCTTCTTTGTTATCCGCCTTACCTAGGCCTACCCCCGCCCCCGCTGCTCAGTTCGTTTTTATTTTACATCATTTCTTTTTTTTTTCAACTGATGTTTTCTGATTGGAACGAAAAAAAAAGAGAAAACGATAAAAATGTAAATATATCTCTAATTCTCTGATGCCTTGTTAGTTTTGTGCCAACCAGTGCGCACGTTTGCATATATATATATATATATATATATATATATATATATATATATATATATATATATATATATATATATGTATGCAGTATTGTGCAAGTGTGTATACTATTGATTTATGTACTTGTATGAAACTGTATATGCTAACATATTTATATATATACAGAATATATATACAAACATTCTAATTATATTCATGCATATTAATATATGTACATATAAATATGCCCATGAATATGTATACATACGAACAAACAAATATGTATACACACATACATAGTATATGTAATTTGTACGTACAGATATGTCAAAAATATGTGTATTTCTTTGCGTGATGGTATTGTTTATCTACGAATACTCACACACACACACACATATATATATATATATATATGTGTGTATGAATTCATACACTCACTCACACAAAAACATATATATATATAAATACTATAACTATGAATATATGCTTACATCTGTGTATATATATATATATATATTTATATATACCTATCATATATATATATATATATATATATATGTACATTTTCCTATTTTATTACTATGCATGAATATAATTACATCTGTATATAAATCTTCATACATATGTATATATATATATATATATATTGACATACGCATGCACAAACACACACACACACACGCACACACCTATATATATGTGTATATTATGTTGTCTTATGTCCTTTGTCATTTTTTGTTCAGATTTTCTTTTGTTTAGTTGTTCAGTATTGATCTATTTCAGATCGATAGTATCGTGGCTTTGAGCATTTTTTCTAATTCATAAATTTGGCATCGTTGTGGGGGAAAATCGGGAATTTTCTTTTACTCAACATAAGAAAGCATTGCAGCGGGCATAAGCAAAATTAGTTCCACGATGTCATAGATATTTTATGTTTGCTCAAAACTTTGATATTTTGCCTCATACTTCTTGCTTTATTTCATCCATTACCGCTCATACGTTCAGATTTAACTGACGCCTTTTATAAAGACTTCTCCAAATTGATGGCCTTCTATTGCCAAGTACCTATCTAGCCGTGAGAGAAATATTTCTTTTTTACTAAAATCAATACCTTACGTAGACAAATAGGAGCATTTCTGTGAGAAAAAAAACAAACCAACACAAAACATCCTTAAAAAGAGATGAATAATGTCCTAGAATCTAACCCTCGTGACGTCTCGTTTGTGTTGTCAACTAATAAAAATTCAGTCGAAACAGTTAAATGGAGCAATCTGCGACCTATTGAAACAAAAGGCTTAAAATGCTTATGTAAACACATTTTAGATGAGTTCAAACCCGAAGTTCCATCGGTAGATGATTTTTTCACACCCCCCCGGTCGCTGCAATCATCATCATGATCATCATCATCATCATCATCATCATCATCATCATCATCCTTTTGATGTCGGTCGTTGTATATAGACTTTCCCAAAGATTCGCCAAACCTCTCGGACGTAGGCGTCGTGGAGTGAATATTTGGTGAACTTGATGGCTTTTATTGTGACTGTTGATCAACCATGGCCGCCAAAAGTGGCCAAGGGTTCCTTTTTATATGTGTATGTTTGTTTGTTTGTACGTAATTGTGTTCCAACGCTCCTGGCCATATCGTTTTGTCCACAGACTTGAAAATTGGCATCAGTATTCCACTAGACCCCTTCTAAAACAAATTCCAATTTTAGTTAAAAAAACTTTTTTGATCCTTTGGGGTTGACAAGTTTGATAAGACATCCAGATTCCCCAGAATGATGTTTTCATATTCTAAATTAGATATTTTCTAGGGAAAAAACACCTAAGATGTAGTGAATAGAATTTATTCTGATCTTATTTCTTCTTCTATGGTATCTTTTTTACATGACTTGTTTGTTTTGTTTTTTTTTCATTTGATGAAACATTGTCAACCATTAATAGTTTTTTGATAGCATTCATTTAATCTTGATTTTAATTGCATTTTCTTTAAACCGCCGGTCTATGGTCGTTTATTAACAGTGTAGATCAGAAAAAGAATATAAGCTTTTGGTGAGATTCATTACCCTTCATTTTCCCCGGTCGATCGGCGCCATCTTTGTTGTTGTCTCTACGTAACTTCGATATACTATTGGCCACCGACTGCAATGAGAAGCAATTGAACTTGGGACGAAAGAAATGATTGTTAAAAATTATCAAATTTCTCGAATTTTCTGAAAACCCTCTCTTCCCGTACATTGTAAGCCATTCGTGATTTTAAAGTCTCCACACTGATTTCAGTGATTTTCGATACTTCTCCAGTCTGTTTGGAGGAATGACTGGTCACGCCATTGTACCTCCTGCCACATCTGCATGGAATGTTTCATTCATATATATATATATATATATATATATATATATATATATATATATATATATATATATATATATATATATATATATATATATATATATATATATATATATATATATATATATAACAGTTCTTAATCATGTTTTCTTTCAGTGCTTTTTTCTCTTTTAAAAAATTTTCTGTGGTGATATATCTACGTAGAGTGCAACCTCTTAAATACTGCCTTGATAGTGTATGGACTGCATACTATCTGGATCTTCTCCTCCGTGCATTTGATGTATGGGATGTGAGAAAACATAGCAATAAAGAAAAGAAAATGGACTGACCTTTGACTAGATGCCTCGTCTAAAAAAACTGAGACAAGAATTGGTATATTTATTGTCAAAGTGGTTCCAAAACATTTTCTGCTAGGGGACGCGTGCGTGCCTTACAAAATCATGGAAACTTCATGTCAAAAATAGCCACAAGTGACAAGGCGACAGATTGGGACTATGTCAGCTAGATTTATTCACCTCTCCACGAGGGCAAATATGACACAAGGTCAGGTTTGATGCAGGGGGCCCTGCAAGCGTATGTGTGGGCAGAAGCAAGAAATTGCCCAGTCTCCCGCTAGTTCCTGGAGCCCTGGGCAAACTGAACTGCAGCACCATTTAAAACATGGTTCTATCTAATCTTATATTATTTATTTTCTGTATTTTACGGTACATAATCTGCACGGCAGATAACCAGCGCAATGTCCAAAGTACGTAACTATCGCCGTATAACCGGCACTTTCGTATAACCTGCACCTTCATATAACCCGCATCTTCGAATAACCTGCACCTTCGTATAACCTATATCCGGTCATGGGAATTTTATTCCTATTTGTCGAGGTTACGTAACCGAAGCAAACAAAAATCTTGAATGAAAACTCAAATTACATTCCATTGAATTAGAATGTTTACGCACATGCGGAAAAAAGTGGCCCCAAAGAAATGAATATCAGTAGTTGAGCAAAGCAAAAAAAAACTCAAGTCGGTTACTTCAAATGATCATTTACTTCAGTAGTCTACCAATGCGTAAAGGTGGGGTGAGGTAAAAATACCACATTCTATTTCCATTGTCATCTATTTTGCCGAGTTGTAGCCATCGTCACCGTTTTGTGCCGAAAGGAAAATGTATATGGAAAGTCGGATTGAAAAGCTAGGGGACAAAATTTTTATCCGGATAATCTGTACGCGCGAATAACCAGTTACCCCTGTCAAAATACGGTACTTGTTACAGTGAGAAAAATTCATGGTTCACTGCAATACTGAGGTTATAAGAATACAGTTCCAACAGAGCATCATAATCTTAGCACTATGCAACTGTCCGCGTCGCCGATAACCTAGAATGAGTCCTGCGTGTACAGCAAGGTTTGATTTGTTGTCCAATGAAATTCTTGTAACCGTGTTAGTCGATAAAATCGCGTAAGTGTCATGTCCGCCTCGAGTCAACTACGACGCCTAGTTGAGCTGGAAACAGAGAAGTGAGGAAGTTGTCCTGAACACGAGGCATGAGTAAGATGACTAAGAAAGGGGAGAAGACAGGTTTGATTGGTCACTCAATCGTCACGTGATTGACGTCTTTTGATAGCATACTGTGTTGGTGGGTAATTTGATGACTGTTTCTATTCCGCTTAATTAATTCATTTTTCCCATTTCCCTGACTGTATTTGGAGTTGAGAATAAGAACAGAACCGCCAAGATAGAAAATACAAAACTCGGCAAGGTAGACCACTGCATCTATCTAGGACAACGAATCTCCATTAAACCCTCAAAAGAGGAGGAAATCAAGCGAAGAATCACTTTGGGATGGCAAGCCAGCTCAACTTCAACAACCAATAATCCCAAAAAGAAGAGTATACAACCAATGGATTCTCCTGATAGTCACTTATGGAGCTGAAACATGGAACCTAACCAAGAGACAGACCTACAAACTGAGAAGTATGCAACGTGCGCATGAGAGAATCATTTCAACTTTACATGGAGATATAACAAGACAGTACAGTATATCAGGAAGAAAACGGGTGTCTGTGACATCACAGAAACTATTAAGAAACTCAAATGGCAATGGGTAGGCCATGTTGCAAGAATGAAAGAACAACCGATGGACATCATGTCTCACAACATGGATCCCCAGAGATCACATAAGAAACCGATGCCGACAGAACTGGACAGATTCAGGAAATACTGGCTCCGCGACACCCATGATAGAGAATTGTGGCGAATCCTGGGGAAGGTCTATGTCCAACGACGGACGTTAAAAGAATGATGATGATGATGATGATGATGATGATGATGATGATGATGATGATGATGATGATGATGATGATGATGATGATTTGGAGTCATACTAACTTACATGGGCGTCTTTCTAGGCTTGGAAACAAAAGGATATTTTCGAAATATATCTAAGCAGCAACCCTGTTACCAACTAAGAATACCATTATGTGAAATTTTGTGCTGACTTTTGTCCTCAGCTCGGTTCATTTTTCGATCACAACGTTTCGGCCGTTGTAACCTACGACCGTCTTCAGGCGATAGGTTGAAGTCTTTAAAACCACCAAGACAGGGAGGGTCCGATCGTCTGGAAGCGTTCGATATTATATCGAATATGATATGATATCTCGGACCGATGATAGGCACCCTTAACCCTTATCACTAATCGATTGCCCGTGTTGCTGGTACCTGGGGCCGGTACCGCTTGTGCGGCAGGTTTGAAATGTTACCCAAAGGAATTTATTGCAACTCTTAGTCGATAAATTCGCATAAGATTCATGTCTGCCTCGGTTGACTACGACGCCTAGGTTGGGCTGGAAGCTGGAAAGCGCAGAAGTTATTCTGGATACGTGGCATGGGAAAGAGGACTAAGAAAGAGGACAAGACAGGATAGAAACTGTCACCTGACCGACGTCTTTTGACAGCATGCTGTGTTGGGGATGATCAATTAAACGATTGGGGGGAGAAAAGAAGGTAATCAATGAAAGTTACTTTCCTTACCTTTCATTGGGCAAGGATCATTTTGAAAAAAATTCTGAATTTTCAAAAAGCGAGTGTGAATGCTGCCGGACACAATCCAAGGAATCAATTTAGCATAAACTTACATTGCAAATTGCGCCCCTCCCGCTGAAGTAAATAAAAAAAAACGCTTCTTCAAGGCATAATAGCCCTATAGTTCCATTGGTGTGGCCTGTATATATAATAATTCATACATACATTAGCCAGCCAGACCCATTCGAAAACTGAAGAAACCTGTGTTGGCAGTTTTGGTTGACAGTTTTCAATAGTAAGAGATTAAGAGGAAAAAAAGGAAAGAGGAAGGGGGATAAATTGAGAGAGACTGAAAAGAAAGAATATAAGAAACAAAATGAAACAGAGAGTGAAAAAAAGAGGGAGTCAAAGAATAGAGAAAGAATGAGAAGAAAGAGAAGGAAGAGAAGAAGGAAAGGAAAGATAAGGAAGGGAAGAAGAAAGTAACTCGCGAAAGAAAACAAAAAGCAAAAATAATAGCAAAAAAGTAGAAAAATAAAGACAGAGAGTAAGAAAGAGAGGGAGTAGAAAGAGAGAGAGGGAGAAGATTCAAGAAAGAGTAAAGAAGAAGAAACTCGGCCGGATCAGAATTCAAAGAGAGACAGAAAGAATAGAATAAAAGAGAGGAAGATAAAAGCCAAAATGTGGGAAAGGGAAAAAGAAAGAAACAAACAAACAAACGAAATGGGAAGAAGAGATTAGAGGAGGAAAAGGAAATAAAGAAAATAAGGAAAGAACGATGAAAAGAACAGAAGAAAATAAAAGGAGAGAAATTAAAAAAGAAAATAAAGTGATTGAGAGGATAGAAATCTCACAGAAATCGAGAGGGGAAAAATTATCGGATAAAACGAGGCAACCGCCGATATATTGACCGGTTGGGAAAGGAAGAAAAATTCCTTCCCATACCAAGGAATTCAATGAACGATTGGTTGAAAGAACTGATGAATGATCGAAAGAGAAAGAAATTTCATACGTGTGAATAATAATAATAATAATAATAATAATAATAATAATAATAATAATAATAATAATAATAATGATAATAATAATAATAATAATAAAAGAAAAAGAAGGTAAAAGAGAAGAAGAAGAAGAAGAAGAAGAAGAAGAAGAAGAAGAAGAAGAAGAAGAAGAAGAAGAAGAAGAAGAAGAAATAGAAGACGTTATCGAATGGCGATTCATTCAATAGCCTGATTTTAACTGCACCTCCTCCCCATTCGTTCGTCAGGATTAACGGCCTCTTGCCATCTGTCGAACGACGGACGGAGGGTCGTGGCGGGGGGGGAAGTAATGGTTTTGGCGTTGGACGAGGTTCTGAAGAAAGGCGCCTCGGGTTGTATGTGGGTGTTGGTTAGATAGGGGGGTGGGGCTGAAAGGGAATTAGTTTAATCAGTTCTGTCCTACCGCTTGGCTACCCACAATCTGCCGAGGAGTATTAAGAGAAACATTGAACTGCGGCGGTAGCGGCGGCGTAAGCAGTGTGGCTCGAGGAGAGAGAACCGATGAAGCAAAGGTGTGCGGGAGGGCATTCCTAATCAGTGAAGGTCGATATGTAGAAATCTTTAATTCTCAACACAAACAAAATAAGCGCGGCTGGAGAAGCGGGCGAAGAGATCGGGTGGCGGGAAATCGCGGAGCAAATTGTGAGGAAACGTTTTTAACGATCGTGGAATTTCTTTCTCTCTTTCTTCTGTTGTTTCTTTCTTTTTCTTTTTCTTTCCATTATTTTCTCTTTCTTTTTTCTACTTATTTCTCCCTTCGTTTCTTTCTTTCTTTCTTTTTTCTTTCTTTCTCAAACTTTTCTCTCTTTTCCTCGTCATTCTTACGTATTTCTATCATCCTTCTTCCTTTCCTCCCTTCCTTTCTTTCTTTCCTTCTTCTTTTCCCATTCTTTTCTTTTTCTTTCTTTCTCCCACTGTTTCTTTTTTCCCCCACGTATTCTCACGTCTTCCTTCCTTCCTTCCGTCCGTCCTTCCTTCTGTCCGTCCTTCCTTCCTTCCTTCCTTCCTTCCTCCCTCCCTCCCTTCCTTCTTTTCTCCTTTCCCATTCCTTTCATTTTATCCCTTCTACCCACACCATCTTTCCTTTTCTCTATATTCTTACCTCTCCCTGTCTGTCTCTATCAATCTTTTCCCTCTTTCTTTCTTTTCTCTTTCTTTCTCTTTTGATTTTAGTATTTCTTTTCCTTTTGATTTTATGGAGGATTATTTAAAGGTTTCTCTTACGGTCTCTCTTTCATTCAATATTATTGGAGTTTCATTCCTGAAGTCTTTCGTCAGATATTTTTTCCGTCTCTCTTTTTTTTTTTCTTTTTTTGCTTCAGTGTGCTTTCCAATCTTTCATTACTTCCCTTTATTTCTTTCTTTTTGCACTATTGATTTATTGACAATTCATTAATCTTTTCGAGCCAGGTGCCACCGGAAATCCGGTACAAGTAGGTAAGAACTAAAGAAGGCTTCTTCAACGATAACGGAAGATTTATCGCGTAAGAACTTACACAAAAGAAAATAGACGTGTAAACAAATAAATAGCAAAACAAAACAACAACAAAAACAAACAAACAAATATTGGCAATAATAAATAAATAAATAAACAAAGCAGCAGAATGATTCTTTAGAAACATGGCGTCTTCAAATTTAGAATCGATTTTTTTCTGTCACTTTTCTATCAAGTCCAAAACAGAAAGAAAAACGAACAAATATAACAAGAACAGAGCTGATTAGTTACCCAATAGAAACTGTCATGTGACCAACATCTTTGGTAACATGCTGCATTGAGGGTGATCAATTAATGATTTGGAAAAAAAGGGGTGATCACTGAATAAATTTGCTTCTCTCACCGTTTGTTGGACAGTGATCACTAAAAAAGTCTGAATCAGAAAAATAAAAAATGAGCGTGAATACAGCCGGACTCAAAAGGATTGGAAATGTTGAAATTTTCAGCCATTTACCTCCAAAGGTGCAGCCTGTACGCGCGCACATACATAGTCAGCCAGACAGAGCAATTAAAAGACCGAAGAAACATATGTTGATAGTGTTGGTTGGCGGTTCCTAATAACTCATAGATTATGATAGTGAGGATAATGTTGATGATGGGGAGAAGGGAATGTATTATTTGGCCTAGACAGTGTAAATAAAATAAACAATCAAAGTAAATAGGTCAGCCGCAAGAATCGAACCACCGATCGGTAAGATAGCCGCTTCAATGTAGCGTTTCTCTAATCATCGAGCCACCGTTAATGCAAAGGCCCAAATAACTGCTTCAACACCAAATTCTTATTTTGTTCATTCACTGTTTATATCTGCTCTATTTGTTTCTCATCGCAGATGATTGTATTATTAAGAAATGGATATGAAGAATTTTCCCGAACATCTCTTCCATCAGGTCTTGCGATTTTCATCTGGTAGAATTTTTTTTCTCAAAAGCTCACAAAGTTCTTTATTACGGCTATTTCAAGGTTATATAGCGCAAGGAACATTCACTTTTTTGAATTTACGGATATCTGGAAAGGTCCTTTGATCCCATTTCAAGAACTCCAATTACGAGTATTAACCATAAACGCGTTCGTCCAATATATATATATATATATATATATATATTGGCAGAGAGTGGGAAGGGGAAAGTGTTCCAGAATTTTCGACGGACAAGATTAGATATACATCCTCCAGGGAATAACCTTGAATCAATGCATCTGAAAAGCAGCTTTGCGGTGGTCAGACAAATACGCAAAGACATTCACCTATGAAAAGACTGACCAAACCCCAAATGCATGACGCTTTTATCATTCGATTTCAATTCATGTTTTGAAATAAGATGTCCCTATTGGATGACACACACACAAAAAAGCAACATCGTTATCATATTTTTCTGCGCGTTGTGTTCGTACAGTTATTCCAGTAAGGGCTGGGTCGGCTTCAAGCCAAATACGTCAGCACATCTACTTCTTCTCAATTGTTGCATTGAAGAAATCTTCCGACTTATCCAGTTTTAGAATCTTTTGAAAAGGGCATAAGCTAAAAACATGACGATATCGTTGAGCAGTCAGTTCAGTCGGTCAAGATGATACAAATTTGATTTCACTGCAGATACTTACATGTTGATATTTTTCGTAAATATACAAGTTTGGTGAAAGATTGAGTAGTCGTATCTTTACCCAGAGATTTTTTTTATTTCGCTCAAGAAGTCTGCAATCTGTCTTGCAGTTATTAGATGAGTTTTGATTTGAGATTTCCACTCTATGATATTTAGTCTAGTTCAGTGGTTTGGAAACTGAAAATTCAAGGGGCCTTTTTACAAAGGAAATATTCTAGCGATCCCTGTTTTTGGCGTTTAGTTTTTAGACAGTATTTAGGGAATTGTAACCACGAGCAATTTTGAGCATTTCAAATCATTTCTTCAAATTTAAAATATGACCCAGATCTGTGTAAAATAATAATGTTTTTCAATTGGGGGTTTTCTTTTTGTTCTCAGCTATCCTGAATGCAGATTCATGTTATTGATTTAGATTTCCATCGGCCAACCCTCAACCATTATTTGACAGACGCCGAAGGGGTTCACAGACAAGTTCCGAAACCACTGATCCAGATGACAAATATTCATCACTGAATTAAGTGCATTGATAAGATAAGAGGACTAAGTGTAAAAATGATATTTGTTATATAAAACTAACGATCTTCATCGCCAGGTTTCGGAATTATTACACACACACACACACACACACACACACACATATATATATATATATATATATATATATATATAAATTATTGTGTCATCCACAGACAGCTGTTTCGATGTATTACATCTCTTCTGTATGGCTATAGACTTTATCCCATCTAGTACTGCGAGGCAGAATTGAAACCGATATCCTACCTCTGGACAACGGAATTGGGTGGTCAGTAAGGCTGAATTTAAGTGATATATTCATTTTACACAGAAACTCCTCATCCACCAGAGTGCTCTATTCCTATGGAGGAGCATTGCGTAAGCTTACAATGGATGAGTTACCTCACTTAAAGAGTGCTCAACCCTGAATAGAGGAGCATTAATTATTGTGTCATCCACAGACAGCTGTTTCGATGTATTACATCTCTTCAGTGTGGCTATAGACTTTATCCCATGTATATATATCAGTGGCGGACACAGCTAACGAAAGGGCCAAACTAATAAACCGCTAAAGATCTAGCTGAAGCAAGGATAACCGCTAACGGCTAACATTTATACATTTAGCTTCTGTTCGTTTTCGTGTTCTCAAAAATCCTGTAAAACATACGTAGAGAGCTCAAATTCTAATATGTTGTACCTTAGAGATAGATTTTTATATAAACTGTACGTTGAATATGATTTGATATTGAATTTTATTTATTTATTCATGTACTCTTTGATCATCACACTAGCATGTTATACGTATTTGGGAAGCTCTATGCCAAAGCAATAATATATCAAAATTTCTGCCCCTTATGTCCGTTTTTAATGGTTTTGGAGCAACAAAAAAAAAAACCGAAGCTAAATTCGTATAATCAAAGCGGTTAGCGGTTATCTTTGCTCAGTTTAGCGTTTCCGTTAACTGTACCCACCCACGCTATTGCCATGGTTGTCTTCTTGGGTTGGGTATTTTGGGTTAAACGCTTGTTTAATATCAGAGTATTTATTGGTTCGGGTTGTAGAGATGTGTTTGGGTGAGTTAATAAAAAAAGTTGCTGGTTTATTGGTTCAGCAGGACAATCACCGTCAGTGTGTATTCACGTGGTTTATATGGTGACTGCGTTTTTCTCATTCTCAGTTATTTTTGGGTAAATCTAATAAAATAGATTGAGTTTTTAGAATTACTTATTAGTTATTGGGTTGTTTTTGTTGTTGGGGTTTTGTTTTTATACATAAAGCATACTGCATATACTAATACACATCTTATACATACGTTCTCCTAGCTATAACTATCCATAGATATATAACGATACTTCTACTACTTTGATATAAGCATTGAACATCAAGTATTACTATCAGTGTGAATATTTGGTGAATGAAAAATCCAGTGATAATCTAACACGCCCGAATTTTGATTATGAATGAATCCGACCATTCTACTAACAGCTGTGAACACCGAATCGACTTCAGCCTACAACTGATAATATACAATCATTCCGTGTACAGCCCCGTAAAATCTGAACTCTAACACCATACCACATACCCTCGACGAAAGCAATCTTCAACAGCCTCTTTTGACCTCAGTGATAAAGGAGTAATAATAAAGACGGGCCCAAACCGACATATATCTGAAGTGTGAAGCTGCACAGCTACATGAAGAGGTCAACTAAAGACAGGGAAAATAAACACTGTAAACTGAAGTCAATGCCACGTTTCCCTCTGAAGATGATAATTCAGTCGAAACAGGTTGGGGAATATTTATGAAATGTAAAATAAAAAAAATGATATTAATTGACCATTTTTACACTCACTTCTGTTTATGTTTTCCAATTGTTCACCTATATGTATATATTGAGAAGTGCAAATATGTACACAAACACTTTTTACTAGATACCCCAGTTAGACTTGATATCAATCCAGTACCTCTAGGCAGGATGGAAACCTTCAGTCCAGACCCAGACTCCAGTGATCTAACCCCGTCCTACGCAGAACTGGGACCAAATTTAGCGATATCTTTTTCACGGATAATTCGCCATCTACCAGAGTGCTCAATTCAATAGTTAGAAGAGCACTTCAGGTTTGCTTTTGCAGACGTGTGGCCTACCTAAGAGTATATATATATATATGTGTGTGTGTGTGCGTGTGTGTGTGTGTTTGTGTGCGTGTGTGTGTGTGTGTGTGTGTGTGTGTGTGTCTGTGTGTGTGTGTGTGTGTATATATGTATATATATAATTTGAACTATACAGAGTGAGACAGACTCAGGAGTGAAAAAGTATGGAAGTTGGGTTTATTTATCAGTAAATGTTTTCATTAATGGTCTCGACATGTTTCGGGGGATATTCCCATCTTCAATAGTGAGTGCTGTGTGTGTGTACCTTTAGAGGTTATAAGTTTGATGTGGAACATAAGTCCACCATCAGAAGCTTTGCTTCGTGAGCAAAAAATGATATCCCATCTGCTAGGGGCATCCTGTTGTTTGATACAAAGTTAAGTCTGTGATGAAATTTGTTATGTTAGCAGCAGTGGTGGGTCTTGGAGAGGTCATAGGGTGTCAGGGTAGGAGGGAAGTGCTTTGGTGTTAGATTGTGTGGGTAGGTTAGGGATAGTATAAATGGAGAGGTGATGAGGTTAAGAACTACATAGGTTTTAAACTTACAGGTCATCGAAAATAGGTTGACCCTGATTTGCACAAGTGAAATGACTAACCAAGGTAGTGGTTGATATGAGTCTGAGCGACTTTTAAGTTCCCCGTATTATATGTATCTGAGGGGAGTGGGTAGATGTGGATGTGAGGTTATCGTTCGTAGGAGGTTTATGATTCAGAGATTGTGATTAGGGTTGTTAGGTTTGGTGCTAAGTCCATTAGGGGAGAGAGTTTTGAGTTTCTTGATCCACATATCCTCATATCTTTCTAGAATGTTCGTTATGTCCATGGGAGTATTTTTTATATTAGTAAAGCTAGTATCTGTGGCAAAATTGTGACCAGGTGTGCGAAAGTATAGTTCTACGGGAAGTGGACTGGGATTGTTTTGTGATTTAATTCTGTAGTTGTTGAGTCATGTTAAATTGCCACTCGGACTTGCCTATGTATTGTAAATTGCATCTGTTATATTCTAGAAGGCATACAATATTTTTGCTACGACAGTTAGTGCTATGGTATATGTGGTAACTCTCTTTGCTGGTAGAGCTTGAGAAGGTGTTGGTGTACTTCAGGTGGTTGCAACATAGGCTATTTCTTTTGTCGCATGGTTTACGGAATTTAGTGGTTCTAGGGATATTGTGTTAAACTTTATCATTTATGATATTGTTGCTGCTAATCATGTCTTTGATGTTTTGGAGTCTGCAGTAAGTGATGACAGACGGGTCTGTGAATATATTTAAATACATGTGTGTGTGTATTTCTGTGTGGAGTATCTGCCTCTGGGCCCAGAGCAAAGGTTTCGATTATACCTAGCGGTTCTGGAAGGGAATTCGAGTCTATAGCGATACTAAAGAGTTGTAATACAACGAAACAGCTGTACATATATATATATATATATATATATATATATATATATATATATATATATATATATATATATATATACTCTTTGTATCTAACTCCACCGAACACAGAGAAAACTTTGTCTTGTAGATTCCGTTTAGGTTGGAATATTAACAGCTGTCCAGGATCCAGTCACAATGGTCTACATTTTGGATTCTTTTCATTTATCCATTTTTCATCGACATCGATTATTTTGTCCAAATGAATTTTATCTCTATCGATTAGAAAGAGAAAGACAAGTGTCTAAACGCTGATCGATGTCCCCAGCTGTAAGTTCATGACGAATCCATTTTCTAGCTTCAAAAATTTCCCAATCGCTTGAGGCGAGGTTAAAGCTCAATACTTGGATTGTAGGTGGTTACAATGTCAATCAAAGGGTTCCTTAGTACTGATTGTAGGCTGGTAAGTGTTGTTTCCATCAAAGTTCCTATTTACTCAAACCCCCACGAGAACAGGATGTGACGTAAGGTCAGTTTAATGAGAGGGTAATTTCTCAAAATTCCTCTTTACTCCTCACAACTATTGTCGCAGAGATATAAGAGCACTGATTTTTAGGACTCAGGATGAATCCTGAGCCTCTTGAACTCGATTTCAGGGAGCAGTATCACACCTTATGGGGTAAAATCCCATGAGCTAATGCACGACATCTGTGTCCGTCTAGTCTTAAATGAACTGAACTCTGGTTCAGAAACCGGATTTCTGCAAGAAGTTTCCATCAAAATTAGGTTATGACGAACTGTTATATATAGTCGTCAAAAATCCTAAAAACTCTGTGATTATTTATTGACACTCGTATGGCGTCTTCAATATATATATATATATATATATATATATATATATATATATATATATATATATATACGTGTGTGTTTGTATTGGGTTCTGGTGGGTTTTTTCGAAAGATGTGTGGGCTATCCGTTGAAACACAGGGAGTCCTACGTAAAAAATTACCCGAAAACCTAATCTCTGTTACTACTCTGTACCCTTCGAAGTAGTTCCATTAGGCATTGATGCATCGATCTCATAGAGAGTATTGCTCATAGAGGGTAGTGGCAAAAGTCCGTGCTATACTTGGGTCGCACGTGGTGTTCAAATGCGCGTTATTCACATATACATATATATACGTATTAAGAAATGGCTGTATAATCTGTATAATGCGTTATTTTACTTTGCAACTCAATTTGAAATAATCTCCCGTTATTACTCAGTGAATGTATCATTTGGCGTAGACAGAGTAAAAAGAATAATCATCAAAGAAAATTGGGTTGCTGCAAAAATCGAACCGGCGACCGATAAGGTAGCCGCTTCAACGTGGCGTTGTTCAAATCATTGAGCTAAACAGACGTCGGAGATACGAAGGCCCAAATAACTGTTTCAACTCCCAACTTTTGTTTAAGCAGTTATCTGGGCTTCTGGGCTTCCATTATTGAGGTAGAACCACGCAACACAACTGTAGAGGTTGCAGAGGAACTGAACGTTGTACATTCAACTGCTGTTCGACATTTGTACCAAACTGGAAAAGCAAAAAAAAACTTTGACAAATGGGTGTTGCGAATGCTGAATGAAAACCTGTCATCCGCATCAAAAGCAATCCATTTCTTGATCGCACTGTGACATGAGACAGAAAATAGATAATCTACAGCGATCAAAGGCGCCCCGTGTAGTGACTGGACAGAGCTGCACCAAAACACTTCCCCAAATCAAACCTGCATCAAGATCATGGTCACAATTGGATGATTAGCAAATTGAATCACCCACTACAACTTCTTAAATTCTGGCGCAGGAATCGAACCTGTCACCCCCAGGGTAGCTGCTTCAACCTAACAATTCTCTTACCATTTCCTGCTGCGGCCCCATTTTCTTCAATTGTCTATCCTATTTATGTTGTCTAGGGCGAGTGATATATTAACCTTGTGACAACGAAAATGAATTTCATATAATATACTGCTATTTATAATTCATTCTGTCGGACCAAGTATGTCCATTTCTTTATATATATATGCATAGATATACATGATTATAACAAATACAATCGATCCATCAAGAAGACGCTTTGCTCAAAATAAACAGGTCACCAGATTAATCGGTGAACCAATTAACTTGAATCTACTATGTATATACGGGGGTGCAACCCAAAAATTCGAGGAATCTGTCAAGTGATTAATCGGTCAAGTAACCCAACGTTTACCGCGGCTCGCTGGAATTCCATAAATCTATCAAGGGTTAATTAATTTCTCTTTTTGCGACGAATTCATGTTGCGACCTAGATAACCCAAAATCTCGGGTAGCACCTTCCATGTGTTTAGGTATGTCCAAGCATTTGTGTTCTGTGTATACGTAAAACTTGATCTACGCGTCGATATCTATCTATCTGTCTATGAACGCGCTCACTTCGGGTACGCGAAGAACAAACAATTAATAAGTAATCGGGAGATAGCGATAAAGAGAGACAGAGAGAGACAGAGAGACAGAGAGAGAGAGAGAGAGAGAGAGAGAGAAAGAGAGCAGATGAGCGATACCAGTGTCTTTATCAAAAGAAGTCTCGTTCGCAAAAGCGATTTTTTCTCGGACATTCTCATGTGCCTCCAACTACCATTATCGTAACGTTCGTCTCCACCGCCCACCACTTCTCATTTTCATTATTAAGTGCATTGCGTTCGTTCAGCATTTCCTCAAGACGCCAACAAATGCTACGTCAAATTCGTCTTCTGCACGATTGCATCCTGGGATTAATCGCATCGTAGCTTGATGGCCGCCGTTTGCCATCACCTGGGATTAATCGCAGACACTCCTGGGGAAGGCAGGAAAAAAAAAAAAAAAGAAAAGCCAAGAATGACGCCATCTTGTTGGCTTTATATAGGGTTTTGTGACACTTGTAAAAGCGGCAAATTTTGCAATGCTTGCTGAATGCAAAGAAGGAGATGGCAAAGAAAGTACAACAAAAAAATGAGGATGGGAAAAAGTTGGTGAGAAGATATTTTGGTTTGAGAGAAGAAAAACGAAATGAAATTAGAACAGACAGGGAGAAAAGAATAAAAGACAGGTCTGGTTAGTGGCTCAACAGAAACTGCCATGCAACATCTTTTGGTTGCATGCTGTATCGGGGGTGATCAATTAAAAAATGAAAAAAGTCAATGAATAAGGTACTTCTCTCGCCTTTTGTTTGGCAGTGATAAAAAAGTCAGAATTTTCAAATGAAGTAGTATGTATGCTGTCGAATGGAAACCTCACGTAAAAAGTGTGATGCATACATCGCCAACCGGCCAACTAGACCAACTTAACAACTGAAGAAACCTGTGTTAACAGTTCTGATTGACGGTTTTTTTAAAGGAGATAGATGGATAGAAGGAAACGAAAAGAGAATGTGTACGAAATATGAGAGAAGAAGGAAGGAGAAAAGCCCAAGAGTATGGGAGAAAGAAAGGAAAGAAAGAAGGAGAGGAAAGAAGAGACGAAGGAAAGAAAGAAATAGGCCTCATAAATATGATTGGAACGATGGTTGAAAGACGAGAAAGAGAGACCGAATGAAAGAAGATAGAGAGAATTACGAGAGAAAAAAAATGGAAAGAATTCTATATGAAATATTAGAATAAGGCTAGGAAAACAAGTGAATGGAAAAGTGCCAAAACTCGACCTTGAACTGACCTTCAGAGGTCATCAATTGTCATCACCCTTTATTCTTGGTTCAAGTTACGTTTTTTACACAAATTTACAGTTCATGCAACGTGGTTGTCTTCATTAGATTTGAAAATGCTGATGTTGACATGAATATAAATTGACCTATACAGGTGATCATCACCACGTACCGTATGTTAATCCTAGGGTCAAGTTACCCAAATATACAAATTTGCAGTCGGTAGGGTGCAGCCGTTTAGGATTCTGTAAAAACAATATTGTTTCAATAAACGAACATTCTCTGTCTTCATAGTAGTAGATGATACGTACATGAATGTGTATGTATGGATACGTGCCTGTACGTATGTGTGTGTTTGCGTGCTTACCACCTCCGCACGCTAAATATCTTAAACTAGCCACCATTTACGAGGTCAAGTAACCAAATCAATCCCTAGAAGATGGCTGCGACTTCACGACGGCACTTGACCATTAAAAAAAGAGTTCGTTCCAAAAAAAGAAACCTCTCCCGGGGATGATAGATGAAGACGCTGATTTAAAAACTATTAGAAGCGGGGGTCGTTCGCTAGCCGTGGAAAAAGGAAAGAAATAGAGAAGGAAATAAAGATGGGATAAATAGACATAAGCTATGAAGATATACTAAGGTGTGTACCTATCATCATCATCATCATCACCATTAGTCTTTTTACGTCCGTTGTTGGACATAGACCTTCCCCAGGATCCGCCACGATTCTTTATCATGGGCGTCGCAGAGCCAGTATTCTCTGAATTTGTCTAGTTCATCTCCCCATCTTGTATTCTGTCGGCCTCGGTTTCGCACATGATCTCTGGAGATCCATGTTGTGAGTCGTGATGTCCATCGGTATCCTCTCATTCTTGCAACATGGCCCGCCCACTGCCATTTAAGTTTTCTAATAGCTTCTATGGTGTCTCGGACTCCCGTTTTCTTCCTGATACACTTGGCTGTCTCGTGATCTGTACCTGTCAGCAAAGGATGTAAATGGGGGGGGGTGTTTGGTGTTGATAAGGCCCGAAATGACAGAGTATGGAGTTGAGACCAATGTCGCCACTCATCTCACTATTAAAAACCCAGATTGTCCACAAAAATTCAGATATGCTGAGAAATAAAAAACCAAGTCATGGAAAAACTACCAGGTAAATAGTTTAAACATGTATAATGCCATGAGACCTAAATTTATCATTATAAATCATATATTATATATAATACATTACTTCAATACTTACATTGTAATATAGGCAGTATTACTTCATTTCAGTGGTCTGTTTTTAAAAAAATATTTTTTTACGTAACAAGATCGCAATGCTACTAACGCCGAAAGTAAGCACAAGATTTCTCTCCTCGTTGTTAAGAACATATTTCCTTTTGCATCTTTACCGCTAAGGAGTTTTTTATTTTTCTAAATCGCAAGCCAAATCTCTTTAAAACTCTTTATGTTTATCAACTCCTACGTATATTTACTTACGAACTTTCACGTTTTTTCTGCGCATGAAAACACTGCATTATCACGTTGCTTTCTGGTTTGCATATTCAATTAAACTAACCTCAGAATTTTGATGGGAAAATGTTTTTTCATCTCTCATTTTTTTAATGAATTTACATTAAAGAGTTGCTTCCTTTACATCTGAAGGATGAAGGGTATGACCTCTCAGCATCCAGCGGTTATTGGGTTAAATGCATGCTTTAACCCCCACCTTCAACGAAATACACCCATTTTAAGGAACTCCAGTTTAACAAATGCTCGTCACCTATCAACAGGGTATATATATATATATATATATATATATATATATATATATATATATATATATATATATATATATATATATATATATATATACTCTCATTTCTTGTGCATAGACAGAGATAAAACCCCATATTTTATGTAATTATTGTATAAAAGGAGGAAGAGGAGTTCATAGATTTTCTTTGATTCAGTTTATTTTCATGCTTGTAAAATATTGTGAAATGAAATATTCTGCAGGTTGATGTGGGGATGGCGGAAGGATACATTTCCAGGGGCTGCGAAAGAATATATTCGGAATATATCTCAGCAGCAACTCAGTTTGAAGGGAATTACAATGTTTCATATGACGATATTGGATTAGGGTTACATGAAGCAATTCAATAAGATCGTAAATGGCCATTTTTTGACGTTTATTTGGTCATTTTCGGCCCTTTTCTAAACTGACATCATTAGCAGCCTGTAGAAAATTGACCGGAGTAGATATTCTTTCAACGCATCAAACCTTTTAATGACATCACACCTTTTAATGACATCACACCTTTTAATGGCATCAAGCTTTTTGATGACATCAAGCCTTTTAATGACATCAAGCCTTTTAATGACATCACACCTTTTAATGATATCACGCCTTTTAATGACATCAAACCTTTCAATGACATCATACCCCTGAATGACATGACACTCCTTCCTTCCTTCCTTCCTTCCTTCCTTCCTTCCTTCCTTCCTTCCTATTTCTGTTGTTTAACGTAAGCTAACCGACAGACAGACCAAACAGCGTCAAATAGAGATGTGTGGACACACCTAAAAAGTGATAGAGAAGAAAAACAGGCAAGTCAAGAATGGGCCTGGCTTGTTTTGTCGGTTTCTTCTCTTTGATTTTGACTGACCTTTCAAGTACAAAGTGACGTAGGAACCACAAAAGCAGTTTAGGAGAGAGACGTGTATCTGCTCATGTCTGTCTGTTTGTCTGTTTGTCCACTTTGTATGGACGGAAGTCTCCAATGAATATCTATGACATTTTGTGAAAAAGATGGGTCATGGACCAAGCAAGAATTGATGAAGTTTTGGGGGCGGATCCAGATATATATTTTTGCAATTATCTACCCTGCATTATAGCTATACATGGAATAATATTCAATAAGTTTTAGTGACAATGGTGTTGGCTGAGGCATGTACTCCCTGAGTGTTCCATAGTTACAACTCTTCAAGACGAATCTCCAACTGCGACCGAGAAAATTCAGAACGTACCTTCGAAAGCCTACGGAAAAAATTCAAATTCTCTGCAATGCAACCGATTAACCACGGCTTCCTTAGCTGCACGCACCCACCTTTCGTCCATGCACGTTCACTGCCACTTCCTTACTAGGGAACAGGGATGGCAAAAGGGGCTGCGAAAGAATATATTCGGAATATACCTAAGCAGCAACCCTGTTAGAAGGGAATAACAATACAATGTTTTTATATGAGGATATTAGTTTGGGGTAATACGAAGCAACTGAAATACTCCATTATCATTTGATTACTGTAAAATTGCAACTCTCCGTCGGTGACGAGGGGGGGGAGGCGCAAATCTGCATTCAATGTTTTCATTGCTTCTCTCTTGAATTCGTCGAACTTGAGAAGAGATTCCAGAACTTTCAAAACAAAAGGACCCCTCGTAAAGAAAATATTCTAATGAATCCCTATTTTTGGCATTTAGGTATTAGACTGATTAATGAACTACAATAAACGGAGAAAAAACAATTTTCGACCTTTGAAAAATCATTTTTTCAAATCTAAAATGGATTACCTTTACTCGGGTTCTAATATATGGTACGGGTCTCTTGAAGAATAATTATGTTTTTGAAATGATGGAATGATGTTCTATGGAAGATATTGTTCCTCCGTCACAAGATTCGCAACGCGGGGTTCAGAGGGAGCATTGCTGCGCAACCCCACCCCCCGTATTGTTTGACAGACCCCAACAGATCGCAGACCGCAGTTTCGAAACCACTGAACTATTTGGATTGCGGAAAGGAAACGACTGAAGGCGAGAAAAAATCGAAGGAATTTGAATGAGAGAGAGAGAGAGAGAGAGAGAGAGAGAGGAAAAAATGAAGGAGAAGAATTGGCGGTAACAATGGGCACAATGAGAAAGTTTGATACATTCTCTGTTAAAACGTATCACTATGAGCGCCCGCTGCTACTTTCCCAGAGAGGAGAGCAAAAAAGTATATATTTCCGTGGTTAACAGGGGTGGGGATATACCATAATGGTAACCCTGTTCCCAAGAACGATGATAGTCTTTTTATATTGGCCCATCAAGTATGGCTTTCACAAAACAATCGTACTGCACCATTATACTTCATTGACTAAAAGGTTCCAACTTTCACCCCCCATCCTGGTTTGCCTCCTTCTCCAACGGACGCCCGCTTGTGTCATATCAAAGTTGAGAAATATATATACATATATATATATATATATGTGTGTGTGTGTGTGTGTGTGTGTGTGTGTGTAAATATAAATAATAATCAGGTTTGTGGAAGTGTTTATGAGGCAAATAAAATATATTTGACGCAATAAATTGTCTTTTATTTTATGGCTCTTCTTTTATGGCCATGGAGAGGCACACACGCCCACGATGTGTGTATGTGTGCGTGTGTGTGTGTGTGAGAGAGAGAGAGAGAGAGAGAGAGAGAGAGAGAGTGAGTAAGCATGTATGATATGTGTATGTATGCGTGCGTGAGTGGGGTACATACTTAAGTGACAGTCATGTTTTCGGCCTTATGCATTCATATAAATATGTATATGTGTGTGTAGTAGATTTAGTACATATGTATGTATATACATATATATATATACATATATATATATATATATATATATATATATATATATAGTACATATATAGTATATATAAATATATAGTATTCCCAGCGCTACTCCAAACCAACTTAACACTTCAAGTTGAAAGTTGAATGCATCGAGCACTCTATGAAATAAATCCATCACACATCAGACATGTTATGTTGTATTGCGTATCTGATTTGTACGATATATATATATATGCATATATATACATATATATATATATATATATATACATATATATATATATATATATATGCATGCATATATATATATATATGTTTGTGTGTGTATACATATATATATACATATATATATATATATATATATATATATATATATATTAATGGTCAAAATCTATGTACTGCCTTGGAAGCTTGACGTTTTCGCCCTTCATTCAATTGTATTTGAATGTTGAGTAGCTGTGTATGGGGTGTAAAACCAAAGCGCTGACCCTGCCCTTCAATTGTTGCATTCGTTTGTCCTAGTGCAATGAAATACACCAATTGGCAGGGACATCATTTTCAGCCCAGCTGTCATACTCATTTCCCATGTCTATAATTGCCCCGAGTGCGTGAATCACGGTTTAGCAGGCGTCATCTATAATATTAGACGCTATTTTCTAGCTTTTGGTAAAATTGAACAAGAAGAAGGAGCGGTCCGCTGAAACAAAAAAAAAAGAATATTGTCAAAATGGATGAATCTAGTCAGCCGTCTTCGGATATTTCTGTCTCGTCTGCTGGGTTTGAACGGTATACTGTCAGCAGAATCATCGCAATGCATCGTCAGACCGCCTCTGAACTTAAAACACTGTGGCCGCTCTTGTGAGTGTTACAACTGCAGTATGAGAATTATCTCGGTACATGACAGCTCTTAAGAGTCCTGAATATGATGTACAATGGCAAAGAGCTCCATCTCGCATCGGAAAGCGACAGCTATTAAAGACTAAGTTAAGATGTGTCGCGACAAAGAAGTTCTGTCAACGCCTTACCTATGCCAAAGAATATAAAGATGGGGCTGTAGAAGATTAGAGCTTTGATCTATGCTCCGACGTATCACAATTCGACTTGGTGGCGTTGGATGGTGTCTGGTATGATCTCAGATCGCCAGGGAAGCATTTTGATGCGTAGCGCTGTTAAGCAGGGTGGGGTAAATATAATGCTATGGGAATGCAAGCCAGTGGCCAGCGTTTGTAGGATCTACAAATCCCTGGACATCTTGGAGAACGGAATTTTGCTGAGTGTAGGAGTTTTTTTTTGGAGATCGAATGTGTAATTTTCCAACACGATAACGATTCCAAACACAGTGTGTGATCAACTAATTGTTTCTTGCTGGTCAGCATCTCAAGGTCCTTTAGTGGCTTCCTCAGTCCAAGGCTTTCTAGCCATGGGTCCCGTTGCCACAGCTCCCCTCTATATAAAAAAATTATAGTTGAAAAAGTAGAGGGTTTTTTTTTATAAGAAATACATTTATGGTTACTTCTTACAATTCATTTCATGAAAACGTCTTCAATTGTAAATAAATTGATAGAATTACCGTCTGCAATTCGGGACAGTATTAATTGAAGTATGAGTTACTAAAATAAATTTGTCTTACCCAAGAATCTTCTTGCTAGCATGTATTTACACGTGTGTATGTAATTACTTGGGATATTCAATTCATTTAACCTTTCTATGTACGTATAACTTTTCAGTTCCAATTACATGTGATGAACGGACTTAGATGCGTACATTTTGTGACTTGTCTATTTTGATTTTTGTGTTTGAGGGGGCCAACCGAACCTGAAGTGCCTCAAGGGAGCCCATGTTCTAAATCCGGCCCCTGCCCCAGTCCCCCTGACAGTAATCCGATCGATGACCTTTGTGAAATTTCAAACTACAATCGAGATAAGTCATTCAGGGCTTCCAATGAAGCTAAGCGTCAAGGAAGAATGTAAGGAAGCCAGACAAAATATTCTTTCCGATACACGTGAAGCGCTTATTGAGTCACTGCGTTGGGAAATGGCTGTTGTAAATTAGGGAGGATCAACAAATAATTATCCCTGATTACATTGTTGCCAATGTTTTTATTTCCGGTGAGCTTAGTGTTTCTCTCGGCATATTATCCGTTTTACTATCAAAACCCACTTTCCATCATACGCTTTAGTTAGCGTTTTTTGTCAAATATTTTGTCAGTTATATACGGTTTAGTTTGTTTTATTTTCTTTTTGCAAATTTAGCAAATTTGTTATCTTCAAAACAGGTCAGATAGAATTGAACAAATATCCCCTTTGGACATCACTTTTGGCTACTACTGTATGCGTGTGAATTTATATATTTTTCATAGTTGTATATTTATATGTTTGTATTGTGAATGTGAAGTTATCTGACAGAATATATATATATATGAGTATATATATATATATATATATATATATAGAGAGAGAGAGAGAGAGAGAGAGAGAGATAGAGAGAGAGAGAGAGAGAGAGAGAGAGAAACAGAGAGAGAAAGAGAGATCATACTTCAATCTCCTGGAATAATCTTCCACAATCAGTAAAGAAATACATATAATCTAAGTATCAATATCCATTCCTTAAATACATAACTGTTGCGTTGGAAGAGATAAGAAAAAGACTGGGAATAAACGAGATGAGAATTGGGGTCCAAAGCAGTTATTTGGCCTTGGCATTACCGGCGACTGTTTACCTCAATGATAAGAGCAATGCTACGTTGAAGTGGCTACCCTATCGGTGGCAGGTTCGATTCTTGCAGCAGCTCCATTTTCTTTGATTGTTTATTCTATTTACCTTGTCTAATTGAATGATATATTAATTGCGTAACGATGGGAGATCATTTCAAATAATAAATTTCTACACCATGTATCGAAATTTATAATTCATATCGATAGAAGTAAATAGCTCTTACACGTAGACACACACACATATATATACATTCGTTTATACATATATATATATGTGTGTGTGTGTGTGTGTGTGTGTGTGTGTGTGAGCATGTGTGCACAAAATGTTAACATTCACCGAGTATGTATCCTTATGATTCTTTATATATATATATATATATATATATATATATATATATATATATATATACTGTATCAAATACTGATTACGGTGATTAAACATCTACAACGGGTAAAATTTGTTTTATGTTTCCTTGTATTCTTATAGACTGAAAATACATCACGAACTATATTTATATACATGTGCTCGATACCATTGGTAGAGTAGTTATGAAATGAGTAAATAAATTTTCAATAGTTCCATACAGATTGTACATTCTGTTTCACCTTAAAAAGATCTTCAAATGAACATTGAAAAAATCTTTATTCTATCTAATTATATGTTAAGAAATAGATATGTCATATTGAATCCGACTGAATAATTATAAATGCGTTATATTAATTGAAGTTGCTAGCAGTGTCATTTTGAGACGGCTTCCTATAGATTGCAGGTTTGATTCCTGCAGTAGCTGATTTCTTTAATTGTTTTTGTTCTATTTACCTTTTTAAGGCCAACTGAGGTCAGTTCAAATAGAATTTCAAATAATATATCATTTATGTATATATATATATATATATATATATATATATATATATATATATATATATATATATAATGTGTGTGTGTGTGTATATATACATATATATATATATATATATATATATATATATATATATACATATATATATACGCATATAAACGAATACATCAACATAGATACGTCTATGTAATCAGTAGATGATGTGTCTCAATTTGTTTTTTGTTTTTCTATTTATCTATGTCTATGTATGTGTGTGTGTATAAAATGAAGCTATGTATTAAAATTATAGCTAAAGGGGAGGTGATATTTGATCAACACTACTGGGGAGCCATCTCAATATAATTTTTTGTTTTTAAATCCTCGAAAAGGTTACATGGTAAATAACTGATGGCCCCGACTCGAAAAATTCACTCATACTGCCATAATATTTAATTCTACGTAAAAAAAAAAAAAAAAAACGAAAAAAAGAAATAAATAAAAAAAACAGGAAAAATTACAGAAATTATGATAACAAATTTGGGAAATAATTGACGGAAATGACATACATTTTTGGAAAAAAAGGGTTTATTTTTATATTTTATATTTAAAGCTGTAAAGCATTCTGAACTTCATATATATATATGCATGTTTGTGTGTATTCGAGCGACAAAATAATTATTTTGTTATTGAATGAATTTTGTAACATAAACACTTGATACACACATGTGTGCATAGTGTATGCATACATTCATGCACTTACATGCAAGTACATATCTACCTCATTTCTGTCTGTTCGTATTTAATTACCAACTTTCTTTTCTCTCTCTCTCTCTCTCTCTCTCTCTCTCTCTATATATATATATATATATATATATATGTATATACGTAAATATGTATGTTAGAACAACAGACTGTTTATGTGTATGTATATTATAAATTACAATAAACACTGTTATAAGGCCCTGTGCACCGAAGTTATCACCTATCGAATCACTAAAGCATTAGAAGAAGCTACTGGACCATGGACCATCTTCATTTGATAAATCAACTAAAAGAAAAAGCAGTAGAATACAAAATGCCACTCGCTCTAGCATTCATCGACTTTGAGAAGGCCTTCAAATCAGTGGAAATCCCCAAGCTCATCGAGGCTATTACCGTAGAAAATGTAGACCCCATATTCGTCAGAGTACTGCGACATATATACAGTCACAGCAGATCCTTCATCAGGCTACATAAAGATTCGGGGCCCTTCCAGCTCCAAAAAGGTGACAAGGTGATACCAGCTCATCAAAACTCTTCACAGCCAGCCTTCCAAAAACTAGACTAGGCAGAGTAAGGAATCAGAATGTGCCTTTGCAATCTCAGTTTTGCAGATGACATCGTCCTTTTTTCATAGAACCTGCACGACCTCGGACGAAAGTCAGAGGAACTAAATGAAGGAAGCAAGAAAGTCGGCTTTCACATGGAATTCAGCAAGACAAAGATCATCAGCAACAATCAAGTCGGAAATAAACATACAACGATCAAAACTGAAAACGCAAAACTGGAGAAAGTAGACCACTACATCTACCTTGGACAACGAATCTCCACGAAATGCTTTAAAGAAGTAGAGATCAAGGGAAGAATCACCCTGGAATGGCAAGCCTTTGGTAGAGCAAGCTCAGCTTTCAAGAACCAAAAAAAGTCCCTTTAGTCCTAAAAAGAAGAGTGTACAACCAATGCATCCCCCCGATTGTCATCTTTGGAGCTAAAACATGGAACCTGACCGAGAAACAGACCCTCAAACTGAGAACCATGCAACGTGAAAGAATCATGCTCAACCTCAGATGGATACTTCAGGAGTCTGTGACTTCATTTAATCCATTAGAAATCTCAAATGGTAATGGGCTGGTCATGTTGCAAGAACGGTAGACAACCGATGGACATCACAACTCATTACATGGATCCCCAGAGATCACATGCGAAATCGAGACCGGCAGGGTATAAGATGGAGAGACGAACTATACAAATTTAGAAAGTATTGGCTCCGCGATGCCAATGATAGCGGGATCTGGCGAATCCTGGGGAAGGCCAGTGATAAAAGACTGATGATGATGATAATGATGATGATGATGCACGGGCACACATATTCCACATTCATATATATGCACACACATGTCCATTTATGTGTAGATGTATATCTATAAGTTCATGCAATATGGTGATTATGTTCGTATATAGCATTAATTCTAATGAGAATTCATTACGCGTGTAATTGTTGTATCGTATGTTCCTCTATTTGCTTATACGCCATTATGATTGTCTTTGGAATCAAGCGTATTTGTTTATAGATCTATCCGAGCATCATATATATATATATATATATATATATATATATATATATATATATATATATATATATATATATATATATATGTATGTATCCAGGTGAGCGTTTAACCAAAGGATCGTTTGTGTCTGATATATATTGTCAATTATGATAAACATAGTAAAAACAACTATGAGAAGCATTAATTACAATGGTGTCCATTGGACAGCAATATTTTGGCTTGAAAAAAAGATCTCATTTTATAACCATAAACGTCAAAATCTCGGATTTTTTTAGGATGAAAATCTAAAAATTATGCGGTGGTCTCCTTTGGCCCATCCCTACACGTAGGGGGTTGTGTGATCCCTAAATTAAAGTTTTGGGTCACTCAACTTTCAAAATTCAGAGAAATTTATAATAAAGACGAATAGAAAAGTTGAAAAATTTTTCCATAGAACTTACATATCCGTCTCTATATATAGTCAGCTTAGATTCAGCAGTCGAACCGTTGAATTCAATCCATAGAAAGAAGTTGTGCCTTTCATATTTAACAGCAACATACACTTCGAATACCATGATATCTAATTCACAAAAGGAACAACATGTTTGCGTTATATATTATGATAATGCCTTAATATATAAATAGTAAAATAACATAATGTACTAATCTAAATAATAAAAGAAAAGAAAACTTAATTAAAGCAACAACCACGTATCTCAGATTATGATAATACTATAATCTGAATATTAACATTCACGTGGGTGGTCGTGTTCGATCAATGCAGCAAGGGGATTCCATAGTAAAATACCCCAACTGTTTTTTTTTAAATCCTGAGACAAGTCTATATGGGAAAGCGGCTGATGACCCCCACATGAAATAA
>OY735214.1:51328929-51346429 GCA_963457665.1 Thysanoteuthis rhombus
GTGGTTATCGCTGTAGGCTGAGTGACAATAAGTATCCTCAGGTCTTCAGCTAACGTCTCCTCCCTCTTTCGCATATCATGACAGAGCTACTATTCGTTGCAGTACTTATATCTCTAGCACCTTCCTCAGTATCCGTGCAGTTCCCAGTAGTGCTGTGGTCTGTACGGTCTCTATCCTCCCCCTAATCCTGATCTCCTTCAGTCTCTCCCTCAGCGTTTTGGGGACAGTTCCTAGTGCGCCCACTATGACCGGTACTACCCTGGTTTTCATGTTCCACATTTTCCTTAACTCCCTTGCTAGGTCCTGGTATTTTTCCCTTTTTTCACCCTCCTTCTTTTTTACTCTATGGTCTGCAGGTACAGCGACGTCTACTATTTGGCAGGCCTTCCTTTTTTGTCTAGTATTACTAAGTCCGGTCTTCTTGCCTGGATGAGGTGGTCAGTTTGGATGTCAAAGTCCCACAGTAGTTTGTGGTTGTCATTCTCCAAAACTGTCTCTGGCTTGTGCTGATACCACTTTTCCACATGGTTGAATCCCATTTGTTTACTTAGTTCCCAGTGTATCATCGTTGCTACTCTATCGTGTCTATGCTTATACTCCTTCTGGGCGAGTTGACTACATTCACTAGTTATGTGGTTTACTGTCTCATCTCTTTCACCGCACCTGCGGCATTTGCTGTTTGTCTGTCTTCTGTCGATTTTTGTTTTTATGTAGTTTGTCCTTATGCTTTTGTTTTGGGCTGCCATGATGAGCGATTCTGTTTCTCTCTTAAGGTTCCCCTTTCGTAACCACGTCCATGATTTCTCGTCTGCTATATTTTGTATCTGTCTTTTAAACTCGCCGTACAATTTTTTCCCTTCCCATCTTTCTTTTCTTGTTATTATTATTATTATTTGAAATCTCACTCCAGTTAACTGGTGGTAACCACTGGAGTTTGTGTGACAGCAAGTCTCCTCAAGTCTCCAGCCCTCCTCTCCTAGTACTCATAGGTCGCAGTAATTCTACGATTTACAGTTTCACACCGGTTGCCCAGTGGTCATTGCTGAAGGCTGATTGACAATAAGTCTCCTCAGGTCTTCAGTCAACATCTCTTCTCTTTTGCCTATCATGCTAGTGCTGTGGTTTACATTTCTGCTTTCGTTTCCCTTCCTCTGTTAGGCCACTCAACAATTAGTGTCTTTATATTTCTAGCTCTTTCCTCAGTATCCACGCAGTTCCTGGCAGCGCTGTGGTCTGTACAGTCTCAATTCTTCCCTTTATCCCGATCTCCTCCAGTCTTGTCCTCAGTGTCTTTGGGACAGTTCCTAGTGCGCCTACTATGACTGGCACTACCCTGGCTTTCATCTTCCACATCTTCTTCAGTTCTCTCGCTAGATCCTGGTATTTTTCCAGTTTTTCACTCTCCTTCCTCTTTACTTTATGGTCTGTAGGTACAGTCACGTCTACTATTTGGCAGGTCTTCCTCTTCTTGTCTACGATTACCAAGTCTGGTCTTCTTGCCTGGATGTGGTGGTCGGTTTGGAAGTCAAAGTCCCAGAGTAATTTGTGGTTGTCATTCTCCAGGGCTGCCTCTGGTTTGTGCTGATGCCACTTTTCTGTGTGGTTGAATCCCATTCGTTTACTCAGTTCCCAGGATATCATCGTTGCTACTCTATCGTGTCTGTGCTTATACTCCTTCTGGGTGAGTTGACTACATTCACTAGTTATGTGATTTACGGTCTCATCTCTTTCACTTCACAAGCGACACTTGCTGTTTGTTTGTGTTCTGTCGATTTTGATTTTTTTATAATTTGTCCTGATGCTTTTGTTTTGTGCTATCATGATGAGCGATTCCGTTTCTCTCTTCAGGTTTCCATTCCCTAACCATGTCCATGATCTCTCGTCTGCCACATCTTGTATTTGTCTTTTCTCTTCTTACAATTTTTTTTTCCTATTTTCTTTCCAAGTTTGCTGTGCTGTTCCATTGCGGTTTACGGTTTCATATCGGTTGCCGAGTGGTCATTGCTGAAGGACAATAGGTCTCCTCAGGTCTTATTATTATTATCTGAGATCAAGTGACAACTCTCCCTAATACTGAAGCAAATCCTCGGTATTCTAGCAGATTGTTATTATAGATTTCATTGGTCACAGACTTGCCCAATATCCGTAAATTATCATTTCGCTTAACACGTATTCAACCATGTCTATTCGTTTGTCCACGAAATATATCCACAAGTGCGCGTATTTCATAATGACTGCTAGCGACTTTATTCTAACGAAGGTATTTTTGACAACAAAGCGCCGTGCCGATGAAATCAACTGGAACTAGTAACCGGTCAATCTTATTGTAATAATCTTTGTGTTATTAATGAGAAGAAAGATCAGGGAACATTTTCGTCAAAAATTTGCTTTCAACGATTAAACGACTAAAAAAAAAATCAAACTAAATTTTCTCAATCTATTGTGAAAGGACAAACATCGGTTGATGCCCCAGTCTGGACACATTTTCAGTGATGTTCCCGGGATCCTTGGGTGTTTAACTTAGTACACCCACCTCCAGGTGACCCAACCGGGGTTGACTAGAGTGTGTGTCCAGACAGCTAGCTACTTGCATTCCATGACTCTCCTCTTCTGAGCCACAATCATCTTGAGAAGCTCTCTGCTGCGCAGTGATACTGCAAATGGCTCTCCGTTTTCTTTCTTCTTCAATTCCCAGCATGTTGAAGGCTCTAACAAGAAAACCAGCCGCAAATCCTCTGCACCCGACTTCAACTGGGAGACACCTTGATCTCAATCCAGCCTGTTGATCAGTTGATCCGAGTACTGGGAGAGCATCCTTTCAAATGCAACCCCATGGGACTTGTTTGATAAACTCCGACATAATGACGATGTCTGTTCGTGTACCAAGAGGCAGGATTGAAACCTTCGCTCCAGCCGGTAACGTAGTAAGGTTGAATATAAGCGATATATTTATTTAAGCATATATTCCCCATCCATCAGAGTGCTCTATTCCTATGGAAGAGCATTGCATACACTAGTTGATTGTGCAAAAAGTGCAAACCACTGGCTGTGAATCATCTAGCCTTACTCCGCTTTGTTGATTGCAAGTTCGTTCGGCGACATATTGATGTTCGGTCAGTCACAGCAACATCTTTTGTCTCTTCTCTTTCTCCTCTCCCTGACAAAGAACGAGCTCATTGGTATATCAGATCGCGCAGAGAAATAGGAAGAAGCAAAGCCAGCGAAATCCTCATCAGATGCTGATATTATTGTTGCCATCTTTTTTTCAGTAGAAATTGTTGATGTAGGTTGGTTTGCAGCTTGTCGATGTTGGTTAGTTAGCAACTTGCTGATGTTGGTTAGTTTGCAACTTGTTGCTGGTTTGTTAGCAACTTGTTGATGTTGGTTAGTTTGCAACTTGTTGCTGGTTTGTTAGCAACTTGTTGATGTTGGTTAGTATGCAACTTGTTGTTACTGGTTAGTTTGCAATTTGTTGTTGCTGGTTAGTTTGCAACTTGTTGATGTTGGTCAGCTTGCAACTTCTTGGTGTTGGTTAGTTTGCTTGTTGGTTTGCTATGGTACGAGGATGCGACAATCATATTTTCACAATGTTAGTTACTTTTTTGTCAATGATTCTCCGCCCAATCTCCCAAGTGGTGGGAGGTTTACATGTACGTCTTCAATCAAGCCAATGTTCCAACTAAACTTGGGAAACCTCTCCACTCCAAACTTTACATCCGAACCCCCGGCTACATCTTAGCCAGTGCTAAACACCTTAGCAACGACTCTGGCCTATCAGAGCCAAGGTCAGATACTACGATAACCATCAGTCTTCAGTACGACTGACTCCCAATATATCTAGTCACGTAACAAACACCAGCTGAAATATACTGTCTAAAAGAAAAATCATCCCCACTGCTTTCACCACCTCCACTTATTTCGCACATCACTCAGAATCTATGTATAGTTCATTATATATTTTTCAATTTGTGAAAATACAGAAAAAATAGAAATAGAAAACAACATCCACCGAGTATATATCCCGCAATTCTTATATAGATATGTATATTATCAAGAAATGGTTACATGATCCGACAGAGATTATCATAAATTTCGATATATTTTATTGAAACTGATCTCCTGTTATCACACGGTCAACGTATCATTTGGTTTAGCCTACGTAGATAGATTATATAATCGAAGAAAACGGGGCTGCTGTAGAAATCGAACGTATGATCGATAGGGTAGCTGCTTCAACGTAGCGTTGCACTTACCATTAAGCTAAACATTCGCTGGTATTGCAAAATAATTACTTTAACTGAAAATTTTCATTTCATTTATTCACGGTCTATTTCTGCTCTATTTGTATCTTTTAACGTAGACAATTATATTAAGAAACAAATTTATGAATGCAGTATATATATATATATATATATATATATATATATATATATATATATATATATATATATATATATATATATATAGATAGATAGATAGATAGATAGATAGATAGATTGATAGAGAGAGAGAGAGAGAGATATTGTCGATCAAAATATTATGAGAATTTTTTTAGTCTTTTATTTTGAGCTTGTCGTTTCTTATAGGACACGAAACATTCATTAGAGGCTTTCATTTTCGTCTAATCTAATCTCCTGGAAGTAGACATCGTCGCGTTCAAATTTCTTTAAATCTTATCTATTTTAATCGGATTTCTTGGAAAGGGAAAAAAAAGAAAAAATATGAATATTCTTATGAATCACACTATGAGAAAATTGCTGGGAAATCATCCAATTGATTGCTGTTTTTTCCCCTCGTTTCCCAAAAGTTTGTTACACACGCAAAGGAGGAAACAAAAATGACGAAAACAAAATGGCGTCTGCACATTCATGTCGCCTTTCCTTGGAGCAATATAAAAAATCGTGCTTTATAATTTGTGTTGATATTAGTTTCGTGACGTTTCACAAAAATTTATTATTGATTCTTTTTTGTTTTTTAACCCGTCCTTGCATCAGATGAATTGAGAGAAAAAAAAAATCGCCGGTCTCTTCACAAGCTTTGTCCTCACTTACGTATCATTTGGTCCCATCAATGCATGTGTATGTAAACGCTTTAAAAGTCAGTAGTTCCCAAACTATTGTTGAATCACGGCACGCCCTGTTTATAAGGATTTTTCAGGGTCAAAATTACTGAACGATTGCATTTACACTCGTGTGGTTAGGTTGGTTGGGTGAAAAAAGTCGTGTAATTCAATTTGATGGAAAAAAAAAGTTTCTTATTTGTTACCTCTTTCAATAATCATAATTACTAGTGAGGTTGAAGAGCCTGTATCTCAAATCTTGGAATCAAAAATGAGACAGTTATCGTCATTTGCTGTTCCATGTTGATTTTAGCACGATTCTCGATTTTTTGAAAAGATTTAACTTGATGATTTGAACACACCACTGTTCAGTAGATTCAGTCTTCAATGAGGCTGCGGATATTCTGGGGTTATTTATATGCAACTGCTATGTACCAAGAATGATCAACACAGTTCTACATCAATCCAGAATGTAAACCTAGTCTATCGATCGAGCGCCACCTACAGTTGAAACGGTGAAGTTTGACATAAGATGGCCATAATGATCAACGATGCGTCAGTCAGCTATCACTTCCCATAATTGTGACCGTGCATCTGCGCACTGAATTACGATGGCCTGGAAGTATAAAAATTTTCGCATACCCCACGGTGCACCTGGGAGTTAACTGCATCAGGTTGGGATACCACAGCGCAGGGTGGCATTCATTTTCCCGACTCTTAGATTACCGAATCTTCGTTGAAGCATCATCTGGTCTACACTTAATTCCCCGGGAAACAAAGGGAGACAATTCGAGACTTTTCTCTTGGCCTACAATGCTACTCAGTATAGGTTGTGGAGGTCAGGTAATTCACAACTGATGCTGTGATGACGATTTGACCTATTTCTGACCTGCAAATCCAAGATGGTCGCTGATTTTCAGCTCTGACAGCTCAATTTTCCAAAGTCGCCTTAGAGTCTTCATATTTGGTTTGAATGATAGCCCGACTAAGGCTCATATTATTATTATTGTTATTATTATTATTATTATTATTATTATTATTATTATTATTATTATTATTAAGAAATTGATAGATAACCTGACAAAATGATTATGAATGCGTTATATCATTTGAAGCTTCAACAGAAATGACACCCCGTTGTTACTCTAAGAATGTGTCAATCAGCCTAGACAGCAGCCCCATTTTTTTTAATTGCTTATTCTATTTATGCTGTATAGTTGTTTGCGTTAGAAACAACAGTACAGATATGGACGCTGAATGAACAAGACAAGAGGAAGGGATAAAGGGGATATTTGGGCCTTCACCGTTCCGTCAGGTTGTTCAGCTCTATGATAGAGAGCGACGCTACGTTGCAGCAGCTACCTTATCAGTCACAGTCGATTCCTGCAGTAGTCCCATTCATATCTCATTATTATATTTATGCTGTCTAGGCCAAGTGATCTTTTCACTGTATAACAAGGGGAGGTTATTTCAAATAGTTTCAAATAATATTTTGCATTCATGTATGCATATATATATATATATATATATATATATATATATATATATATATATATATATATATATATATTACTCATGTTGCATAACGTTAATAGTCTGACATTCTTGTGCTGAGGAGATATTGCCAACTATCTGATTAGCCTTGCTAGCTAGATGGAAAGTTCACTATAAAGCAATTGGTTTAGAGCTTGCAAATTGTCGTTGGCCATGGTGACAGCCTTAGCTAAACTTGCGGGATTGTCTGTGAATTTTGTTGAATTATTCTGACATGAGTTGACAGACATGCCTATCAAAATTGAGCTAATTTTTTCGCTAGCTGTTTTTAGCTGTTCTGTTCTCATATTTCAAGTATATTTTGTATGAATTCATTTTCTAGGTTTACATGCAAACTGTACTATACTTTTATAGCATCAACAAGATCCAGAATCGATCGATGCAGAATCAAAGACAAAAACAAAACTAAAATGTTGCAAGCCTTGCAAGTCCTTTGATATTATGAGCCAGGGTAAAAGAAATAAAATAAGATGATGTTAACACCCCGACTTTGTAGGAAGATGGGCTGGGATGGTATTACACGCATCAGGCACGCTACATCTCAATTTCACCTTCAGACAAGCTTGAAAAAGCCAAATAGTGCAAACAAAAACAAAAGCAAAGTGACATTGCGTTCGATGTAAAAGAAGGGCCAATGCGAAAAGGACCAATAATGCAAACACATCCAATGCAATGAGGTCCATACCAAAAAGACCCAATGCTCAGAGGGTCAATGTAAAAAGTGGCCAATTAATACATATATATACACATGATACATACACATATGTACACGTACTTATTTATATACACGTGTCTCACACCGACCCCACGTACCATTCCCCAGAACAGTTTCCCTGGTGTTGCTTAATTGCTTTTTCATCTCTGTCATTAAAGGTTCGCTTTCTAACTGAAATCTTTGAAATTTTTTGAAAAGCAAGATCAGCGACAACAGATAACTAGCCTATTGGAATATTAAAATCGGTTAAAAAAACAAACCTTTAGAATGCTACGTGGGAATGGTGCGGGGTACAAGTACATGTTCATATATGCCTGTATATCTCGTGCATATATATATATATATATATATATATATATATATATATATATATATGTATGTATATATATATATATATATATATATATATATATATATATAAATTGGCCCTTCAAGCATTGGGCAATAATGCATTGGATGTGTTTGAATTTTTGGACACTACTGGGTGGGCCCTTTGATGCATGCTTGCATCAGACCTCTTTACATTAGACGTGTTTGCATTATTGGACTTTATTGCATTAGACGAGCTTGCATCGGGACTTTTTATTTTAGATGTGTTTGAATCGTTGGACCTTATTGCATCAGGTCTATTTGCATTGGACGTGTTTGCATTGTACCCCATGTTCATTGTATCGCATGTCCATTGGACCTTTTATGAATTTGATGTTTTGACGAGTAATCTTGATCTAGAGACCACCAAAGGCTGGAACACTTTATGCTGTGTGCTACCTGTGGTCAACCCTATGAATAAACTATTCATAAGTTTCAATGGTCCCAAAATGCAAATGCCGACAATTCGGATATACCAAAGACAAAAAGACGTCAAGAGCCTCCCTTAAGTAAAAAGATGAAAGTTCTTGACTGAATGGGAGAAGAAAAAAATGTATGCTGTGATTGCCAAGATCTTCGATGAGAACGTATCTTCTATCAGTCAAATAACTCTAAGTATAGCATATTGTTATAATCCTTTTAAATTTATTATCAACCATCGTTGCTTATGTCTAAAATAAACTTCATAGATATCTATAGATAGGCAAAACCAAAGAACGTATATATAGGGTTCGGTACTATCTGCAGTTTTGGTATCCGCTGGGGGTCTTGGATAAGAGGGGAACTGCGGTATGAGTGATGTGGCTGATAATTTTATCTATTTAGTTTTTTATAATAATCATCATCATCATCATCATCATCATCATTATTATTATTATTATTATTATTATTATTATTATTATTATTATTATCATTATTTGATGAAGTATTTCAACACATTATCTTTTATTGAATTTGTCTAGATTCTAACTTTCTCTTAATTTCAAACGTTTTTTTTTTCCATATAACTTTCAATTCTGGCCACCGTTTCCATGTAAACTGGACTCCCTCTGGCGATGAAAGATGTGAGTTCGATTCACACTGAAGGCTTACTCTTTGTTTCCGATCGAGCAGTCAATCGTTGCAATAAAAACAATGGCCCGAATTGAAAATTGTCTAAAAACAACTAAAACTGAGATTAAGGTGAAAACTTGTAAAATTTATTGAAAAATAATTTTCCTTTTTTTTTTTTTTTTTTTTCTATTTCAGTTTTAGTCATTTTACCAGGTGTGATTCTAAGTCTACAAATCCCGGCTGCCGCCACTTTCCGCCTGACCGAGAATGGAATGCCTTGCCTACTCGCCTCTTTCAATGCCTCCGTTACGGTGTCTTATGAGAAAAATGACGAACAAACCAACCAGGTAACGTTGGATACATAACACTGAAAAAAAAAAAAAGGGTTCAATCTTCTTAATACAATAATACCTCGGTTAGTGCTCTGAATTCGTTCCTTAAAAATGCAGCGCTAAACGAAACCGCTCTAGAGATTGTGTCAGGAATCATTCCAAAATATGTGATGTCGTTGCAGAGCCCCAACAATATGGGTTGGATTGGTGCTGTATATCTCATCTGGTAGCTGCCCTTCGGAGCCGATGGTATATCACTAGGTTTCGATGCTGCATGATGAGGTATTATTTATGTGTACGTAAATGTGTACGTGTTTATTCTCATACACTTGACACATTCATTAACCGAAATGAGCAGTAAACGGTTATTCCTGAAACTGTCCAAGATGCTGTCTTTTAGCGTTAACTATTTCGCAAATTCAACATCACTTAATTAATTACGAAATTCTTCTTTAAAAGAGAGCCGTAGCAAAACGGCAGCAGACGGGGTTACGCAAAGTTGTGTATCAGAATTTAAGAATATTTAGCTCATACAACTTTTTTTTCTCCGTGCGTATTTATTTACATATTGTCTATATGGCTTTGCGAATTTCATTTAAATATGTCAGCAGAGTGCCTTTTTTTTCATCTGAGCTCCTGCCCTTCTGATCAGTGACCGGTCAAAAGGTGTCAGTGAACACGAGGCACGATGCAAATACATCCACTGCAAGTACACCCATTGCAAAAAGGGCCAATGCAAATTTACCATCATGTTCGGTCAAAAGCCACCAGTAAAAAGGGCAACACTGTACTATGAATATTTTACCTGAATCCGTACTAAATAATGTATAGGCTACGGGAGAACTGATTGGATTTTGGAGGAGATCAATGCACAATTATAGTTGTATTTTTGGACCACGTGAAATCTCCATAATTCTATGTCTTTTCACTCGGAATTTCTATGGCATTTAGGGGAAGAATGGACAATTGGATTTAGAAGAGCTGATTATATTTTGGTGCGGATCATCTCACAATTACCTTCCCTACGATCGCAGAAATATGCAAGAAAACACATAATGTTGCGAATTTTTCCATGTCCACAAGATATCCCCAAAAGTCATCAATGAATTGCGATCAAATTTTGTGGAAGATTTGACAATAGACTACAGAAACACTCGTTACATTTTTGTGTGGATCCATGCACAATTATTTCCACTACGTCATGACCATATGCCCAAGACACATAATATCAACAAAAGATCATTTTTGTCCACACACTTTCTCCAAAGGTTCTCAGTGAATTCCAAAGATATTTTGTTGAAGGGTGGGCAATAGGATTAGGAAGAGCTGATTAACTTTTTGAGCAAAGCCAATTACTATCGTAAAATGTACAAATTATGATCATAATTTTGTGAATAATATAATATGAAATCTGTCTCGTCATTAGATTTAACAGTTTAAAGCAACAAAAAAGCTTCTCAAAAAGCAATAATAATAAGATGGAGGAAAACTAGTACAGTAATAATAGAATAGTATCGAAAATGCCTCATCTAAAAAGCAACGGTAATAAGATGGAGTAACCGGTGATAAACAGAAATCATAACAGTGGAAATGCTTATTCTAAAAAAATAACAGTAATACGTTATAGTCAAACCAGTAATAAAATGTTAGTGAAAATGCTTCATCTAAAAAAAAGGATTCCGTATGAATAACTCAAGTATTACATTTTTCTAATAATTTTGAGAGCGAGGTACTCAACAGTTTTATTGAGATTTTTTAACATGAGTTTAATAGTCGTAACGGAAATTCGAGGTTATACCCTATTAGATATGATGTATTTCCCAACTGTGAACCTAAATTCAAGTCAGTTTATAGCATTCATAAAAAAGGAAGGATAGAGAGAATGAATGAAGAAAGAGGAACATTTTCTTTGTGTCACACTATGTCACATTATCCGCCGTTTAGATCAATAACCACGATAGAAAAAAGAAAGTGCAAGAAAGAGAAAAAAAAAGAAATCAGACTACGGTGTTCATAACTAATGTATACATTCCGTTTATAACTTTTCATTTCCCAATTATTTATATTGCATTTCGGACGATATTTTTCGTTTTATTATTGGTGCAATGATTATTTTTCTCTTGTTTCGGACGATTCAACGGGTTTCAACTTGAAAGTTCGATTGGAAACGAATAATTCTATTATGAGTTATTTTTCTTGTTTTAGACTCACACAGAGAACGTCACGTTTGGGGTGCCGCCATGGTCGGTAGTGGAAGGCAAGTGTTCCAAGTCCGTGGAAGAACCAGCCGTTTTGAGTTTGACGTGGAACGATTCAATTACGCTTTCGCTGAAGTTCTACGGGGTAAGTTCTTCTCTTTATTCTCCCTTGTGGAATTCACCCGAAAACCATTCAACCAATACTGTCGACATTGGTTTCTTCAGTTTTTGAATTGATCTGTTCGGCTGACTGGCTGGCTGGCTGACTGGCCAATTGACTCGCCTTGTATGTTGATATGCGTGTAGAGAAAGGCAAATCAAGCACTCCGGACCGGAACGAGCTCTGTGCAAAAGAGCGTCTTTAGATATACCAGAGAATGTAAAAAAAAAACTGGAAGTGTGATGTTTGCGGTCTTAATCTTCTGTCAAAGGCAGGCAATGTTAATAACACAGAAACATGCAGAAAGAGACATCATATAACAATATTTTACCTCCTTTTCCCGACGGCGTGTGCAATACGCAGCAAGGTTTGTAAAACAAGCCCTGGACTGATGAGACGGTCAGAAGTGCCTAAGACAGATCCAATCGACCCGGTAAACAGTGTGAACTTTGTCATGTGTGCTTTGGACCTTGCAGGTGGGCAGCTGGTCTTACGAGCCACCTTAGAGCACAAGGGCGTAGTGGAATGAAGCGGGGGCGACCAGATTGAGTGATGGGACGATTATCGTCTGACAAGATGAAGCAATGATTATGTATTTATCATGCGTACAGGCTGCAGCTCTGGAGCTAGAGGGCTGAGATTCTCAACATTTATTTCTTATTCTATCTAGAAAAAAAGTTGTTTCTTTCAAATGTTTCCCTAAAAATCTATTTTGGGTGCGGGGATCAATTTACAATCTCAGTCCATGCTCTATTCGTCCCTTAGTTTATGTCCGGCAGCATTCTCGCTAGGTTTTTCGAAAAATTGGTCTCTTTTTAGTGATCATAGCTCAACAAAATGCGAGAGAAGTAATTCATTCATTGATCAATCCTTTTTTTCCAAAGTTTTGATTGATCATCCCAAACACAGCATGCTGCCAAAAGACACTGGTTGCATGATGGTTACTATTGAGTGACAAACCAAATCTGTCTTTTTTAATAAGCTAGTGCAGTGCCTGTTCATAAGGTGTACGTTTAGAACGGGACGAACTCTATGGTATGCAGAGCCACAGTAGTCTTAAAAAATAATTTTCTGCCTGTCGTACGAAACTACGACTTCGAAGTATTTCGGTTACTTCTCTTCAAATATGCAAATTTAGATATTTTACATCTAAATTTAGATATATATTTCATATATCTAAATTTAGATAATTCTCGATCCTCATCTGATGTCTCGATAACTGCTGATCCAAATAATTTCAAACTTGACACTGCCATACGTTGCGTGCCGACTGATATATCTTTCGAATGTCCACTTCCTACAATGGTCAGTTGTTGAGTAATTGCGGTGTATACACACAGACCTACAGAGATTTCTTCAATTGTTGTTAGATATACTTGGGTAGGGCCCGTTCCAAAGGGGCATGTTTGGAAAGGGTCGGAATAATGGTGTGTTGAGCCGTCTGCTATAATTTCCGTCTTCCGTACGAAACTACAGCTTCGAAGTATTTTGGTTACTTCTTTCCAGTGTTGTCAATTTGGATACTTTATATATTTCAAATCTGAATTTAGATCTATAATTTTAGATAAAAGATCTCACATCTGCAAATTTTTTAATTCATTTTAATTAATATTCTCGAGAACCGCTGATCCAAAAAATTTCGAACTCGTCACTGTATTGTCTTGTGTGCTGACTAATATATCTGGTGAATGTCAAATTCGTACAATGGTCAATCATCGAGTTATCGCAATACATACACACTCGCATGCATATACAGGCAGAGATATATAAAATTGTAGTTAGACGAGTTAATCACCCCGGCCGCCTTTCTGCGGAGTAATGGTTAACGAGCTAGTGTTGAAGACGTTTACTGCTACTCAGTGACTTCGATCATCACTGATGACACCGAATCTGCAGAGTTCTCCTCTCTCTCCTTTTTCTGAAAGTAGAGCATTTCTATGAAATATTTCATAATCCGAAACTGCGTTAGATGAAGAAGTGATTACCATTAATTTTGAAAGGAATAATTTTGAGCGTACCCCAACACCAAAATGATGATTCATGAGCTCTCTTGAGCTTTTCTGAGAGTCAAGTACACCATAGCTTCTTGAGGCGAGCCTGTCCCAAGAGGCTAGTATTGAACCTCTGCCTCCAGACTCGTTCGATTTCCAAATTTGAATGTCTGTATCGGGTGAGTCTTTGAGATAAAGCTTTGGTTATCTCTCTTTCTGGTCAAATCCGATAACCCAAATTATAGCGTTCCATACCCTGACTGCATTGTTATCTGATATTTCAATTCCATCTGTTATCACCAGTTTCCCTTTGTGTTTCACTTATACTGTGCATTTTTTTCTAGTCTAAACTCCATATTTATGTCATCGCTAATATTTGATTCCTTTTTCCCCCTCAGAAATCTTCCTCTTCGTCCGGACGTTGGTATCTTCAACGGATTTCCCTTCGGTACGACCCAAGCGACCCGAAGATGTTTCCGGATTCAGTTGAACGTAAGTAAATCCAGCTGAATCTGTCTTCGCATATATTTCCAACCAAGACAAATTCTATCTCGAAGAAAACGGCTTTTTTCTGATTGTATGAATATAAATTATATTTTGCTGGAAAACAAACGTTTAGTTAAAGAAACTTATATAGTAAGTATACCAATGACATTTTAATGGGTACTCATTATCAAATTATTTGGGGCTGCAAGACAATTTGAAAGGTTTATCAAAAAAGTAAATTTCTCAAAAAAAAAGAACGCACAATACATTTTTACTATAAAAGTGTGAACCTTGACTTTGTTGATCTTAAACAAGTAAACGATAATATCCAACTCGAGTTTTGACAAATTGAGACTCAAGTCATCACGACTAACAATATCTAAGCGGTTTTTTTCCCTTCGTAGGTATAAGGGTCACTGCACTGAATCCCCGTTTTACAATGTGAGAAAATGAAAAGCAATGAAAATCAGTTTTGCTCTTTTCCAAAGAACAGGAATATGCCATACTGGTGCAGGCACATTTCATGATATCCTCTGCAGTCGAAAATTTGTTTCGCTTCCTCATCGTTCTACGGCTCAATGATTTTTTCGACTTCTTGTTCTTCAATCATGCAAATGACTGAAATCATAACCACGACAGAAATATTCATATCAATCAGATCTTCTGAGTTTTCCTCAAAATCATTTTAGAGACTGCAGCAGCATAGACTATTCTTCCAAATCATTGATGGAATGACAATCTTCTGCCGAGCTCACAACAAGAAAATTGCAAACAAACTCTTCCGCCAATATTCTGTTTCAACATCTTTCCGATGAAAGAGGATGGTTCAGTTTTGGACTAATATGAATTGAAATTGACCCCTTGGAGTTGCAAGGTCAGCACATGCATTTTATCATAAATGGCAGATAGATACGCCACATCTCGCTTAAGAGGAAGAACTTTCTGGCATAATTTATAATCAGCAGATGAGTAGAAGGTCAATTGTAATCCCGTGGGAAATTTTTGTTGAAGTTCAAAACTGCATTTGTAGGAAAGCGTATCTAATATAGATTGGAAAAATACGATTACAATTTTTTTATTATCATCTTGATCAGATGACTAGAGTGTATTCTACAGACCGGACTGTAAATAATTAAGAATGCTAATATCACAGCAACCACAGATTCAATGGACATGAACCTCCATATTGTAGTATTTATCTACAAGGGAACATTGAACGATATTGAATTAAGTCATGTTTACCAGTTCGTGTTTTACAGATCTGAATTGAAGTGAATTACTGACCGGTCTATAAAATACACACCAGTCATAAGATGAAGTTCATACTGCCACCAATTTTCTTCTTTTATCAAGAGTTACCACGGATAAACATTTTCACTATATACCTTTTGTAGTTCCTGATATATATTAATGTTTCTAATAATTTACGACCTGGTCTGTAAAATCCACACTAGTCACACCAATGATCGAGAATGATATTGTCAGAGGTATCATTGTTTTTTTTTTACATTGTAGAATTAAAAGGAAAACTGATGTAGATTTTTCATTGAATGTTATATGCCAAATCGTTTCAAAGGCAAAGGCCATTTTGAAATCATCAAGTTGCAGTCGTGTTTGAATACGTATGAACGTATAAAGTCATAAAATTAGACACGGTGATAACTCTATAATTGACTTGAACAATACACAGCGGAAGGATTGATTCAGAATAAAGTATTCTATCATACATATCGTTTTAAATAATGGGTATTTCCCTTCATCCATAGACTAACAGTTACACTATACGGTATCAAACGCAATAGTTCGTCAATTTCCAGTTACTTACTTCTATAGAAGAAATGATTGGCGGAGTAAGCGTTTAATAACCCCCCAATGCTAACTTCTTCTCGTTTGTAAGCAGATACTACTAAACAACAGCTATTTGCAAATCAGAATCTAAGATATTTATAGAATCCCCACAACGCCCCCTCCTGAAGATCAAGGTCCTTAATCACCACAACGACACATTGAAACAGACCAGTGCCCCAAAGGAAACGATAGTGTCTTCTTTGAAAACCACCACAGATGGAAATCAATCACACGAACTGGTGGATTTTAGGAGTGAATATTCAACAATAAACCACCTACATACAATTAATCAGCAGATTGGAAGGACAACACAATACAACAAACCACTCTCTCTCTCTCTCCCTCTCTCTCTCTATCTCTCTTGTTAACTCGGTAGAACATACAGCTATGTCTTCCACTCAAGGCGAGAGCAAGGTATTAACGAAAATTATATGAAAGTTCTTGAGAATATATACGGAAATGGTAATGCAATAATTTGACTTCACGGGGATATAAATGAAATGAAAATTAGAAAAGGAGCGAGACAAGGAGACACAATTTCGCTTGAATTATTCAACTGACTGGCGGAAAATTGAGAGTAAACATAGACGGAGATTATTTGAATCAATTACGATTTGCTGACGACATTGCAATAAAGAAACGCCAGATTAGTTATAAAATATACTGAGTGATCTAAAGCAGAGGAAGCTTCGAAATAAAATCGATTAACAGAACTAAGGCAAAAGTTATGTCCATAAACGACGTCTCAAGAACGACCATAAAAATTACAGATGGTGATTCAGAGGACATACATATGTGTGTGTGTGTGTGTGTGTGTGTGTATAAAGGGTGTGTATTATAAAACCAACAGTCTTGCTCAACTATGCACCTCTGATGATTATACAAGTTATCAGAATAATTTTTGTCGGCTTTATTTTCAAATGATTTTTCAAGTCGTTTTTCTTCACAGCTTTCGACGAGACTTACCTGGTTGCATCAAATCTGAGCTTCCTTGGCGCCAAGATGAACCGAGCCTATGCGTGCCCTCGAAGTGAGAGGTTCAAACTGAAGGAAAAGAACGGAGATGCTGTAGGCTACGTAACAATCGAAGACGTCAAGTTCCAGCCTTTTGGCGTAACAGGTGTCCACTTTCGAAAAGGTCAGTACTGAAATAAAGGTTGGGTCGGGGGTTGCAATTTTAAGAGGTGCTCAAGGTCAGATAACTGTCAGATGACTCCTTTATTACGACTGAATCAAGGTCACCAAGAATGTTGTGTCATTTAAAGAAATGTAGCCCAGGTTTCCAGAGGTCAGAGCTTGCACCGGTGCAATGGCGTGGCCGATGATGGGTTAATGAGGCTCAGCATTGCCAAGCACTAGAGACATAAGATTCGTCCCGTGGCCTCAAAAAATTACTCGTCCTGGTCTCAGGAGAGCAGTACGCCCTGGGGCAGTACCGTCCCATATCACTAAAAGGGATGGATTGGGTTTGCCCTTACGCCTTTGCAACACTAGTTGCAGGGACTGGAGCAATTTTGCCGAGCTCCTGTTACTGGGATCCCACATCAAAAAGACCTAGTGTCACATCTTGCTTTTGTGGAAGTACGAGTAAATACGGTCATTTAGAGAAATAAGAATATGAGCCAAGTAGTAACCATAACAATGACGGAATATTTATTATTTTCTACTGTACACGGTGCTGCTATCGAGAAGAGTATGATAGTGAAGAGGTGTACTCTTGAATGAATGGGCTCTT